>OX101793.1:27592070-27659570 GCA_944452715.1 Ophion slaviceki | reverse complement strand
GAGATAATATTATTGTGAGGGGTAAAACAGCCAATGGATTTAATGACCAGCCAAGAAATATTTCTGTGCCATGTATACGGGGTGTTTGGCGCATGGACTGACATGATTTTTTGGGGGATTAGGGGGGTTATTTGCTAGTTTTTTCACTCTTAGAGCCTGTGGCCTGAGTGTCACGGTAATTAAGATTTGATTTTTTTTTTTCGTTTTTTAATTACCCGAAATTTCGCTTTTAAATCGTCATAACTTTTTTGTTTGTGGTTGTCATAGCACGAAATAACTTTTGTTGTATTTGGCAATGTATGTTTATTATAAATAAATCATTATTTGATACAATTGGTTTCGAGAAAATTACTCATGAGCTTCCGAAGTCTTAAAAATGCGTAAATGTATGAAAAATGTCAACTTCTAAATGTATTTAAAAAAAACCAAAAACTATTTTGAACTTAGCTTTGTTTTAAAAAGTTCCCTATTTTCTACCCTTTCCAACGGTATGCTACATGTTGTGGAAATCATTCATTATGTGGTCAAAATAAAGAGAACAGGGTTTGTTTAATAATGAATTTAGAAGTTTAAATTGTTCGTACATTTACACATTTTTAAGACTTTGGAAGCTCAAGATTCATTTTCTTGAATCCCACTGTATCAAATAATGATATATTTATATTAAACGTACATTGCAGAGTCCAAAAAAAGTTATTTCGTGATGTTACAACCATAAACAAAAAAGTTATCACGATTAAGAGGCGAAATTTTCTGTAATTAAAAAAAAACGGAAAAAAAATCATATCTCTATTACCGTGACACTTAGGACATAGGGTCTGAGGGTGAAAAAATTAGCTACCCCCCCCCCCCCCCACCCAATGCTCAAAGAAATGTGTCGGTCCATGTGCTCAACGCCACCCTGTATATGTATATTTGTTTCTAGAAAACAAAAGGACTTAAGTCACACGACCCAGTGTCTAGATTCATGGAAGTTATGTTTTATACTCATTGTATCCCACCCATGGGGTACAATGAGCCAAGCCGCACATTTTTTGCAATCCCATTATTTTGGTATTTTTAATCTCTTTGCAAAAAATATGGGAGCTTCATTGTACGCCCAAAGATCTATAAAATCGGTTATGAGCTTTTTTTTAATCAGACTAGCTTGATTAAAGTAAAAAATCGTTAGAAAAAAAGTGACACACTGTACCCCACCTTCCTTTACACGATCTTATTAGCTTTGCCGGCAATGCAACGTTTCTCACGTTTCGTATAATAGTCCAGTAAAAGAGACGAAAACCCAACACTTTTTAGCGTAGAATATAAATTTTTGACTGAAGGTAAATGGTTGCATACTTAAAGTAACCCCAATAAAATGTTTCCCCTCAACTCGCGCCAACCCTAAGAAATAGGTGTTGAAAACTTAAAAATCGTCGTATCTCGATAATTAATAGCCCGATCGAAAAAAATTTCAAACAAAAGTTGTTTGGAATAATAAAATTCGTATAAAGTTATCTGACGTCGATCCCCCTATCTTTGAAAATAGCGGCACAAAAACGATTCCAAATCTGGAAGCGGTGCTCTCGTGTTTTTGTCCCGCTATTTTCAAAGATAGGGGATTGGACGTCAGATAACTTTATACGTAGTTTATTATTCCAAACAACTTTTGTTCGAAACATTTTTTCATCGGGCTGTTAGTATCGAGATACGGCGATTTTTAAGTTTTTCAACCCCTATTTTTTAGGGTTGGGGCGATTTGAGAGGCAACATTTTATTGGGGTTACTTTCAGTATGAAACCGTCAGTCCAAAATTCATATTCTACGCTAAAAAGTGCTGGGTTTTCGTCTCTTTTACTGTACTATAAGTTTAGCGTGTCGCAACCACTGTCTTTTTTCCATATTTGCTTGAGGGGGTGACAAAAAAATGTGCCGTAAGACGCGTAAGTTTCGGTCGTTTCGGAGTCTTCGACTTTCCTCTGTCGCTTCCGCCTTTTTTCTGCGGGCGTTTTTTTTTATTTGTCTGGCCCTCTGCTTTTCTGAGAGGATTTTGATTCTCAACTTTTGGACCTCTTTTGTTCTTCTTCTTTTTCTTCTTTCCTCTTCTTCGTTCTCGGTTTCTTCGTCACTTTGCTCCTCCTCGTGTTCTCCTGTTGAGGCTCGTTCGTCCGCCTCTCTTTCCCCCGATCTTTCTCCGCGTCTCGTATCGGTGAATTTCTTCCGCGGTCTTTTATCCCTCGGCTGGCCGGGACATCGCTTCCCGCGAGAGGAACGACCACGGAGGACGACGTGGACGTTTCGTGGCCGCGCCGTACGCCTCGTTAAAGGTACAACGCCGGATATATATACGTATACACCGCGCCCCCGATCGCTATTTCCTCTCGCCTCCTTCGCGAGTGTGTCACAACAAAAGAGCTTTTTCACCTCGCTTCGTTAGCCGCGATGCGAGAGTTCATTGGGAGAATATTAAAAAATGAAAAAAAAAAAACAACAACAACAAATATTACAACATTTTTTCCTCCTGGAATAGTCAGGGAATTTTTTAATTCTTTGGAATCTTCTCAAAATTTACTGTTTGCAAGCATTACGAAAAATGAATTGACAAAAAACTGAACAGTACAAAAATAAATATTTTTGTAAATTTTTAATATTTATATTATTCTTCATTGTATACATACAGTTCATTGGGAAAATATAAAAAAATGGAGAAAAAAACAACAAATATTACGAAATTTTTTCCTCCTGGAATAGTCTGGGAATTTTTGAAATTCTCCGGAATTTTCTCAGAATTTACTTTTTGCAAGAATTACGAAAAATGAAACCGTCTTGACCAAACAATTGAACAGTTCAAAAATAAATATTTTTGTAAATTTTTAATATTTATATTGTTCTTCATTATATATAAAAGAAGTTTGTATATAATGATGATAACAAACATTGAAAATTTAAAAAACTGAAAACTAATTTTCTGTAAAGCTCTACATATTTGAATTGAATCTGTCGATAGACAACCACATCATTATTATTATCGATAAGTGTTTATATTTATTTTTCATTTATTGTCACAGGCATAAAAACTTCTGTCTATAATAAAGAACAGGTGCTGTATTTGCCTTTAATGTTCTTTTTTTACTTTAAAATGTTTGTTATTTTTCAAATTTTCGTTTTTTAAAATGTTATTTCTATTTTTTACATTTGCATAAATTCGATGTAAAAAAATTATGTTATCCAATTCAACATTATTTTTGAATAGAAGGATCGAATAAAAAATTTCCTTCGTTTTTTTTTTCAAGTCTGTTAAAAATGTTTTTTCACACAAATGATAAATTGCTATTTCTACATATATAATTTTCCCGTATAGTTTGTAACGTTTACAAATACTAGTAGGGTTGAAACGAGACTTAACTCGTGGACGTTAACGTAAAAAAATATATATTTGATTTAAAAAAAATAGTCTTTATTTGACCCTAATCTGGGTCATTTGCAAAACCTGGCATTTTTGGAAAACCTGGCATTTTTGGAAAACCTGAATGGAAAACCTGGAAAAGTCAGGGAATTTCTGAGTCAATAATGCGTAACAACCCTGTTTTTTTTTTAATTGCATTTGTCCGATCGGATGCGCGGTTATGAAGAATTTAATTATCATTAGTTGGTAATAGTTTTATTTTATTTATTAATTCATTTTCTATTCAATTACTTTATTTACAATTAAAATGGTTTATTTTTCATTGTATTAATATCTTTTTTTTATTTGTTAATTTTTATTTATATATTTTACTGATGACAACATATTTTAATAACGTAAATTAATGAGGCTGTTAATTTAATTACTTTATTTACAATTAAAATGATTTATTTCTCATTTACATATTTTCGTGATGATCAAATATTTCAAAACGTAAACTTATGGGCATGGCGTTTAAGCCTCTGACTGCACACTTCCGCCACGAATCTCTGACTGCATATGGGGTCGATCCGACCCCAGACCTTTTTCAGACCGTTGTATTTCGGTAAATATACATTTTTTCGTAGAGACGTTTAAACAAAATTTATTTTTTAAGAAAAACCAAAATTAAGTGTCCAAACATTGGAACAAAGTGGGAGATGCGTCGAAAAATATGCACTTGCATGAAAAAGATCATTTTCGTAAGTGGGGGAACATTCACGCGCTGCACTGCGGCCGAATACATTACACCGTGTTGCGATAGAATCAGTCGAAAAAAAATGGGGTCAAAATGACCCCGTGTGCAGTCGAAGGGTTAATAATCCTACATCTGAAGGAATCTTCCGAATATTTGTAAACAATCGTCAATAATTAATTACTGCCAGGAACCACAAGATTCGATACGATACAAAGTGGTCGGAGAGTATCAATCACATAAGATGATACTTGAGATATCTATAATAAGTGACTATGACCCCGAAAGCTTTTGGGTCCCCAGGGGCTTTCAATCAGATCGAAATCCCCCAGATACTTTATGCGTTCAGCGAGAACTTTCGGCTTCGTTAATTCCTGCAAATTGAGGCGCGCTCATCGCGGTATGAGTCTCAATACGGATTGCACTTCTGGTGCTGCTGTTTCTGACAATCGTAGCTCTTTCGTTGCGTCTATATGGTTCGAGGGGTTTGTTACTCCTCTTTGCTGTTCCTGGTTTTCTCTTCCTGTCTCCCTCTCTCTCTTTCTCTCTCTTCACGGTTGTTGAGCGTGTGCAGAGAGCTTTCCAACCTCGTGCAGGATCCGAACGATAAAACGACTAGTTCGCGTATACGTAAAACCCATCCCTAGGATATACAGGGTGTCCTTTTCGTATCGTCCGACTCGAATATCGAAACTGTCGACAATACCGAAATATATTTCGGACAATAGTCCAATTCTTTCATGGGTCGCGTGAAAGAAAATTATTCACATCAGATATGCGGTGCCCGCTGAAACCATTGAACTTTTGTCTTAAGGGGGCTTTTCACTTTAAACGCCGAAAAAAGGCTGGTTTGATGAATTTTTTTGATAGGTTTATATTATAGACGATGATATAAAAGTTGTTACACTTCATAAATATACTTTCGAAATACATTTGAAAAAAAATTATTTCTTTAAGGCACTATTTATGGACGAAAATGGTAGTTGAAAAAATGTCCTAAAAAAATTGTAGGTCTGCGCTGTTGATGAAATCTTGGAGAGGGATCATCTGAAACAGAAAAATCAAATGGTTTTAGATTCAGTATGTTAATGGCTATAGCGCATATCATGCGATGTTTGACATATGCAAAAATAACAAAATGGCGGGCATTTTTCGAAAAAACTTTTTTTTCACCGTTTTTGGCAAAAAAAGTAAAAATCGAAATTTTAAAAAATTCTTGATACGCGATATAGCTATAGGTGTAAAGAAGATGTGGTTAAAAATTCATAAGGATCGGTTCAGTAGTTTCGAAGATTTTATCAACAAGCCGTCAAAAAACGTTGTTTCGAGAAAAACGCATTCAAAGTTTGTTTGGGTTACATAAATACATAAAATTTTTTTTTAAATTATTTCGAAATTGTATTTATTAAGGGGTTAGGCCACAGTAACGGGTATAAAATCATGTGCGAATTTAACAATTTTTTCGTGTGATAAAGTGATTCACCCATAAAATTAATTACACATCTATTTAGTATGAATATCAAGCTGTTAGCAAATATACATTTTTTTGATGTTCAAAATGGCCGACTACTATAATTTTCTTTTGTTACCTTTTTTTGAGCCGCTCCGCGGCGTGACATTTAGCATCCACAATTTTTGACCTAGAACAAAAAACAAAAATTCTCGTCAATCTACATTAAAATACCTAGAGAAGTACTTGTTGAATTAAAAAATATTGTTTTATTCAAGAGTTGTAGGTATTTGAACTTGAGAAATGAATTTTTAGTAAAAAATTTCGTTATAACTGCTCATAAACTGCTCATAAAATGAAAACTTTTCGATTAATCAGAAATTCCGTACGTACTTGTCCGCGAAATGCAATTAGGAGCATAACTTTTAAATTTGAAGTAAATCGAGTGAAAATTGTTGAAGTTATTTGTCACGCCAATTGGAAAAAGCTGTTTCGAGAAGTTTCGAGTAGACAGCCATTTTGTACATAGAAAAAATGTATATTTTCTAACAACTTGATATCCATACTAAATAGATGTGTAATTAATTTTATAAGTGAATCACTTTTTCATACGAAAAAAATGGTTAAATTCGCACACGATTTTATACCCGTTACTGTGGCCTAACCCCTTAAGTGAAACAACCTTTATATCAATATCTATAATATAAACCTATCAAAAATCCTGAAAATAGCCTTTTTTTAGCGTCCAAAGTGCGAAGACCCCTTAAACTTATTCCAGTATGATCAACAGTTTCAAAGATGGCCTAGCGGAGCGATCAAACACCCTGTATGCAGGGAACACCGTTGTTATTGCTACGTTGTACTTTTCTACCAAGCACGAGCTCTGGGCGCCTCCTCTATATCGCCCGTGAAACAATTACCCACGGTGCAGAGTGCAGCCTCACCGGGCAAAAAAAAACACGTAATTTTTTAAACGTTCAGCCCAGGTCACGAACTTGCCGATAGTGCAGCAAAATTAGTGCGAACTATCACGATACTGGAAGCTCTGCCACTTTGCTACTCTCGTTACATCCCTCGCGATTCCAATTATTTTATTGATCTTCGAACATACGTTTCCTCACTGTCATTAGTCGAAATCAATTGACCTTGGCTCGATGTGTGACATTTTAATGTTTGTCACGTGCATTGGAAAAAAAATGCTACGCTAGAAAAAATGTACTGAGTTACGCGACAACGGATCGCGCATACCAATCATATCTTGGTGTTTTTCTTTTCATTTTATTTTTATCGCGTATCCTCTCTGCCTCCTCTCGAGCTCTTCTATTATTCCGGCCTCTCGACAAAGCGTCCACGTTGGGATTCCGTAGTGTGCTATCAACGTAACAATTCCGACGTGCACCTGTTCAAACACGAGGCACTTCGTGTACAATCCTCATGGATATTAGACCAGCTCCGAGTCGAGGGCTCTATAGCCAAGGAATACAAAACCCGCGCTCGTCTGATCGGTAAGTCACCGCACTCACTGGAGTGGTTCGTTTATCGAGAGATCAGACTCGCGTCTCACCCGATCCTCTTTTTCTTTCTTTACCTCTTGGCTTTGCCATCACAATGTACAAGATTTTCCATGTCAACTTGTCCGATTATTATTCAATGACAAGGGAGCGGCCACCCATCCGAGTATTGGCCCGGACCAACGATGCACGACGAGGCAGACCGATGAAGTCCCACACTGACCGAGGCCTCAATACTATTGATTCAATATTATATATTTAATCTTATAATTAAATTGATATTTTATATTTAATCTTATAATTAAATTGATATTATATATTTAATCTTATAATTAAATTGATATTATATATTTAATCGTACAATTAAATTGATTACTTTTAGGATTAAAACAAACGAATTATATCGATAAGTCAATTTTTTTTAATCGCGAAAGATTGATGGGTATAAAAAATAGGAATTTTGAGAAAAAGAGGTGAGAAAAAGGTTCGAGTTTGGACGGAATACCTCTTAGGTGTAAGATAGTCGAGCTTTTTCAACCTCCTGGTGGAGGCTCGATAGAGACAAGGATCTTCGCGCTTCACGTATTTCCCGACGCCACGAGCCGCTCCTACGATAATCTCGCTGTAATTTAATGTAATTCACTTTCGTCTCCCGATAAAGCAAGGCCGCCTAGCCTGAAGGATAGACGGGTGCTTGCCCACTTGGCTGCCTCGTTGTTAAAGCCGCATAAAAGCGCGCGCTGCTCGTTTCTCTTGCGGAGCTTTTAGCGGGAAAAGCGCAACGAACGCATTATCGTTTGTTTGACTACGAGCAGCCGCTTCACCATGCGGCGAGATTGGCGTCGAATGGGAAATCACTCGGGGAGAGTAGAACATACTGAATTTTAAGACGAGAAAACTCTCTTTACACTAGTCATCGGGTCAGATGGAAGTTGCTAAGGACCCTCGCCGGTAAAGTAGATCTCCACCTAACCATCAGTCGATAATACCCTCAGTCTTGAATGTCATTGGAGCCGCCCTGACAATCCTCTGCAACATGGTTCGTGCAGCCTCGTGAACGCATCAATAAAGGTCCTTCACGTTCCTTCCTCTTTTGTCCTCCGCGCATTGTTCGGCTTATAATTGTTGGAATAACTTTTATTATTTATTACCGGCAAAAACTACATGAAGAGCCATGAGAGGCGAGGGGAGGCAGAGCAATAAGAAGTTTGCGTGGGCTCTTAAGGCCCGCGCGCAGCAAACTCTTTATCTCTTCGAGTACATAATGATTCCGCATTATTCCGTCGTAAAATCATTTTTAATAGTCTATACCGGACGTTCACGTGCCGCATCTGCCTCCCCTCTCGTAATATAAATAATTGCGTCGCTTCTTTACGTTGGAAATTGTTCAGTTACGCTTTTTTCATTACTACTCTATTCCGGTCCGGTGCTGTGCGCGATGGTGGTCCGCCACTCGAAACGGCCAATCAAACGATACAAGGTTAACCTCGCACTTTTATCGAATTTAACGAGCCAGTTTGGAAGTGAAACCGAAGTGTACATTAATCTTCCGGCGAGATTCAATCAGTAGGTACAGATAATCCGATTGATCGATTGGCTTTGAAGAAAATGGCCAACGTCCTCACCACAAAAAATCAACCTCAATCAATAATCGTGTTCTTTAACAAATCGGAGCTCATTTCTTTCACTCTTTAAATGCCAATAATTCACTGCGTCAACTTTTCGCAAGCAGAGTTAACGAATCAAATAATTTATATTGCTTTCCCAATGTTCCGCCACGCGCAGAGTATCTTAAAATGACCTCACATTTAAATTAAGGCGTTACCCCCACTTGTAGCGCAAAAAAAGGCCTTTTTCATGAAGTTTTTTAAAGAAAACTACAAAACTTTTTCAATCGATCAATATACCATCTTAAAGAACACATCTTGAAGAACTTTCAGTAATTTTTTTATTGAAAAATATTACATTGTTCAGTGGCAAATGGCCGTCAATGAAATAATGTTTTTATATACACGGTTTGCGGTGACCAACATTGCGGCAAAGTGGATCATCTGAAAAAAATGCGGATGGATTTAGTCAAATATAAGTATAAACTAGTCTTTAATCGAAGGATTTTAAAAAATATTCATTTTTCACAAAATGGCGGACAGTCAAAGTTAATGATTCGATTTTAATGAAAAAAAACGGCCGTTTTTGGGCTATGAAACGGCCATTTTTTTTCGAAAAAAAAAAATCGAACGATTAAAGACTACATTTTTATGTAGTAAATAAGCCTGCAAAATTTCAAGAAGATCGGTTCATTAATGTTCGAGTAATCTTGTTCACCGACTTCAGAAATGCCATTTTGAGAAAAAACGCGTTTAAAGTTTCAATTTCAGTTTACACGAAGAAAATATTTTTTTTTGTAAACTTACATAGAGTCATCTATTCCGGGCCCATACAGAAGTATGGGCCCGGATACTTATACTTCAAAAAAATGCAATAAAAAAAATCGATTTTTTCAAAATCGCAAGTGGGGGTAACCCCTCAATGAATAAAATGTATTATTTATTTGAAAAGAACGAATATTTCTATTTTAATACCAGGTCTGTAAATATGAAACCGGAATTTGCCCATGGATGGCCCCAGCTGTCAGTGTAGTTACCGTCAAGATGCGTCATTGGAGCCATTTGCTTTGTTGACTGACAAAGATTTTTAACTCACAACAATACAAATGTCACACCGCAACATACCAGGTGTGTAAGTATGAAACCGGAATTTGCCCATAGGTGGCGCTAGATGTCGATGCAGTTACCGACACATCACGTCAGCGGTGTCTTCTTATTGTATTGATATCCGACAAAGATTTCCAACTCACAATAACACGAGTTTCATTCAGTAGCATTAGTTTATTAGAGATAAACATGTCGAGTTTTGTGCCAACAAATTACGATTTGCGGACAGCACTACTTTTCTGTTTTCATCTGAAGAAAACCGCAGCCGAATCGCATCGAATGCTTGTGGAGGCGTTTGGTGAGCATGCTCTCGGTAAAACACAGTGTTTCGAGTGGTTCAAACGGTTCAAAAGTGGCGATTTTGACGTGAGGAACGAAGAACGTGGAAGACCACCGAAAAAGTTTAAAGACGCTGACCTGCAAGCCTTGTTGGACGAAGACGACGCTCAAACACAACAACAACTGGCGGATCAGTTAAAGGTGACCTGGGAAGCCATCTCCCTTCGGTTGAAAGCCATGGGAAAGATACAAAAGGTGGGGAAATGGGTTCCACATGAACTCAACGAAAGACAGCAGGAAAACCGCAAAACATCATGCGAAATGCTGCTCGCCAGGTTCAAAAGAAAGTCATTTCTCCATCGAATTGTGACTGGCGATGAAAAGTGGATATATTTCGAGAATCCTAAGCGCAAAAAGTCATGGGTTACTCCGGGTGAACCATCAACATTGACGGCAAGACCAAACCGCTACGGACGAAAGACAATGCTGTGTGTTTGGTGGGATCAGAAGGGCATAATCTACTACGAGCTGCTGAAACCTGGGGAAACTGTCAATACTCAACGTTACCGACAACAAGTGACCGATTTGGATCGAGTTTTGCGTGAAAAACGACCAGAATACCAACAACGGCAACACAAGGTGATTTTGCTGCATGACAATGCACCAGCACACAAAGCAAAACAGGTCCAGGAAACGATAGAGTCGTTCTGTTGGGAGATTCTTCAGCACGCGCCTTACTCACCGGACCTTGCCCCATCCGATTACTACTTGTTTGCATCGATGGGACACGCACTTGCTGAGCAGCGCTTTACTTCTTACGAAGATGTACGAAAATGGCTCGATGACTGGTTTGCCTCAAAAGAGCAACAGTTCTTTTGGCGCGGAATCCACAAATTGCCAGAAAGATGGGAAACATGTATAGATAGCGACGGACAATACTTTGAATAAGTTACTTTGTATCATATCATTACAATAAACGTGTTTTTTCTGTACAAAAATTCCAGTTTCATACTTACACACCTGGTAGTTTGTTACAGCGTTGAACATGTCGAATTTTGTGCCTGGAAATTACAATTTGCGGACAGCATTCATTTTCTGTTACCATTTAAGGGGTTAGGCCACATTAACGGATATAAAATCATGTGCGAATTTAACAATTTTTTTTCCCTTTGGAAAAGTCATTCACTCATAAAATTAATTACACATCTATGTAGTATGAATATCAAGCTGTTAGAAAATATATACATATTTTTTTTTTGATGTACAAAATTGCCGACTACTAATATTTTCTTTTGTTATCTTTTTTTTAGGCGCTCCGCGGCGTGACGTTTGACATCCACAATTTGTTACCGAGAATAAAAAATAAAAATTCTCGTCAATCTATATTGGAATACCTAGAGAAGTACATACGGAATTTAAAAAATATTGTTTTATTCAAAAGTTGTAGGTATTTGAATGAATTTTCAGTGAAAAATTTCGTATAAAACTGCTCATAAAATGAAAAGTTTTCGATTAGTCAGAAATTCCGAACATGGTTCTCTACAAAATGCAATTAGGAACATAACTTTCTAATTTGAAGTAAATCGAGTGAAAATTGTTGAAGTTATTTGTCACGCCAATTGGAAAAAAGTTGTTTCGAGAAAAACGCGTTTAAAGTTTTAGGTACTCTATGGCCGTGCCAGCGGTGGGCTCGCTTATACGCTCAAAATCGGTGAAAAACATTCTTGCTATAAATCGAATAGTAACTTATTCTTATGGTGATAAAGCACCGTTTTAGCGAAAAAATCGATTTTTTTAAAATTCTGCTGTGGTTTTACCCCTTAAAGAAAACTGCTGCAGAATCGCATCGAATGCTTGTCGAAGCTTACGGTGAGCTGCTCTTGGTAAATCACAATGTTTTGAGTGGTTTGAAAAACTCAAAAGTGGTGATTTCGACGTGAGAAATGAAGAAAGTGGGAGGCCACCGAATTCTCCCTGATAATGCACCATCACACCCATCAAAACTGGTCAAGGAAACGATTGAGGCCTTTAGTTGGGAGATACTTTCGCATGCGGCTTACTCACCAGACTTGGCTCCTTCGGATTACCACTTATTTGCATCGATGGTACACGCACTTGCTGAGCAGCGCTTCACTTCTTACGAAAATGTACGATTATGGCTAGATGACTGGTTTGCCTCAAAAGAGCAACAGTTTTTTTTCGTGGCATCCACAAATTGCCAGACAGGGGGGAAAAATGTATAGCTAGCAATGGACAATCGAACAAAATATTTTTCATCATTTTCATACAATAAACGCGTATTTTGTAGACAAAAATTCCGGTTTCGTATTTACATACCTGGTATAAGGTACCAACATGGAGGTTATGTGTGGAACACAATATCCGATAAATCACCGCCTCGTCCCCGTTTGCGTACGTTCACTCTTTTGACGAAATTTTCAATAACATTTTGGCATAATTGCGGATTAATTTCGTTAATGGCGCGAGATAACACGACCATCAAACTTCGTCTGCTATAACTGCATTGTATCGCCCGCGGTGTGGCAGGTTGCGCCATCTTGTTGAAGGAATATGTCTTCCATGTCTATGCCGTTTATGCCATCTATCGGATATTGTGTTCCACACATAACCTTCATGTTTGTACCTTACATTAAAATTAAAATATTCGCTCTTTTCAAATAAAAAATACGTTTGTTTAATAAATTAAAATGTTACACTGAGAAAAAAATCATTGATCCAATACTATTGGTGTTATTGAATGAAATTTCGTTGATTCAATTGTAAAATTGTTGGTGTAAATAATCGTATTTATTAGTCCAAACAAAACGCTATTGACTTTAATAACATTATATAATTAAAAGATTTTTTCTTCATTCAAAAGATATATTGTTAGTCGAGAACAATATATTATTGAAACTATCTAAAAAATTATCGCGAACAAATTGTATAGTTTTGAATGCATTTTCTGCAGCGAACAAAAAAAGCGTTTCAATTCATAACATGAATATTGTTGATTTGAGTAGACAAGAAAAATTCAATTTCGCTCGTTTGATTCAGATAAAATTTCTATTAAGTCAATATGGTATTTTATTTTTTTCACCATATCCAATATTGATTTCCAAGTACATTATTCGTTAAAATATCAATATTTTATTTTGATTGAAAAATATTAAGCGAATGTCTGAATTGGTTAAAAAATGATGCGATAATAAAATTTGTTTCTTGCGCATTTGGTTGAAAAAATTCAACCAAATCATGGCCGAGCGCCATCGAAATTATAGGTGTGACGAAACCCGTAGTTCTCGGAGTAACCGCTAGAAGCCGCACGCGCGCTCGTTTCTCGTAAGCGTAGCGCGAACCGAAAATCTACTTAAACGCCGGAGAAACTCTAAAGAGTATCGCTTCTTGGCCTGTGGCGAAGATCAAAGTGTAGTATCTGTTCTTATCAGTTGAATATCTGATATTCTCTCCATGGATATTCCATTGGATATCTGATATTCTCTCCACTATTATCGTAGATGATCATTCTAATGCTCATTGTTTATTTAAGATTGAAAACAAATTGACAAACGTACGTCCCATGGCATATTCGTTCCGATGCAGTAAAGAAATAATTAATTCTATTGATTTTTTTGTACGAAATAAAAAAATTTGTAGCAACCCCTTAATTATTTTATCCATACATGTACGGATTGTATATAGAACGATTTCAATAGAATCTAATTTTATTTGAAGGATAATAGATATTCGGAGAACAGAAGAGCTTTTTCAAATAAAATAATATGTTATTTTAATCAATCGCATTTTCCAATATTTTATAGTATTCTAACAATCTCATATATCGGTGGCACTCCACAGCAGCACATTTATTTGAGTCAACCAATATATATTTTTTATTCAATTCTTTTTTTTTCCTCAGCGTAGGTCACTTTCAGACACCCTTTACTTGCTTTCCCCGCCGCTTTAAAAAATGATAATGGCCGAACACGCGATTTTTACCTGGAAACGTGTCGAGAAACGTGCGCCATGGAATTGCCGGTGTGAATGAACATCACAAGGCAAATTATGCACGCACGTACGGTGTTATCGGACCGTACGTGCCGTTACGAGCATACCCTCAGGGCCCATTAGAACAAAAGAGAAGTCTACGCGTTTACGCAGCGTGTCCCTTTCAAGCGAAATATAAAGGAAAAATAAACGCGGACGGCAAGCCTCGCGTACATGCGAAGGCGACCCGTTAAAATAATCGTAAAAGCCTTTTAACTTAGATTCGTTGAAAAAGCGCTGATTATTGGTACGATAATTGGGGATAAAAAATTCAGCTTGACTGAAATGAGAGAAAGCGGGTGTCTGTGTCTAGCCTTTCCTCCGAGCGGCTGTCGCACATTGGAAAGTTTCAAAAGCCTCGGATCGACCGCGGCTATTTTGAACGCAGCCTTTCAGCTTGATTTTCGACTCCACAATTAGAGAAGTATACTATATTCACTTTTATTATTTATCGTTAGATGTGTAAAAATGCGGGCACTACCAGAGCCGTATAACGCACTTACGACACGGGTACTTTCGTTCGTTTTACGAATGCTCCCCGATTTCTTCGGTCGAAAATCAGAGGCCGCTAATTTTGCCGATATGCTTGAACCGTAATTGAGCTATGAATATTGAAAAGATGGCGCGATTTGTTCATTAAACTAACGGTGAAAATTACACACACAGACATATATATACATACATATATATATATATATATATATATATATATATATATATATATATATATATATATATATATATATATATATATATATATATATATATCAGGATAAATATCTTAGTGGCAGCTGGACGTGATAATTAACTGCAAAAAAATAGCCGGTTCGTTAATTCGATAGGAGATTAAAGCAGTACGGGCTCTTGCGGATATAATAAAGATCAAGTGAGTAAAAGAAGAAGAGGGAATGAGGTTCCCGCGGTGAAAGTGATCGCGCGTGAGATATACTCGACGAAACGAAAGCGTGGGCTGTCCCAGACATTGAAAGTGTACAATCGTGAGTTACGGAGACGACAAGACGCATCTCCCTTTCTCTCTCTCTCTCTCTCTCTCTCTCTCTCTCTCTCTCTCCAACGAATATATCTCGCGGGCCCATGTTCTTCAGGGTTCAAGAAACCGAGGCCTTTTCGAGTGTCGGCCTCTCTTGGCCTCTTTGCCACAGGCTAAAGAGAGACGAAGAGAAGTCTGGTCGCAAGAGCACACACGAGCAGCGTGTGGTGCAACTCGTATTCTCCTGTCTTACCGTATATGCGTATCCGAGGTGACTCGACTTCGGCCTACGAGGAGACTTCGATGTTCGTATTTTATATATATATATATATATATATATATATATATATATTTATTTATTTATTTATGTAGCTATGTACATCTATATACGTCCGAAAGTTGCGTCTGGTACCTTGCGTCACGAACCGGTGGAACGGACCGAGGCGAACCGCGGGCGAAAGTCGCGAAACGCTTTTTAAGGTGTGCGCACTCTGGCCTCGGAGAACACAAGCGCGCAGCTCGTGCGAGAGCTTACGTAGCTCTTCTCGCTCATGCAACACTCGAGCGAGGCAAGAGTTTCGTGGCTGAAGCTTCGGGGATCATTCCTTTTTTTTCCCGAAGGGTGGAAAGTTTCACCGATGAACGTTCGTCTCTCGATGTTTTCTCTCCATTTGCGATGTACATTTGCCGCAGGGAGAACCGCCAAAGAGGCGGCAAAGTTCGCGAATCCCCATCGTGCGGTTCGCTGAGAATAGGTGAAGCAAGAGTAACGGAAATCGCGTGGGAATAGCTGGACTTCTCCAAGCTCATCGGGTGCTCGTTGGCTGGACCAGGAACCGATTCTCACCGACGGACGGATAGATTCAGAGCGAGAGGGAGATAAAGAAAGAGGAAGGGCGTATATGGAGGACGAAAGCGCGGAATACCGTCGAGATGCACGGCATTTCCTACACGGGTCTCATCATAGTGATAATTATGCGGGTGACCGCATCTCCTGTCACCCGCATCTCACAGTGCGACCAGAGAAAGAGATGATTAACGTACACGGGCTGAGGTTCTCTCCTGTCATTTTCGCTGCGCTCGGACCGCAAAGATGGATGAAGCCCGAGTGAATTGGATGAGACGACGTCGAACATTCCGCGTTCAACGGACACACGGAAAAAAAGAAATAGTACAAAATACAGGGGCTGAACAGTTCGTATTGGACTCGAGCGATTGCACAGCGATATTTACTGAAACACAGTGCTCAAAATACAGTGTGCTCAAAGTAAATTATTACAGTTCCTATACTGTCCGCTTTGGACTCGAACCGCTCTACTGCACTCAGAAAAAAGATTTATTATGTTCTAATAAATTGGCACATTGGAACATAATGTATTGGAAATTAATAAATGTTTAATCGTATGGAGACAGTTTTTATGTGATTGTAACTACAGCATTTATTCGGCGTCACTAAATATGTTTTTTTACGTGACGATTTTTCACATCATTTAAAAGCTATATTTAAAATAGAACATTTGAATAAATATTTCCTCAAATCAAATAAATACTACTTCCCAATCACGAAAACCTCTTATTTCGCGACTATGATACTAATGCGCGCATGCGCACTTTGCCCTTCAACGCGACGGGCCCGACAGCAGGCCGCTCGTCAGATGTAGCTCACGCATACGCTTACCATGTAGCTTCTTCCTATGCCAATGCTTTTGGCACAAGTGTCAGTGTTGCGTTTCGGAAGTGAGAAACTCGAAAGTGAGGAATGATTTAAGTGTAAGTAAGAATATAAAGTGAGAAAAAAACGTTCATGTGAGAAAATAATGACGGACGAAATGACACAATTCCTCGAGAAAAACCAGCTGGGGGATTATGAAGAATCCTATTAGATGTTAAGAAAAACTCTATTTGACGGATATAAAACACTTATTTCTTCTAACTTATATATCCTATTAGAAGTTAAGAAAAATTCTTAGTAAATTTTAAACATAAACTTAAATAACAAATTTTCTTAGCTAGTAATAAAATCGTAGTAGGCCGACATACGAATAAGAAAACTTATTCGCCGGGAGACAAACTTCATTGTCGTTAATAAATCTTTTTTCTGAGTGTGTATCTTTTACTGGAACACACAGTCCAAAATACAGGGTAGTCAAAGGTAAATTTTGACAGCTCAACACTGTAATATACATTTAACAACACTTGTAATTTGACAGTTGGTTAAGGGGTTACCCCCACTTGCGATTTTGAAAAAATCGATTTTTTTTATTGCATTTTTTTGAAGTATAAGTATCCGGGCCCATACTTCTGTATGGGCCCGGAATAGATGACTCTATGTAAGTTTACAAAAAAAAAATATTTTCTTCGTGTAAACTGAAATTGAAACTTTAAACGCGTTTTTCTCAAAATGGCATTTTTGAAGTCGGTGACCAAGATTACTCGAACACTAATGAACCGATCTTCTTGAAATTTTGCAGGCTTATTTAATACATAAAAATGTAGTCTTTAATCGGTCGATTTTTTTTTCGAAAAATGTGGCCGTTTTATAGCCAAAAAACGGCCGTTTTTTTTCGTTAAAATCGAACCATTAACTTTGACTGTCCGCCATTTTGTGAAAAATGAATATTTTTTAAAATCCTTCGATCAAAGACTAGTTTATACTTATATTTGACTAAATCCATCCGCATTTTTTTTTTTCAGATTCACTTCGCCGCAATGTTGGTCACCGCAAACCGTGTATATAAAAACATTATTTCATTGACGGCCATTTGCCACTAAACAATGCAATATTTTTCAATAAAAAAATTACTGAAAGTTCTTCAAGATGTGTTCTTTAAGATGGTATATTGATCGATTAAAAAAGTTTTGTAGTTTTCTTTTAAAAAATTCATGAAAAAGGCCTTTTTTTGCGCTACAAGTGGGGGTAACGCCTTAATCTGTATTATGTACAATGAATGCGTCAGTTATATCGACAGAGTTTATGTAGACACGCAAAAAAAAAGTTTATCCATAAAAAAAGTTTGAAAAAATGTGTAGAAAATATTTAAAAACCCTGTCACATACACAAGAACGTACCTTTTTGTAAATAATTCTCTCTTTTTTATAATTTCTTGAATTATGTCGCACAAATTTCAACGTTCGCATCCTATCGACCACGCACTACTAACTGGCAATCCTTTGTGTCCTGGCCACGTGCCTCACCCCACGCGGGAGACAAGTCCTAACTAGACAAGAACGTACCTTTAAAAAAAAAAATTCTCTCTTTCTTTATAATTTCTTGAATTCTGTCGCACAAATTTCGATGTCCGCGTCCCATCAACCACGCACTACTAACTGGCAATCCTTTGTGTCCTGGCCTTGTACCTCACCTCGTGCCTCATTTGCGTACAGTATTAAAATCAGTGATCGCATTTAAATTTTACAGTTGAATATTTTTACTGAAATCACTTATGTATTCACAATATCAAACTGCAAATAAACCAGTGTAACCTTAAAAATCTCAGAGTGCACAGAAAACATCACGAACTGTCGAAAGAAGAGTAAAACTACCGTGCCACACTGTGAAATTTGATGAATCACTCTGTACTCAATACAGTGTACACTGTAAACCTTGCAGTTTGCGGACAGTATAAGAATCAGTGATCTCGTGTAAATTTTACAGTTGAATATTTTTACTGAAAACACTGATGTTTTCACATCACCGAACTGTAAATAAGCCAGTGTAACTGTAAAAATCTCAGTGTGTACAGGAAAATTCGTCATTTTTGTAGGACAGGATTTACATTACTCTGTTTTACTGTAAAATGAAATATGGCACTCTGTTTTTTATGCGGTTTATACTGTGATTTTCGCTGTGTCTTTTTTTCCGTACACGTCGGGATCAACACTTCGGACCACTTGGCCTACGGGGTGTCCCATTCAAAACGACCCGGTAGAGTATTTTTTCTTGATTACGGTGAAGTGTCTCAAAATGACCTGACATTGCGCGCTATTTTTTTCAGGTGAACATAGAGTAGGGGAACTTGGGGGAAGATGAGTACGCGGAGTAAGATGAATCGTAAGCCTAGCTACTAAACAGGGTGTGCGAGCACAGTGCTCCCGTTGGAGTTTGGAGGGGTGGCGGTGAGGTGAATGTGTGTGAAAGTATCAACTGTGGCGGAAGCACGCCTCTCAAATGAGAAAACAATATCGATTTTTTGAGAAAACGATCGAATTTTCGGTCACGTTTACCATCGTTTCAGTTCATTTGAGTTGCTGATGTTGATTAGAGACAGCTAGGTATACACGATGAACGTACTAATTATTAATATAATAAGAACGGTTTGTCAGAAATTTTCGAGGTTATTGTGTGATTTTTTGTTAATTCGTTAACCATCTAATGGGGCAAGATGAATACAAGCTATCGCAAAGCTGCAATATTTTACAACGTACCACTATTTACGGTAGAAAGGGTGAAATGAAACTAGCAAAGCCTTTGGTTCCTCTTCAACCGGTGCTTCTATCAGGGGAACGAAAAGAACTTACAAACGATTAAGGGGCTAGTCCACTTTGGAGCCACGAAAAAAGCCTGTTTTCGCAATTTTTTTTGAGGATTTTATAAAAGATATGAATATAAAAGTTGTTGGGCTTGATAAATAAAGTCTTGAAATACATTTAAAAAAAAATTTAATTCATCTTTATTCATTTTTAAGTACAAAAACTATAGTTTAACGTAACGCCTCAAAAATAGGTGGGCTAGGTAGCTCCATCGCAACTCGGCAACGGCTTGTCTGAAACAAAAAAATCAAAGTCCATTAGATTCAGTATGATACCAGCTACAAAATGACCCTCGGATATAAAGTTTTATCATAAAATAAAAAAATGGCAGATGAAAAACGAAAAAAGTAAAAAAACGCGTTTTTTCGCAGTTTATCGCAAAAAAAAGAGTAAAAATCAATATTTTAAAACGATCGAGGGTCATTTTGTTGCGAATCATGTTTACAATATGTGGTTCAAATTTCAAGAGAATCGGTTTATTAGTTTTAGAGATACGATGGAGCTAAATTTTGAAAACCTTGTTTCGAGAAAAACGCGTTTGAAGTTTATACTATGAAAAACTCTTACCTAAACTCAATCGGCAATTTCTGCACCGTACAAAATCCGTTCTGATTGCTCATCATCGTCGATTTCTTCAAGTCTTGCTTGCTTTCGATTTTTTTTAATTTTCAAAGTGGACTGGCCCCTTAAAATGGTATGGAAGCAAGATTATTCGGACTAAATACTACAGAACTTAGACAGTTGGCTTATCAAATTACTGATATTGAGAATGAAACCACTTTTATATGCGAAAGATGCCAATAATTCATGCCCTATGATTCTCCCAGCGCTGTTTCATCTTGCTCCGCATACGGGGTAAGATGGGAAAAATAAAAGTACAGTTAAAAATATATATTGTATGGTAACATTGGGAAAAACTGATTTTTTTGCTTTAAAAATTAAAAGATTGATAAATGTTGATTAGTTTAAATAATAATTAAAGCTAACTTACTCATATATGCATTGTTTTCTTTGAACATGACCTTAGAGTGATCATCTTGCCCCTACTTCCCCTACTAATCTTGGACAACTGGCATCAGGAAGTATTGAGGCTTAGTCATGGAGAATAACACGATCGAGCGACGCATAGAAATTGTTATTTGCTGAATTGTTACTGCATAGTTATTGCAGACGAAGTTTCATGGTCGTGCTATCTCGCATCGCGGCGATGTGAATTGGCTACCAAGATCGTGCGATTTGACGCCATTGGACTTCTTTCTTTGGGCTTTTCTGAAAGGAAAAGTGTACGCCAATGAAATTAGTTCGCAATTATGCCACAATGTTATTGAACATTTCGTCAAAAGAGAGAACGTTTACAAGCAGGGACGAGGCGGCCATTTATCGGATATTGTTTTTCACACATAACCTCTATGTTTGTACCTTATATTAAAATAAAAATATTCGTACTTTTCAAATAAATAATACTTAAATATTAATTGGTTAATATTTAATAATATTATTTAATATTAGATCATATTATTTAATATTAGATCATATATTTTCAAATAAATAATACTTAAATATTAGTATATTGAAATGTCAGGTAATTTTGAGACACCCTTTATGTTTGAGACAAAAGTTCAATTTCAAATTGCGGCGTCCGGTCCGGACTAGCTTCCATCTGATGTGATGTGAATGGATTGGGGACACACGAAGGTCAACTTTGTTTTCTCTTAAAGGCTGATTGCAGTGAAAAAAGAACAAACTTGACCTTCCTTTGTCCTCTGCGCATCCACGTAGAAAAAAAACTACTCACACGAGATGATGGCTCTTCTAAAGCCGTTTGACTTTCGTTGGAAACATATCTCAGTGCCGATAAGGCGGGATATAGGTACATTTAGACGGGAAAGAATTAAGCACTTTTAAGGGATCTTTCAAACTAAGAAATAATTACTCTACATTTATCAAACTGTAGGTATACTTTAATAGTATATTTAAATATACGAAACAATTTTTTTTTAATTCATTTATCAAAGTGGCGGCGCTGCGGCAGAGTGTTACAGCAAGGTTGCCGCGGTGAGGCACAGCGTTGACGGGCTGTAACGTTTGAAGTTTCTCGAATTTCGCTTTGAAACTTCGGGAAAATAATCTACATATATAGATCTATCGTTTAAAGAAAAAGAAAAGAAACCGGTTTTTTTATCATGGTAAATCCCGCCTTAACGGGCTACATCTACCCGCATGGATAAAAAAATTGCATTTTCCAAAAATATTTTTATTCTATAGTATCACCTTTTAGCTATATTCCCTGAAAATGTCATTGAAATATTCCTGAAATTGCGAAGCAGCATCATACTTCAAACTACAAACTTCAAACGCGTTTTTCTCGAAACGCTGTTTTCAAAGTCGGTGGACGTGATAACTCGAGAACCACTCGATGAATTGTTTCCAAATTTACAAGAGATACGATGAGAAATATTTGAAGGTCGTTGACGATCGCATTTTTCAAAAATCGATCTCCATTTTTTTTTAGTTACGTAAAAATGACGACTTTGTTGATACATTTTGTATGCTCGAGTTTCAATTCGTCGCCACGTTGTTTAGAAACATTATTTCAAAAGTCGACGATCGTCAACGACTTGTATTTATTGTTAACTTGAATAACCCGTTTGACATCTATATTTCGGATGGACCGTTTAAGCTGGAGAGTGTCCACCGCCAAACGTCGCGAAAAAAATGTCACCATCTGCCGGCTTTTGTTGTTTTTCTGTATTTTTGTTGCTTTTTCCAGGCTCTGAATATATGTATCTCGGTGATAAAAAAATGCGTTTCTTTTCACCAACCGTTTCCCAAGAAAAGAAATTCGGAATTTGGTCATTCTTTTCGGGCCTCTAGGTAGCTGTAGCCCCTCAACAGTCTCGAAAATATTCAGGTTGGTTAACTCGAACGGGTCACCCTGTGTTCATTGTGATACTGAAAGATTCCCTGACCAGCCTGGATATTTCTCAATGCACCGAGAATCTGAAATCTCGTTACGGCGGCATGAGCACTGCTTGGCGATCATCACCCAAACCATCACACAAACGTACCCTTGGATGAAACAACAAGAGTCCACATTTCAAATGTACCCAATGCAATCTTGCATATGATGAAGATTCAAGTGCGTGAACAGTCGGCGAAGACAACCAAACTGATGACTGGCGCATTGAATCGCGACTTTTTGCGGCGCGTTTTTTTCGCTTCTTCCTTGTGAAGGAATATAACGCTGATCCTGCGGACGTGGACAAACACGCGCGCGGTCGCTTGTGAACGAGCCGCATTGTGCTCGTGTCTCGCGGTGTACCAGCTCGCCAACTTCGATCCAACCCTTGAGAGAGCCCGGACATGATAAATCGATGTACAAGAGAGAGAGAGAGAGAGAGAGAGAGAGAGAGAGAGAGTGAAGCTTAAGGCCACGAGGAAGTCACGTCTTGATGGAACGGACACCTTCGGTCTTCTCCGCCCCGAAGCGTGTCCTTTATGAACTCTCATCATCTTCCGGCATGTATAAATACTTGTATGGGAAACCTAGGAGGGGTGAAACAGAGGTAAGTTGAAACAATGTCAATGTCTCGGTAGATGTGATTGTTATCAAGCTGGCAACAAAAACAGTCGTTCGTTCCGGTGCTCTTGTGATATCAGCTGCCTCACATCGACACCTGCGCCAAAAAAATTGCCAAAAATAAGTATTTGTCGTATGTTTCATTAAGGCGTTACCCCCACTTGTAGCGCAAAAAAAGGTCTTTTTCATGAATTTTTTTAAAGAAAACTACAAAACTTTTTTAATTGATCAATATACCATCTTAAAGAACACATCTTGAAGAACTTTCAGTAATTTTTTTATTGAAAAATATTACATTGTTTAGTGGCAAATGGCCGTCAATGAAATAATGTTTTTATATACACGGTTTGCGGTGACCAACATTGCGGCGAAGTGAATCATCTGAAAAAAAATGCGGATGGATTTAGTCAAATATAAGTATAAACTAGTCTTTAATCGAAGGATTTTTAAAAATATTCATTTTTCACAAAATGGCGGACAGTCAAAGTTAATGGTTCGATTTTAACGAAAAAAAACGGCTGTTTTTTGGCTATAAAACGGCCATTTTTTTCGAAAAAAAAATCGAACGTTTAAAGACTACATTTTTATGTATTAAATAAGCGTGCAAAATTTCAAGAAGATCGGTTCATTAGTGTTCGAGTAATCTTGGTCACCGACTTTAGAAATGCCATTTTGAGAAAAACGCGTTTAAAGTTTCAATTTCAGTTTACACGAAGAAAATATTTTTTTTTTGTAAACTTACATAGAGTCATCTATTCCGGGCCCATACAGAAGTATGGGCCCGGATACTTATACTTCAAAAAAATGCAATAAAAAAAATCGATTTTTTCAAAATCACAAGTGGGGGTAACCCCTTAAGGGAAGGGTGGAGGTTTCAGCGTGAAGAAAAAAAAACACTTTTTTTGCGAATTTTTTTCATTTATATGGATAGAGTAAATTTATTGAAACCTTTTGTACATTGTTAAGTGTCATTTCAAGAACATTCCGTGAAATTTGTACGCGAAAATATCCACAAACAAGCCGGTGACAAAGCTTTTCCAAGAACGCCTTTGGAAAAACACGATTTGCGGTGTTCACTGTATCTCAGCTAAAAATTATCTGAAATCAAGTACCATTAAAATTCAGTCAAAGTATCATCAAATCCTCCCCCCAACGGTCTTTGATAATTTTTTTTTTCATTTCTACATTTTTGGTGATCATGTAAAGTGAAAAGTGCTTTTTTCACGAAAAATTCCGCCATTTTGGGGGTGGAATAACCCCTCAATGAAAAAAAAATGTCAAACTAACCGTTGGGGGGAGGTATTTAATATGTACAAAGTGTGTACCAAGTTTGAAATAAATCGATCATGTAGTTTTCAAATGGCAGTGAACACGGACTTTGAAAAAGTGGTTTCGAGAAAAACGCGGCACCGGCTTGCTTGTGGATATTTTCGCGTACAAATTTCACGGAATGTTCTTGAAATGACACTTAACAATGTACAAAAGGTTTCAATAACTTTACTCTATCCATATAGATGAAAAAAATTCGCAGAAAAGGGTTTTTTTCACGCTGAAACCCCTACCCTCCCCTTAAGCTTTAGTTACCTTGTTTATATAATTGATGGTATGTGATATACATTGTTTGGAAGCTCACTAACTTAGCAATCGATTTGTCATATTGAATTTCTTGTTTTGCAATACTCTTTATCAATAGTGAGTTCCGAATCAAATGGAATCACATTTTTGATATCTAGGAGGATTGAAACAGCGTTACCTCGGTTGCAGTAATGTTTTCATACGTTTATACTTTGTGGTGTGGTTTGCAAGGCTTGCATTTGTTTTATTTCAGATGCCGAATAAATATATTAGGAAAACGGATAGAGGCATCGCGAGCCGAGAAATATATGAGCTTGCCGCTGAAGAGGTTACTCTATGGGACGAAAGATCAAGCACGAAGAGAGGGTTGAAAGTGAAGACGAGCACGAGAATTTTTGCGTGTGTTGTATGGAATCGTTTTCAAACAGCAGGCCAGATAAAAAGTGAAGTGAAGAGAACTTTCACATGTATGTCACAATTGGTTGTCAGAATAGATATTGATTTGATTTCTTACCATAAAGTTTCTCCTTCAATTTATTTTTGGTTTGCCATATTGTACTATTCAAGTTCGTGAGACTCGTGAGTTTATATTCGTTTCAGTTAGAACTTATAAAAATTTATCAGACTGAATAAAAAAGTGAGACTTCGATTAAGGTCGAGGTTAACTTTTTTAAATTTTTAATAAAGATTTTTTAAAAACAATGTGTTGTGTTTAAAATTATGTGACATAATTTATACCCATATTTTGTCCAATTCCCAGGCGTTTTAACTGACCTCGATAGCTGTTTCAACTTACCTCGACATAAGGAGAGTTGAAACAAAACGACTGATTGTACTTCAATGGTTTTTTTACAGGTTAGATAATTCCTAGTTGTTTCTAGTCGAAAATCGATTAGTCGATTAAAAAAGCTACAAAACAACTTTAGTTTTACCCGAATCTCTCGTTTCGATTGCGAGATATGAGGTGAAATCTGAAAATTGTTTCAACTCTTTTAGGTCTCCCCTACATTTCCGTTGAATAGCCCACAGTTGGGCGTAATTATATTTATAAATACGAATACGAATATATTCACATCGTGATTTTCATGTGAATATAAATACAAATTTATTCATACTTCACTTATTTTAATACGAATACAAATAAATTCGTATTCACAAGTGTGAATACAAATTTATTTGTATTCACATGCAAGCATACAAATACAATTGTATTCACAAATATTCTGAACATACAAATAAATTCACAAAAAAATTGTGAATATTTACAAAAAATGTGAATATTTACAAGAAATCCTGTGAATTAAAAAAAATCACATCAAAATCTGAGAATGCGAATGTATTTACAAAAAATTGTAAATACAAAAAAATGCACATAAGTTGTGAATTTTTTCGTTTTTGAGACAAATTAAAATCGAATTCACGACAATTATGTTAAAATTTACACCACAAATGAGTTCTTACGTATTTTGCGGGAAAACATGGTGTTGAGGCAATGGTTTCTCTAAAAAAAAACGTACGAACTCGCTAATGGTGTAAATTTTAATCTAATCATTGTGAATTTTATTTTAATTTGTCTTAAATAAGAAAAAATTCACAACTTATTTTGTGAATTTATTTGTATGCATGCATGTGAACACAAATGAGTGAAGTATGAATAAATTTGTATTTATATTCACATGAAAATCACGATGTGAATAAATTCGTATTCGTATTTATAAATAGAATTACGCCCAACTCTGGAATAGCCCTACACTTCTTGCATCTCAGCTGGAACATGGCTCGAGGTACGCAATCCTTTAAGGCGGGATATACATTTAGACAGCAAAAAATAAGCAATATTGAGGGATTTTTTAAACTAAGAAATAATTATTCTACAATTATCAATCTTTAGGTATACTTTAATAGTAAATTTACACATACAAAACAATTTTTTTTAATTCATTCATCATGAAAATAACGCAGCTGTGACAGAGTGTTACAGCAAGGTCGCCGTGGGAGTTGCGAATCGGCGTGCAGTCTAGCTTCCCGTAGACTTTGATTTGCAAAAAAGTTCAAAAATTTGTTCAGTTAGAACATGTATAGTTTCTATGTGACGGCAATTAAAACGAAGAAAATGTAAATTTCAGAAAATGGCACGCATTTACAAAAAAAAATGAACATTTCACGCAACATTTTTGTAAAATGTAGATTAAAAGAGTAGTTTTTTTTTTCAATTTTTCAAAAACTATTCTCGTCAAGTAGAAGATACCAATATTATCGATATTTCTACCAAGTTTCAACTCAATCGGCTTAAGGGGTTACCCCCACTTGCGATTTTGAAAAAATCGATTTTTTTTATTGCATTTTTTTGAAGTATAAGTATCCGGGCCCATACTTCTGTATGGACCCGGAATAGATGACTCTATGTATGTTTACAAAAAAAAATATTTTCTTCGTGTAAACTGAAATTGAAACTTTAAACGCGTTTTTCTCAAAATGGCATTTCTGAAGTCGGTGACCAAGATTACTCGAACACTAATGAACCGATCTTCTTGAAATTTTGCAGGCTTATTTAATACATAAAAATGTAGTCTTTGATCGTTCCATTTTTTTTTTCGAAAAAAATGGCCGTTTTATAGCCAAAAAACGGCCGTTTTTTTTCGTTAAAATCGAACCATTAACTTTGACTGTCCGCCATTTTGTGAAAAATGAATATTTTTCAAAATCCTTCGATTAAAGACTAGTTTATACTTATATTTGACTAAATCCATCCGCATTTTTTTTTTCAGATGATCCACTTCGCCGCAATGGTGGTCACCGCAAACCGTGTATATAAAAACATTATTTCATTGACGGCCATTTGCCACTAAACAATGTAATATTTTTCAATAAAAAAATTACTGAAAGTTCTTCAAGATGTGTTCTTTAAGATGGTATATTGATCGATTAAAAAAGTTTTGTAGTTTTCTTTAAAAAAATTCATGAAAAAGGCCTTTTTTTGCGCTACAAGTGGGGGTAACGCCTTAATAGTTTTTTATTAATACTGCACGCCAATTTCGGTAATGCAGTTTTGAGAAAAACGCGTTTGAAGTTCACGCTCGCTCCGAATCCGAGCGGTGAGGTAGAGCGTTGACGGGCTGTAACGTTTGAAGTTTTTCGGATTTCGCTTTGAAACTTTGGGAAAACATTCTACATAAATAGTTCTATCGTCTGAAGAAGAAAAAAAAAGAAATCGATTTTTTGATCGTTGTAAATGTATATTCCGCCGTAAACATCTATATAAACAAGTGCTCAGCCTAAAAAATGCGTCGTTGTCGAAAAGTCTATTGTGAACGTCCCTCGAATACTCGTGTCTCTAGCCTGTGGCGCGTTTTCATAAGCGCAAGTGGCTCCTACCCCGTGGCGAGAGGGTATAAAATTTAGCTGCGTCGTTTCACCAAGTCCGGCCGATCGTATCGCCGAGTAACAATAAATTCTGGTGACCGTTGAAACCTGACGTTTGTTTTTGTCGTCGGGTCTTCGTCCTCGTTCTTTTGCTTTCTCAA
Source organism: Ophion slaviceki (assembly GCA_944452715.1). NCBI lineage: Eukaryota > Metazoa > Arthropoda > Insecta > Hymenoptera > Ichneumonidae > Ophion > Ophion slaviceki. Next base: position 27,631,251 of record OX101793.1, on the reverse strand, counting down.
CGACGTAAGCGCAAAGTAACGTGTCGCTGATCTTCACGTGCGGGTTACGAGCTACAAAAAGCAGAGACAATGAGAGGCTCTTTGCTCGGTCATGTTTTCCCTCCGCGGCTTTTATGCCCGCGCACACGAAAATATATGAACGGTATATAAAACCTGTTCCATTCGGGAATCCTCGCACCCTTGTTGCCAGACGATACCTTCCCTCGGAGGCTTTTAAAACCTTAGGCTGCCGGAGAACGGCGGAAGAGAGAGAGAGAGAGAGAGAGAGAGAGAGAGAGAGAGAGAGAGAGAGATCGAGAGAGAAGGGGACAAATGAGACGAATGAAAAGGGTAAAAAAGAGAGAGAGAGCGCGGCGAAGGAGAAGAGACACAAAGACAGCGAGCAGTAATAAAGTAACAGAAAAAAAGATTCGCGAGGACTTCGCTCAAAGAAATTGAATCTTAAAAATTGATCCTGCAAATTTCGATCCCCAAATGTTTTAAGGGGCTATACCAGTATGACACTTTCGAAAAATCGATTTTTCTTTGCCTTTTTCGACAGTTTATACTTTCAAGAATATCATTATCATTTATATCATTTATATCAATATCATTTTATCTTGCAAAAATCGATAATTAAATCTTTAAACGCGTTTTCCTCGAAATGAGATTTTTCAAATTTGCTGACATTGTAACAAAGTGCAATTATCCGATTGACTTGAAATTTGAACTGAGTACTCTTAAATATATTTACTCTACAATGACGTAGGATATTTTTGATTGGATGAAAATTGACGATTTGGCATTGAAAAAAACGACCATTTTATAGGCAAGAAAACAGACGTTTTTTCATAACTACGCCATTTTGTTAGATTTTGATATTTTTCGAAAATCCTACAGGAAATACCTTCCAGTTTAATGACATTTCGTCCTTTTTCGGTTTCAGCTACTCAATCGGCCGGAATCATATCAGCAGTGGAGGAACTTCTTTATAGCGCATAAGTCGCTTGGATCTCAATATTTTTCTATGAAAAAATTATGTAATATAGGTCAAATATAGTCAAATATATTCTTAATTTTCCGAAACATTTAATTGAGTACTTTTCTTCCAACGAATTCCCGAAAATCACCCAAATTTTCAGCGTTCACACTGGTCTAGCCCCGTAAGACTCGATCGATTTCATTACGAAAATCTCAATAATTTATACTCCCTATGAGTAGGGAAATTCGGGGCAAGACGAATACGCGGGGTAATATGAATCATAAGCCTAGCTACTAAACAGTGCGTGCGAGCACAGTGCTCCCATTGGAGTTTGGAGGGTCGGCGGGAGGTGAATGAGTATGAAAGTATCAACTGTGGCGGAAGCACGCGTCTCGAGTGAGAAAACAATATCGATTTTTTGGTCAAGTTTACCATCGTTTCAGTTCATTTGGGTTGCTGATATTGAGTAGAGACAGCCAGGTAAACACAATGAAAGTACTAATTATTAATACGACAAGAACGGTATGTCAGAATTTTTCAAGGTTATTGTGTGTTTTTTTGTTAATTCGTTAACCATCTAATGGGGCAAGATGTGAAAAAGAAATATTTTACACCGTACCACTATTTACGTTAGAAAAGGTGAAATGAAACTAGTAAGGCCTTTGGTTCTTCTTCAACCGGTGCTTCTATTAGGGGAAGCAAAAGAACTTACAAATGATTAAAATGATATGGAAGCAAGATTATTTGGACTAAATACTACAGAACTTACACGATTGGCTTATCAAATTGCTTGCATTGAGAATTGAACCACTTTTATATGCGAAAGATGCCAATAATTCGTGACCTATCATTCTCCCAGCGCTGTTTCATCTTGCCCTGCATACGGGGTAAGATGGGGAAAATAAAAGTTGAATTAAAAATATATAATATATGGTAACGATCAGAAAGACTGATTTTTTTGTTTCCAAAATTAAAAGATTAATAAATGTTGATTGGTTTAAATAATAATTAAAGTTGACTGACTCAAATATGTATTGTTTTATTTAAACATGATCTTAGTGTTATCATCTTGCCCCTGCTTCCCCTATAGGGTATTTTATTCGACTATTTGATAAGCTTTCATCTGGAAAAATACTTTCGTAATCTTACAAGGAACGTAACTTCCGCTTTCGATTTTGTTGAAACTCATATATGTGATAAAGCATTGAAAACTATAAGACACGCATTTTTTTCATCTCCGGAAAAACGGTTTTAAGAGGGGAAACCACCCCTCAAAGAAAGGCGCGCCGAGGGGTGGTTTTGCAGTTTCACCCACAAGCAGTCCACCGATCTGAATGAAACAAAAACCAACATTCTCCTAATAGAGGTGATGCAAACTCCACTATAGAAGTATCGAAAAAAAATATATTAAGCCTTTCTTTGAGGCGTCGTTTCCCCCCTTAAAAACAGTTTTTCCGCCGGTGAAAGAAAAATACGTGTCTAATAGTTTTAAGGGGTTACCCCCACTTGCGATTTTGAAAAAATCGATTTTTTTTTATTGCATTTTTTTGAAGTATAAGTATCCGGGCCCATACTTCTGTATGGACCCGGAATAGATGACTCTATGTAAGTTTACAAAAAAAAAAATATTTTCATCGTGTAAACTGAAATTGAAACTTTAAACGCGTTTTTCTCAAAATGGAATTTCTGAAGTCGTTGACCAAGATTACTCGAACACTAATGAACCGATCTTCTTGAAATTTTGCAGGCTTATTTAATACATAAAAATGTAGTCTTTAATCGTTCGATTTTTTTTTCGAAAAAAAGTGGCCGTTTTATAGCCAAAAAACGGCCGTTTTTTTTCGTTAAAATCGAACCATTAACTTTGACTGTCCGCCATTTTGTGAAAAATGAATGTTTTTAAAAATCCTTCGATTAAAGACTAGTTTATACTTATATTTGACTAAATCCATCCGCATTTTTTTTCAGATGATCCACTTCGCCGCAATGTTGGTCACCGCAAACCGTGTATATAAAAACATTATTTCATTGACGGCCATTTGCCACTAAACAATGTAATATTTTTCAATAAAAAAATTACTGAAAGTTCTTCAAGATGTGTTCTTTAAGATGGTATATTGATCGATTAAAAAAGTTTTGTAGTTTTCTTTAAAAAAATTCATGAAAAAGGCCTTTTTTGCGCTACAAGTGGGGGTAACCCCTTAAACGCTTCATCGCATATATGAGTTTCAACAAAATCGGAGGCGGACACCTAAGTGATGGTCCATTTTGATGAAGAAAAAACGTAAGAATAAAACGTGACAGCACGGTAGGGCAGAGGAAGGGCGAGAAAAATGGAAAACATATTCGCAATGCACGAATGCATCGCTTCTCCCAATACTTGCAAATGCATGGCCACTTCGCGTCCGCATGTGCGCCCAAACAAACGGACAATTGTCTCGGGACACGGTCTCGCGGTGTTCGTCGAAGAGCCGAGGAAGCATATATACACCTACACCCCTTGTACTCGCGAGAAGTTCCTTTCACACACGATAGTTTCCTTCTTCCTTCGACTCGAGAAGTGATTGAAAAATTTATGGTCACGATTCTGGCCAGCCGAGAGAACAGAAGTTTCAATGTCTCGGAGCTTCCATACGCCAGGATCAATTCACCATGTTTCTCAAACCGGAAAGGATGTTGCATTTTTCTCACTGCAGGGTCTCGAGCGCCATCTCAATTTATCCTCTTAGCCGTGCTCTTAGGACGATTTGCATAATTTTTTTAAAATCAATTTTCATATCTATCAAAAAATAATAATAATAATCACAATTACTAATTTTTACATATATTTGCTTCGATAAAATGTTGAGCTACTTGTTATTATTAATTCATATTTGCAAACCGAAACAAATATTATACGCATGTATATTAATTTATATATCATTGAATTGGGATGAAATATCACTTTCTACCATTTTTATAAGGTATTTTATAATTGTCAAAGGCTGTATCAATATAATGGAAGCAATGATAATGATCGTACTCGTAAGTTTATTGTTTTCCTATTTTCTTCTCCTTTTCTTTCCATTCTTACAATGTGAAAGGCGATCCGTGCGGTCCGCACAATAACGCGCTTATTAATTATTACGCACGTGTACATACCTGAAACGTTCGGCCTCGCCCATACCGGTCCAGCACACGGTGCTCCAGTTTGTACAGATAAGAGATGGTTAAAAAAATTTTTTAGGAATGTCTCAGGATTCCAGTACTATAAACCGGTCTGCAAACGCTACGAGACGAGAGCGAGCATTGAATAGAAAGAACGAAAAAAACGGAAATGAAAAAAAAAATGAAAAAAAAAAAGAAACTGAAAGTTGGACCGGAGAAATTCCGTGGCTACCGTGATTTACGTTCGCGAAATATTATAAATGCACTTTCGTTTCTCTCTTTCGCGTGCGTCACGGTTCGACCATTCACTCTCTTGCCCGCGCATACAGGGTGTCCCGTAACTAAGTTTTAAGGGGTCTTCTCACTTTAGACGCTAAAAAAAGGCTATTTTCATGAATTTTTGATAGGTTTATATTATAGATATTGATACAAAAGTTGTTACACTTATTAAATACACTTTCGAAATACATGCAATTTTTTTTGTGTTCATGTAACCTACACTAACTTTCAACGCGTTTTTCTCGAAAAAACGTTTTTCGACTGCTTGTTGATAAAATCTTCGAAAATACTGAACCGATCCTTATGAAATGTTAACGACATATTCTTTACAACTATAGCTATAGGGCATATCAAGGATTTTTTTAAATTTTGATATTTACTTTTTTTGCCAAAAACGGTGAAAAGAAACAGGTTTTTTTCGAAAAATGTCCGCCATTTTGTTATTTTTGCATATATCAGAAATCGTATGATATGCGCTATAGCCATTAACATACTGAATACAAAAACAGTTAAATTTTTTTGTTTCCGATGATCCACCTCCGAGATTTCATCAACAGCGCAGACCTACAATTTTTTTAGGACATTTTTTTAACTACCATTTCCGTCTATAATTAGTGACATAAGTAAAATATAATTTTTTTTAAAATGCATTTCGAAAGTGTATTTATCAAGTGTAACAACTTTGATATTAAAATCTATGGTATAAACCTATAAAATAAATTCATGAAAATAGCCTTTTTTAGCGTCTAAAGGGAGAAGACCCCTTCGGTGTCTCCACACCACACTTCGGGAGTGTGTTGTAGCACTGGACGGCAAATTGCAAAGGTCACCCCGAGGTTGCATTGCTCCCGAGCAAATCACGAAAATCGCGAAGAGCCTCGAAATTTTCCTTTCTTACCTGCTCAATGGAGCACCTGGCCACTACTTCAGTTTGTCTTCCAGTAAAATATGATGAATTGGAAAAAGTTGACAGTCGATCGAAAGTTGAAAAAAAAATTCTTTTCGTCGAATGCATGAGAAAAACGCCAGGTCAAAATGAAACGAGGACAGATTAATGAAATAAAGGGTGTCTCAAAATGACCTGACATTACAAATTGCGCGCCATTTTTTTTTGTGGCGGACATAGAGTACTAATCTTTGACAACTGGCATCAGGAAGTGTTGAGGTTTAGTCATGGAGAATTACACGATCGAGCGATGCATAAAAATTGTAAAGTTTTACTACAAAAATGGTGAAAATTTTGCAGAGACGGTTCGAAAAGTCCGCACTGCGAGCGAAACAATGCAGTTATTGCAGACGAAGTTTCATGGTCGGGTTTTCTGAAGGAAACGTGTATGCCAATGGTCCACAGACCATTTCGAAGCTCAAGGAAACTATTGGACGGACCATTAATGAAATTAGTCCGCAATTATGCCAAAATGTTATTGAAAATTTCGTTAAAAGTGTAAATGTTTGCAAACAGGGACGGAGGCGTCCATGTGTCGGATGTGTTCCACACATAACCTCCGTGTTTGTACTTATATTAACCCTTCGACCCTTCGAGCCCAAAATGTATTTTCAAGAAAAACAAAAATTAAGTGCCCCAACGTGCGTCCAATGTGGGTGATGCGTTGAAAAATATGGGCTTGCACGAAACAGATCATATATATTTTTTTTTCAATCAAAAAAAGTTCTTTGAGGTTTTTAAGGAGTTACCCCCACTTGTAGCGCAAAAAGGCCTTTTTCATGAATTTTTTTAAAGAAAACTACAAAACTTTTTTAATCGATCAATATACCATCTTAAAGAACACATCTTGAAGAAATTTCAGTAATTTTTTTATTGAAAAATATTACATTGTTTAGTGGCAAATGGCCGTCAATGAAATAATGTTTTTATATACACGGTTGCGGTGACCAACATTGCGGCGAAGTGGATCATCTGAAAAAAAAATGCGGATGGATTTAGTCAAATATAAGTATAAACTAGTCTTTAATCGAAGAATTTTAAAAAATATTCATTTTTCACAAAATGGCGGACAGTCAAAGTTAATGGTTCGATTTTAACGAAAAAAAAAACGGCCGTTTTTGGCTATAAAACGGCCATTTTTTTTTTTCGAAAAAAAAAATCGAACGATTAAAGACTACATTTTTATGTATTAAATAAGCCTGCAAAATTTCAAGAAGATCGGTTCATTAGTGTTCGAGTAATCTTGGTCACCGACTTCAGAAATGCCATTTTGAGAAAAACGCGTTTAAAGTTTCAATTTCAGTTTGCACGAAGACATTTTTTTTTTGTAAACTTACATAGAGTCATCTATTCCCGGCCCATACAGAAGTATGGGCCCGGATACTTATACTTCAAAAAAATGCAATAAAAAAATCGATTTTTTCAAAATCGCAAGTGGGGGTAACCCTTTAAAGAAAAAGGTTTATAGATACGGAAAAAAGACAGTGTCGACTGTCGTTCCAAAAAGTATATTTATTCGGAGGTTTGAATTTGATCATTTTCGGGATAGTGAAAAATGGACAAAATCGACTCTGTCAGCAAATTAATTGTTAAAACACATATTTTCCGTATTTTTTTACTTCAATGACTTATTCTTATTCACATTTACCGCAATCGGTGCTCGTTGCACATAGCCATCCTGCAGCCATTTGAGTTTTATGATTGGCATTCTAAATACATAATTTACTGTAGTAGCTGCGAAATAAAAAATATCTATGAGCATTTTCTATCGTAACTCACTTACGTGTAGTAATAAAACACCAAATTTGACCAAAAAAATGTTTTCACTTTAACCGCACTACCGCATAAACGGGGTCGATTCGACCCAAGGTCCTTTTTCGACAGCTGTCCTCAGTACACGGGCAGGATGTAGGATGGAGGCCGAGTGTCCACCCATAGAGTAGGAGTGGGGGAACAATCGAGCGCCGCACTGCGGCCGAAAACATTACCCCGTTTTGCAATACAGTCAGCTTAAAAAAAATGGGGTCAAAATGACCCCGTGTACAGTCGAAGGGTTAAAATAAAAATATTCGTACTTTTCAAATAAATAATACGTTTTATTGATAAATTCAAATATCAGGTGATTTTGAGACACCCCTTATTCATTGGGAAAAATTCGGAGCAAATTGAGATGGCTGAAAAATAGGCAGAGACAGACGAGAGAACCTGTTTCTCTCGTCAGGTAGACTCTAAACGCGAAAAACGCCGCACATGCGATCTGACGAAACGGCGGTCGTCGGCTAAATTAACGTCCACTCGTTCCACATCTCGAAGAATTTCATCACAGATTACGTACATATATATTACACTCGAGGCACTTCCATACCAAACATTGCGATAATAATCCAGATTAACTATACTGCCTTACTCGTAGTCGTGCTTTAGAAAAAAAATATTTTATTGTTACTTTATTCACGTCGGTTTTCCAGCGCGGAAACCGGAACGGCGAGTCATAGATAGAGGCAACCTCCCCATCTCTTTTCATCCTCCACTCTCTGTGTCGCGTACGCTTCGCTGCAAAATGAATTTTCCATGCGTGTTCTGGTCATTGTAGCAAGGTTTCATTGTCCGTCCAAGGAATTTCGCAGCTAATTATCACAGCTCGTTGTTCCTGGTTGTATGTAATTTATTCCGTTTTATTTCATTTTTTATTGTACTGTATAATTAAATTTATTTGAAAATGAATTAATATTGTTATATTCAATTTTATGCATTAAAATATAAATGATTTCTGTAAACAAAAAAACAAAGTTGACGTTCCTCTGTGTTCTATACGTCCACGTGGAAAAAACCTTGAACCACTTAACGTCCCTCTTTATAACATTTGAATTTTATCTGAATCATATTTAAGTGTGACGAACAGTTTCAAAGATCTTTCGAATGGGTGGATTTAAAGGGGACACCCTGCATATTTTGAATAATAACTGAGAACTTTTCATATGGGGAGGTTCTTTCCTGTCTTCGGCAAACAGCAAATAAAAAGAAACCTAACTCCCCCTTGATTTATTAATCCGCGGGATAGCGCGTTAATTTATCGGCGCAATGTTTCAACAGAGTCTGAAATGCCTGTACGCGATAGAGCTAACACCCCGGTATGTATATATTTTTGTAAAGGCTCGTTGGGAACGACCACCAGAGTCGCAAGTCTTGTTCTTGTCTGCGTATAGCCAAAAAATTCAAAGGGAATAGAATCTGTCACCGAGTTGATAGTGCAGTCTTCTGAGTTTTCTTTAAATCGATTTTCAATATATATATTTCGAATTTCTAAATTATATACACACATATATATATAAACATATATATTCGAAAGTGTGTGTGTGTGTGTGTGTGTGTATATATAATATACGAGGGGGGACCCATAAGTTCCGGGAATTACGCTGTGGCGGGGAGGGAGAGTGGGGGAAGCTATTCTTTGACCACATGTCCGTTAGTGTCACGCCACCTGCGTCAGTGTGCAAAGTTGTGTCGCTGTGAGTGCATCGGTTCGGCTGTAAGATTTTTTTTAGTAAAACAACTTTTTACATTTCGGCGAAAACGTAATGGCAGATTGTCGAGAACAACGCGCGGCTGTGAAATTTTGTTTCCTGTTGGGGAAATCGGCTGCGGAAACTATTGTTTCCGCCGCCATGACACCGATTGTCCACCCCCTATACTCACCGGATCTAGCCCCCTGTGACTTCTTTCCGTTCCCCAGACTCAAAAGGAATATGAAAGGAAAGCGTTTTGCCACTGTGGAGGAGGTGAAACAAAAATCGCTGGAAGGCTTAAAGGACATCCCGATGAGTGAATTTAAAAACTGTTTTGAACAATGGAAGAATCGTTTGGAGAAGTGCGTTGTCGTCAATGGCGAATACTTTAAAGGTGATCAAAATTTGGTGTAAAAATATTGAGAAATAAAGAAGTTATGACGAAATTCCCGTTTTTTTTGGTCCCCCCTCGTACATCATGTCCTACTACCCGAGTAGAAATTGTTCTAGTCTGTCTGAGTTACGACCTAGTAACTGGCTCGCTATGAGCTAGTAATATTGTGAATGTTTTGTTATCCAGCCCTTGTCTAGTCACTGCCCAGCTGACCTTGGTCACAAATGACAAAGTGAGGTTATGTGACTACGTGTAGTTCCATCGGGCGGATGACTCGTGGCTGGCTAGCTAACTTAAGTTTCAGATGGCTTTGCAAAAGGAACAAATTCTCTAGTGGGCATGACGCCATGACCTAGCCAACACTAGTTAACTGCGGCTATGCGCCCCTTGGCTAGTCACTGCCCAGCCGATCTTGGTCACAAATTACAAAGTGTGGTTATGTGACTACGTGTAGTTCCATCGAGCGATTGGCTCATGGCTGGCTAAGCAACTTGAGTTACAGATGGCGTTGCGAATGCAAGCATTCTCAAGTAGGTATCTCGCCATGACCTAGCCAGGTATGCGGCTGTGCACCCCTTGGCTAGTCACTGCCCAGCCGATCTTGGTCACAAATGACAAAGTGTGGTTATGTGAATACGTGTAGTTCCATCGAGCGACTGGCTCATAGTTGGTTAACGAACTTGAGCTACAGATGACGTTGCGAATGAATAAAGTCCTCAAGTCGGTATCTCGCGATGACCTAGCCAACACTTCCCAACTGCGGCCGCACTAGCCGGAATAAATGATCGGACAAATACAATTTAAGGTTATGTAATTCTATGCAATTATCGCTCTCAATGCGAACGCAATTGAGTCATTGATCCGATAATGTTATTTACATTTGTGAATCCACCCATTTTTCAATAATCTGACATTGTTTAGTGTAACATATGTAGACGATAAGAAAATTCAGAAATTAAACAAGTACAACTGGCTCAGTGGACAACGTCACAACTCATCACCCAGAGGTCCCGGGATGGAAACCACGTTACGGCGTGAGCATTTGTCTGAGATAATTTGAAATTGAACCATTGATATATTTGCAGCGCAAATATCATAACCGTAATTAATGATCAACGAAGAAGATAGTAAAATGGTCCAATGATGTAAATAATGTGCAAAAAAAAATCACGAAAATATAAATATATAGCCGCAAAAATTTTTTTTATCTAATTGCCAACAGATTTTTTGTTCCCTGTCGCTAGCTGAAAAAACTACGTCATGGCTAGGTGAGAAATTTGTTTCTATCTAGTCACCATCGAATTTTTTGTATTGTCACTAGAGGACCAAAGCGTTACAAGGCTAGGTAGTCAATCGCTGAGACGGCTAGCCAATGGCGATTCGGAACATCACTTTCCTAGCTTGTGGCTAGGCGGTGATGAGTTACATTGTCCACTTGGGCATATGCTGGAATTTCAGTTTAGTAAAAGTTTCACGGTTTTCGAGATATAAATCATCCGCATGCCATTTCTACAAATGAGAACTTTTCGGACCCGGTTTAAAAAAAATACTCTTCATTATTTGTTTTATCTGCAAAGGTCTTCTTTTTAATCTTGAATGTTAAGGAAACTTTATGAAAAAACATCTGATGCAGAAATTTCATACAATCCTATTCAAACATCTGACTTTGATAGCCTGCGGTGTAAAAAAATGTACCACGCATATCATGGCAACAACTTTGAAAAGTTGCTTTTTTCAAAAAATAACAAAGCTCAAAATCTCGAAACGCGTGGGACTTTTACGAAACTGAAATTCCAGCCTATAGTAGGACATAATCTGACCTATCGACAATTGCAGGCTCATCCATTCACAACAGGACACCCTGGATATACATATATAAATTGTGAAAAGGAAAATATATAAAGGTTTATTCCTCGTATGTGGTGTATTTTTTTAACAACCCGTAACACGGAAAAAAGACCAAATTCGTATAGAAATTAATTTTCGTTGTTGAAAGTGCTGTCCAGCGGGATAACAGGTGCCGAAACCTTAAGCTCCAAGAAAAAAAAAGCCAAGATGAAGCACCCGTAGCGTATTCACACAACGTATTGAGGAACGTTCGCTCGGACTCGCGTAATCTTGATTTAAACGCCGGTTCATTGAAGTCGCAATAATCGCCAGAATTTCAGTTCGATGTTAGGTTAACTTTTCGTCCAACGTAACGTTTCAACAACAATAGCTTAATTATCCTTTGAACTGAGACAGTCTGCGACTGCTCTAAGGTTTGTACCACGCGAGAGATTAATGTTCGTAACCATCTGTTGGAATTCTTCTCATCCTTCTTATTCCTCTTCGAGTTCTTCAGAATGTGCCGGAACGTCGAAAAAGTGACGCTAAGGAACTGATTTCTGTATATATGTACGGATCCTTTTTAAAATGGGACTTTAAGGGAGTTTACATTTCCACAATGAAGCTTCTGATACTTGTAAAAAAAATTGCGCATAGAGAAAGTATCGCTGAACGAATGTAATGATTTTGTTTAGCGGGACGCGGGAAAAAAAGTTTTCAAAATGTTGGATTTGACAAGGAAGAATAATGGTGAAACAATTTCATATATAAAAATATTATTATATATATACTTATATTATTATTCGAAGTACAGTTATATACACGCTCAAGGATGTCCCCTCAACGATGCCCTCGTCGACATAATTGCCAATAGGAATAAATAAAATGTTTATATAAATTAACGAACAAAATCGTGATTTTTTATCCGAAACTTCCGCTGCGAAAAATCAAAAGAGAGACGTATTCGTCGTGGTGGCGTACCAATGATTGAAATTCAAAACTACCCATAGAAGTAGTTAATGTGGAAAAAAATCCCGCTCATACGCTCAGCTTTGGAAGCGAAATAAATACCTTTATTTGTTTCGCTTCGTTGAACGGCCGTGCGCGGGGTATGAACATTTGAAAACGAATTTCTTTCTCCTTGGAAAAAAAAAATTGTTTTCAAAGATTCCGAAAGAACGGCTGACAAGGAACATCACTTTGGTGTCCTCCGATTTTGTTGAAACTTTTTTATGTGGAAGAGTATCAAAAACTAAGAGACACGTATTTTTTTGTGTCGGCGGAAAAACTGCATTAAGGGGTGAAACGCACCCTAAAAATGGGGATGTTTTTCGTTTTTCGTCGATAACGTTTTAACGGTACGAGATATACAAAAAATTCAAATTGCAACAATATTTACTTTTTTGTGTACCTATACATTGGAGATGAGAACGATAACATTATCGACGAAAAACGAAAAACACCCCTATTTTCGAGAGTGCGTTTTACACCTTAAATCCGTTTTTCCGCCGATAAAAAAAATACGTGTCGCTTAGTTTTTGATACTCTTCCACGTAAAAAAGTTTCAACAAAATCACAGGAAGACCCCAAAGTGATGTTCCTTGTGAGTTTCGTACCTCGCGCCCGGCGCACAGTAGGAGAAAAGCCCAAAAACCTGGCCAAAACCCCAAAAAATAAATTTTCGAAATAGGGTCAGTTGAGTAGTCATTCAGGTAGAGGACTAGTAACTGCATTCTATTGTGGAAGGGAAAGCCCTTTAAGTGCATACCTGCGCCGCAGCGTCAGTTGGCAGTTAGTGTTCGTGAAGAGTGTACGTGTCACGCGCTGAACAGACGAAAATAACGCTGACTTCAAAAACCCATAACTTTAAAGTGACGGGTTTAATTTCAATTCTGCAACATGGATACGACTTCTGGAGGTATGTAGAACATGTTTTTACATCGGTTGAATCTAAAGTTTATGTATAAATGATTGAAATGTAGTATAGCCTTCGGCATAAATAAAATTGAATAATTTTGAAAACTTATATTTTCAACGGTCCGAAAAGTTATATATTTTGTCACATTTTGCAAAGCTCCTAGTCTCGGCCTTTAGTTTAATGTATAAGCTTTCGAAATTTACAAGAGTTACCTGCGGAAAACGTGCGTCTTGTCCGTTATGATTTTTTTCGCATCGTGCGGTAGCCGAGCGTGCACGCGGCACTATTGAGCAGCCTCTGCGCCTCTACCTGAGAATGGGTGAAGTAGCATCATAACGGACAAGACGGCTGTTATACGCTTGAAATAAATTATTTTAATATATATGTATGTGTATATATATATATATATATAAATTTTCTGTGATTTAATTATGATATATACGTATGCATATATATATATACATATTAAAATCAACCACATAAAAATTTCTTAAATATGAATGAAATGTTATAACATTCAAATAAAATATTTGAATATATATATATTATATAGTAAGCAAAGCTTTCTTTTAACCAAATCCATGTCAATATTTTCTGTCTAATTTTCTTAAAATTATTTCAATTATTGCGGTTATTTATTTGGTAAAATAATGTACATTGTTCAAGTTTTTGTATTAATTGAAAATTTTATCTTTTCCTTTAACACCAATTTTCTACAATTTTATGTCTTTATTACAGGATCCGGTTACAAAGAATTGGTGCTGACAAGGAAAGAAGTATTTCTGATAATCAGCGAGCATTTATCCGATAAATTCGCTTCCTTGATCGAATTTATGGTAGAAAAAATTTCCAAGGACACCGGACGTACAGTTGTAGTGACTCCGATTACGATTTTGATTAAGAATAAAATTTTCTATTTTTGAAACGTTCCGTATGTATTTTGGAAATAAAAATAATAATTGCGTAGAATACACTGTTCACGTTTATTTTATTATGATGATTTTTTTAAATATATTAATTTATCTATTTAGCAGGATACTCGGCCATTTTGTTTATAACAATTTGCTGTAAGCTCTTTGTTGCAAGTTATAAACAATAGATATCGGATTGGTAATCAGCGACCTTGAAAACCCGTATATACCAATTTTTGTCAACATCTGGTAACTTTTTAACGTTCATGTCGGCCATATTGGATCGGCCATTTTTTTTACGATAATTTGGCTTGCGGATTCGTAATCAGCGACCTTGAAAACCCGTAAATACCAATTTTTGTCGACATCTGGCAACTTTTTAACATTCATGTCAGCCATATTGGATCGGCCATTTTGTTTACGATAATTTGGCTTTCAGATTCGTAATCAGCGACCTTGAAAACCCCTGTAAGCCAATTTTCATTCCCGTCAAAGGTCATTTGAGGTTTTGGCCAGGTTTTTGGGCTTTTCTCCTACTGTGCGGCGGTTCAACGAAGCCGGAAACTTAAAATTCGTAGCGGAAGTTTTACTTCAGGTTAATCTCATAGTTTCCCTGCGAATCGAAAAATTCAAGAGATTTCAGGCTTCTCGGCAAGCTCTTCATGAATTCGAAGGACAGTGTGAGTTTCGTGAGGTTTGTATCCCTGAGAGCATACGTGTCGATGGTAAAGATTGGATTGCCGCTAAGATCCAAAACGCGTAGATTCATATTGGCGATTTTTCCCCGTTCGACTCTCTTGATCTTGTTCCAAGAGAGATAAACTTCATGTAGATCGTTGGGAAGATCATTGAACAAGTTGCTCTCCAAGTGTTCGATATCGTTGCGCATCAGAGTGAGGACGTGGACAGGCACGCTGTCAATACGATACCAGCCCTTCGCGAATCCCTTGATGCCCATTGAATCAAGAGACACCATTTCGTAGCGTAACGGCATAAACCTCCAATCGCAGTGTCTGGTCATATTTGTCGTATTCTTGAGCAACTCGAGAGCCTGGACAATCCCATCGATCATGCAAAGACTCATGTACGGATAGGGCTCCAGAATGTGCATCGGCTCAACTTTGAGCCCGTTGCTATCGTCTAATAGGATCTTCGTTTTGTTGCTGAGCCCAAAGAAACTCCCTTTCTCCAAATTAACGGTGCTTTTCCTTAGATCGAGTACTTGGAGTTTTGACAGGCCCCAAAAGACGTAACGCAGGTCCTGGATGTCCGAATTCAATAATGTCAGCTCCTCGAGATCGGGAAGAAATCGAAATAGCAACGGAGGCAGGCTGCCTCCGGAAAAAATATTATCCTCCACGTTGACCCTCAAAGTGAGCAACTTCAACCCTTTTACTCCTTTGAAACAATTCGCATCGATTCTTTTAATGCACAAGTCCGAGAGATCCAGAGTATCCAATGATTCGTGGCTCGATGTAACACGCATCAGGACACCTTTGATGACTTCCACATTGTAATTATCCACGGTTCGCTGAACTACCCGACCGGCAGCACCCGAAATCAGAAGAAAACCCAAAAGCAACATGGCCCAGCCGCTGATGTTCTTCGATCTGTTGATTTAAGATTTACTATTAATATCCGTGAATTGTTCATTCGCAACAAGTACGAAGCAGCTCAGCAATTACGGTTAGCGAAGCATGCATTTCTCAATAACATTGACAAATGCATGCATGAGGCAATTCTCAATAACATTGACAAAATAATTGCGACAAATTAATTTGTGTCGAAATAACCTAAAAACGAACTTATGGAAAATAATTTGGTTTTTTTGCCAATAAGTTCGATATTTGGTGCTTTCGAACTTGTCGAGATTGTTTTTTTTCTTTGGAGTTCCAACGTAGGCAAAACCGACCAGTGACAAACCCAAACAAACTCAAATGGACGATAAAATGGAAATATTATCAAAGTAATTTTTTCAATGGATATAGGTACCAAAATATATTATTCTGATAGTAGAACAAAAATATTGGAAGTAATTGCAACAGATAATATTAAAAAATTGATAAATAAGTAATAAAAGTACTAAATCGTCAGTGAATGAACGAAATGGCCGATAAATGGACGTGTAGTGTATAGACGAATGCTGTCAAGCGTAACGATTTATTTTTATTGAATGCTAGGATGGGAGATCACTGTGTTGCGCAAAAATTAAAATATTCCTATACATATGAGCATTATATTCGTTATTACGATTTCGTAGAAAATGCACAAAGTTTTTTTGCATCTTAATTCTCAAAAAAGCTACCAAAGTTGGTTTCAACAGAGAAATAGAAAATTCAATTTTCCCCAGAAATAACAAAAACGAATGAATTGATGTTATGACAACATTCAATGAAATGAACATTGTCGTATCTTAACAATAATCAACTGACCAATTTTCAGCAGATAAACTAAATTTTTTACTCTGATTTGAGAGTTATCAGAACAAAGCCCATATGTCCATTCACTGGAAAGAGGGTAGAATACAGCACCAGTGAATAAAGATGTCTAATTCTGACCTATTATTAAGAATTCATTAAAAAAATTTGAAAAAAATCAGAGATTGATTTTTTCTTAAGTGATGAAAGCAATATTTACCCTCGAAACTTATAAAAACTATTGTTTTCGCGTTTTTAACACCCACTGTGCACAGCCGTATCGTAACTAAGTTGCGCGGTATGCATGTACCAAAAACTAGACAAATTCCGTGTGGCGTCGAAATTCGATATTAAACTGACAAATGAGTTTTAACGACTGCTGTGATTTGTTTGCTAAATTATAGTGGTTCGAGCTTTTATCGACAATTCATATTCTTTACTGACTTTAACTATAAATCATCTGTTGTCCATTCACTGGTCGGTTTGCCCTATACCCTTACGAGTTTTCACGCATTTTTTTGTTGACGTAATTTATTTTTAATAAGTAATTTTTTACTTTCGTAAAAATAAATTATTTTTACGAAAGTAATTTCAACATGGTCATTGGTACAAGTTTGTACCGTTGTGATGGACGTACCTTCGAGATGGTGCCATTCGAAATTACCAGCGATGCAATTACGGAAAACTCCACAATAACTTAAATATCAACCACGTCGAAGCGACGATCAACTGAGACTGATTCTAGTACGTAACTGCTCACCCAGTATTATATAGCCCGTTTTTGAAAAGTTCTACAGAAAAAAGTTACGAATATAATAATGATATTTCCATAAAAACTATAGTTATTGTGTAAATAGCAAAAATATTCCGGACGGTTTTTGCGCTAATGAGCTTACACAATTGTATAGATATGGTTGAACATATGTACAAACGCCGGTTTTCGCGTTCACTATGCATATAGATTCTGTTGGGGAAGGAGAAAACATCTTGCTTTGTTTGCATTTTATTTTGTTTACAACGCTTTCTTGATTAGCAAGTCGCCTTTTAGAATAGTTTGTCTCATAAACGAGTTCGCTTCCCGAGCAAACATAAAATTATAACAAACTTTCTGATCTGTACATCCCCCCATAATGATATGCCAAAATATCAATTCTAAGCCTTATGAGCTTAGAATTTTTCCAGCCATCTTGAATTAAAAAAAATTATAACATACAGATATTTTCCGTATACGCGAAAATTTGAAGTTTTGGGGCACACCTACACTGAGGAAAAAAACCAATTGAATCGAAAAATATATTGGTTGATTTAAATAAATGTCTGATCGCGGAGTGCCACCGATATATGAGATTGTTACAATACTATAAAGAATTGGAAAATGTGATTGATTATCCTTCAAATAAAATTGTATTCTATTGAAATCATTATATATACAATCCGTATATGTACGGATGAAATAATTAAGCGATTGCTACATTTTTTATTTCGTGCAAAAATATAATCAATAGAATGAATTATTTCTTTACTACATCGAAACGAATATGTCATGAGATGTAAGTTTTTCAATTTGTTTTAAATCTTAAATAAAAAGTGAGCATTCGAATGATCATCCGCGATAATAGTGGAGAAAATATCAGATATCCAATGGAATATCCATGGAGAGAATATCAGATATTCAACTGATAAGAACAGATACTACACTTTGATCTTAGTCACAGGCCAAGAAGCGATACTCTCTAGAGTTTCTCCGGCGTTTAAGTAGATTTTCGGTTCGCGCTACGCTTACGAGAAACGAGCGCGCGTGCTTCGAACCGCTTCTAGCGGTTGCTCCCAGAACTACGGGTTTCCTTACACCTATAATTTCGGTAGCGCTCGGCCATGATTTGGTTGAATTTTTTTTAACCAAATGCGCAAGAAACAAATTTTATTTTAGCATAATTTTTTAACCAATTCAGACATTTGCATAATATTTTTCAATCAAAATAAAATATTAATATCTCAACGAATAATGTACTTGAGAATCAATATCGGATATGGTGAAAAAAATAAAATAACATATTTACTCAATGGAAATTTTATCTGAATCCAACGAGCGAAATTCAATTTTTCTTGTGCACTCGAATCAACAATATTCATGTTATGAATATTAGAAAATATTGGCAAATGTATCCAAAACTATATAATTTGTTCGCGATAATTTTTTAGATACTTTCAATAATATATTGTTCTCGGCTAACAATATAACTTTTGAATGAAAAAAAAAATTCAATTTTATCCTGTTATCGAAGTCAATAGCGTTTTGTTTGAATTAATAAATCCGATTATTTACACCAACAATTTTACAATTGAATCAACGAAATTTGATATTGACACCAATGATATTGGATCAATGATTTTTTTCTCAGTGTAGCCAGTTTTTTTTCCATAGAGCAGCACGAAAATGTGCACGGTCTGTTTGGGTATGGGTTGAATCTACTTATATGGCGGGATGGACGTTCCTGCATACGTCTGAGAGGCGCGCCCGGCATTACATAGGGAGGCGCGAGAGAGTCGCCTGTGAGTCTCCCAGTGTAGACAGCAGCGCGCAGCATCATTCGGGACAAATGCATACGACGAAGGGAAGAAGAGGGCTGAGGGGGGGAATGGTGGAGGGCGGGAAAAGAGAGAAAAAAAGGAGATAAGAGCCCGTAAGGATATACCATATATTTTCTCTCTTTTCTTGTAGGCTTCACCGTTACGTCCACTTAATGCCTAACTGCGAGTCTCGGCACTGAAGACCGGTTCGCGCATTGCACCAAGTCCTACAGTCCCACCATACGAGAGGGAGAGATCGAGAGAGAGAGAGAGAGAGACAGAGAGAAATTCTCTACGAAAGAGCTCAGGCAGCTGTCAACCCACGCCAACTTTCAATTTCAAGCTGCACGCCCACTTCGTATCCTCTCTCGCTATTATATAGAATGCATAACGCATAGATAAGCCGTACGATGTCTCGAAAATGGCGTGGATATTTTTTTCCACAAACTAAAAACCAAAACCGAATAAATTGCTTGGGTTTATTTGGTTTTGCGAAGACACTTCCATGGCGATAAAACATTCCTGCAAAGACTCCTTCGGGGCAAAGGATATGAAAAAATGACGGAACTCATTCCTGAGGAATTTACATTATACTCGTACCAGAGGGAAAAAAATCCAAAACCCAGACAAATTAATTCCTGGGCAATTCACATGTCTGGGAATTTGAGCGCAAGGAGGCTGAGAACAGTTCCGAGAACAAGAACGCACGCTACTACCTCCACATACCGGCTCTATTATTTCATGTCCATTTAATTCATTTTTTCTAACTCCTTTTAGAGGGACTGGCAGCTCTGCTAACAGGACTTGCTTTTTGGCCTTCTAACTCCTATTTTGCGATTATATATATATATATATATATATATATATATATATATATATATATATATATATATATATATATATATATATATATATATATATATATATATATATATATAATGTAGGAAGCAACTAACTAGTAACTCCGCGTCGAGAATAAACATTTTGCCAATTTATTGTTGATCGTGAAGTTGAAGCAGGAAATTTTAAGTTTTTTTTTTGCTGTTAATCAATGCGTGTCTGGTCCCCGAACAATATTTTTCCGATCGTAAAGCAAAGAATGTAGTAATTATAATTCGTCATAGTATTATTTTATTGAAACTTAAATAAGAGTATTTGAACATTTTAACAATGATTCTTTCTTCTTCCCCTTGATCTTGAAGTCAAGGAGTTGAAACGATGGCGAAATGAGATAGAGGATAAAAACTGTACGCAAGAACATTTTGAATAGGAAAACATCTGTATCGTTACACCACGTTCGGAGAAATTGATAACGACTGTTACGGTTTCCATACAATTGAGTATTATCAGAGTTTTTTCATTCGTTTTTCCAGTCAATATTTAAACTACTCGAATTATCATATGAATTTCGAACGGTTTCACGGTTCAATAGGCTCATAAATTGAAAGTATGTACGTGTCATACGTTTTCAATTACTCAAAGGCTCTCGTATGACACCTGCGTACACAAATAATACATCTTACTCTCATTGCTTGTGAATTTAATTAAATTATAAGTTATTTCGATAATAAATTCTTATCGGTTGGTGCGAAGCCTAGTGCGAAACTGCGACTCAGCACGTCATTACCCCTCGAACAATGATTGCCATTGCACGTGTCCACCGTACTTTCGAAAGAGAAACGTAATGTTCTCGGGTATCATTTGACGGGTCTGAATTCAACAAAGTGCAGACCATTTTAATCCGGAAGTGTTGATTTTTCACATATCAAAGGTTTAGGAACTTAGCCACGCCAACGTAGGCTCAAACAGACAGGCTGACAACATTTCCAAAATTAAGGGGCTATACCAGTGCGAACGCTGAAAATTTGGGTGATTTTCGGTAATTTTTCGGAAGAAAAGTACTCAATTAAATGTTTCGAAAAATTAAGAACATATTTGGCTATATTTGACCTATATTACATCATTTTTGCATAGAAAAATATCGAGATCCAAGCGACTTATGCGCTGCCTTTGGAGGCGCCAAAAAAAAGTTCCTCCACTGCTGACATGATTCCGGCCGATTGAGTAGCTGAAACCGAAAAAGGAAAAAATGTCGTTAAACTGGACGGTATTTCCTGTACAATGACGTAGGATTTTCGAAAAATATCAAAATGTAACAAAATAACGTAGTTATGAAAAAAGTCTGTTTTCTTGCCTATAAAAATGGTCGTTTTTTTCAAAGCCAAATCGTCCATTTTCATCCAATCAAAAATATCCTACGTCATTGTAGAGTAAATATATTCAAGAGTACTCAGTTCAAATTTCAAGTCAATCGGATAATTTCTCTTTGAGTTACAATGTGAGGAAATTTGAAAAATCTCATTTCGAGAAAAACGCGTTTAAAGATTCAAGTATCGATTTTTGCAAGATAAAATGATTTTGATATACGCGATATAAATGATAATGATATTCTTGAAAGTATAATATGTCCAAAAAGGCCCAAAAAATCGATTTTTTGAAAGTGTCACACTGGTATAGCCCCTTAATAGATATCGTCCCAGAATCATATTCCAACCTTACCAGCTTGACGTCACTCTGAACAAAACAAAAAAGTAATGTACAAACACTACGCTTATTTTTTCTATACTAGAGTAGATTGTAGGTAACCCTAATCGGCAGCATCTTTTTCAGTCTATTTCGCGAGTCTAGTAGATCTGTCATGTACCGATCAAACGACTCGAAACTTCGAATCGTTCCACGAGATGATTCATGCGAAAAATTCTTCAAAAATGAGCCTCGTCTAGCCGAACATTTAGTCCGCAACAACAAGAAATGCAGCACGATCGCACGCACAGAATTGGACAATTCTCCTCTCCAGACTACCGATCCTGTAGTCCTTGGGTATCCTTCTTGCTCGACTCGCCTGGGCTTCATTGTTCTCGAACTGCGGCTGTTGGGACCTTACCCAGAGCTTCTTTCTTTCCTCTCCCTTCTCGTCAGTCGGGATTTCCGAAGAAGTTTATCCACTGACTGTCCTCGAGAGGCGCGGTAAAAAAAAAACGCACACACACACACACACAGAAAACTGGGACCGAGAACAGGTGAAATTCTTTGCGTCGGATAAGCTTCTCAATAAACTTCAAGCTCCGGGCGGTTTCCTCCCCCAAAAAAGTACACAATTTATTGATTTACATTCAGGTTGAGAATAGTACGAAGTGAGCAAAAGAGACTGAGAGAGTAATTGATTTTCGTTTGACGGGGGACTTTAATGGGCAAGGTGTTTTAATTATACTCCGTGCCGCCGGTCTTCGTATTCACTATCGCTGCGGGGACACTTTATTCTTCTTTTTGTCCCTTCTTCGATTCAGACTCGATTAACTTTACAATTACATTCTGTCACTGTTCTATATGTGTATATGGGTGAAAGATATTTTGAACCCCCTATATCTACGTAATGGCGGCTATTGGAACGTTCCGCGATTTTGAGGTCCGTTCTTGAATTTGTTTTCAAACGAATTAGTTTTATCTGGACGTGAAATGTCCGTTGTGCTTACATTCGGGCGAAGGTGATTTTGAGGGCATCATGGCTTAGGTAATGTTGGATTTGGGGACAGAAGGCTACGATGAGGACGATCCTCGAAGTCAAATGTCTTCAAAATCGTTTGTCCCATCACACACAGATACACTATGAGTATGGCTTGTTTATTTATATAATATGAAGAATCGAGAAGGAATAGCTTGGATCGAGCCGGCTTGACCTCCATCAACGACGCGCAAGAGGTGGTGGACATATATCATCCGATACACGAGCCAAGTTTGTAGGTCTAGTTGACGTAACGCATAGCTCGTATTATCCATATTTGATATGTCTTCTTTTCCAGCCAATACAACTCTTCTCTCTCTCTCTCTCTCTCTCTCTCTCTCTCTCTCTCACTCCCTCAATTAGTAAATCCTCCTCTTTTCTCCTTGGCCCATTTCGGTTAGCTCGTTCCGCTGAGATTTTTTCGCATTTTGCATCGTCCCTCGTCGCCCCCAAAGTTCGTCATCGGTATATACATGAGATCACGAGTTGCGACGCCGGAAGCTCAATTCCCCATCGTCTGCCCAGCGTCGATATTTTCGGGCCGCTTCGTGGTAATCGTTCAGCTTCTCATTCACACAGAATTATTTCGTAATTTTCGTTTATCATTCCTGAGTATCAGTTGTTAAAAAAGTTGAATTACAATCTGAATAAACAAGAATTTCCATTAATTAAACGCAACTTTTTATTTCAATCATTTTATGAAACCCCGCACGTCCATATGCAAACTCATCAATTTATCCGGGTCTATCGCGTTTTACATTTTCGCTGGATCGGTCATCACATCGTTCTGCGATACCAACTAAATCCGACCGTCTCGACTTGTTTTGATGTATTTTTTGCACCGGAAAATTAATGTGCCTTTACACAACATTTTAGAATTTGGTTCGAGTCTGATATTTTCCGTGACAGTTGGTATATTACCGACTGATGGTAAGTTACCAACACTTCGCAAATTTTCCGAGTTCGAAACGTTTTCGAGGGTGTCGGTATGCTACCAACTGATAGTCAGATATCGAAATTCGCCATTTTTTAAGTTCCCTAGACTGAATATATTTTGAAACGCCGATAAGTTACTGACTGATGGTAACTTACCGGCTGTGCAAGAATGTCAAACTTGCCCGAGACAATACATTTACGGGATTGTCTGTGGGTTACCGACTGATGGTAACTTACCGACACTGTAAAAAATGTCCGATGTCAACATTTTTTCGAAATTTTTTATTTATATTCTTAAACCGGTTGACACTGGTTCAAACTGGTTTGAACCGGAATTTTTCGGAAATTATTCCGCATGGCGGTTAAAACTGGTTCGAGCAAGTGTGAACCAAATTTTTAGAAGCTATTCCCCATGTGAGTTTCAATTTTTGAAAAGTCCGGATGAAACCGGTTGAAACCTGATTTTTTCAAAAAAATGCCACTTACCACTAACTTAGCATCAGTCGGCAACTTACCGACATTCCAGGAAAGGTTTCAAACTGGGGAAATTTGTGCTTTCGCTAAGTGTCGATAATTTACCATCAGTCGGTAACTTACCGGCATTTCAGAAACATTTCAAACTTTGGAATATTTGTGAAATTTGCGCAGTGCGGGTAACTTACCATCCGTCGGTCACTTGCTAAAGTCACCGTTTCGAGTTCGAACATTTAAAAAAAACGCGTAGTGTCGATAACTCATTATGAGTCAGTAACTCGTCATGACTCACCGCGGACAAAGCTCCGAAAAGGCCGCCCCTCCTCCGACCGGGCTGAAATTTTGCACAGACCTTCTTTTTAATATCTTAAGAGGTCCCCTATAACGATTTTCGGTGACGACCATAGTTATCGAGATAGCGATTTTTTAAATTATTGTTTTTTACTGCGCTCCCACTATATCTATAGCTGATAGGCTTAGTTCTAGCTATACCTATATATACTATCGCGCTTTCCGTTTTGTGCGAATGGTGGTTTGCGTGGAACACTGGTGTGGGCACAGCGCACCTCGGATGTGCGTGCGGAATGGTGGGATGTGTGAAACTCTAGTGTGGGCGCGGGTCACCTCGGATCGGGAAATAAGAAAACGAATCCTATTTCCACGTGGGCGAAGCTGCGACTAAAAACTAATTACTGAATTGTTTACTCATAAAAAACTTTATATAAGTGTACATATACTCCCTTGTCGTCGCGGCTTCTCCAGCGTGTGGACATTTTTATGAATGTGTGTATCAATCAGGGCAATCGAATTTTGTCTGATCGAAATTTTACAATATATATGTGCATATATTTCGAAAATATTCTCCCTAAATTATTGAAACATTTACTACAAAATGCTCCTACTTGAATAAGTAAACATTCGCCGTTTTTTTTTCCTAACTCTTTCCACCATATAATTTTCTACATTGTCCTCGTTACCGATTTCTATTCTTTGCACGCCAGTGATCAATGATCTGACGCAACGCGAGCTTTCGACATTTTTATTTGCTCATTTTTCCCAACAATAATGAAGAGAGCAACAGAAGATGTTTCCGTGCGATTGCATCTGCGCGCGTTTCACACCCTTTGTTCACCCTGATGTTACAGGTCAGCGGACAACTACTGGACACGGAATTTCAACCGACGGTTACGGCCACATGCAAATCGGGGTACATGACGATACGGGTTAATCTGAATCAGAGTTTCGTTGGTGTCGTACACGCGAGAGAATTTCGCAAGCCGGAATGCATGGCACCGGGTAACGGATCGAATCATGCCACCTTGGGTATCAATCTGCTGGCACCACCCGATGCCCCCGATTACTGCGGCGTCCACGTCAATAATGTGAGTTGTTCATTTCAGTTGATCGATCTCCAGGATAGGGGAGACTGGAGACACTTGATCCCCGCTTTTGTTATCTACCCCAAGTCCCCTTACTTAATACTATATTCCAAATGTCTTGGCACCGAAAGATGTGGAATTTCATTGGGAATAATCACTATAATAACGACTAAGGTTAGTTTATAAATGTTGCAAATATCCCACCAAAACTAGAGGAAGAGATAGGTATCAAGTGTCCCATATACATGGGTTACTTGATCCGAAGGGAGCATATCTCCCACATATAGAGGGCACGTGACACCATTGCCTACATCTTCGGGATCAGCAATGTAGATATGCAACAAAAGATGTTGAAATTGTTATAATCTCATTCAATGTTCATTAAACTGATTTTTGCCAACTGTACTTATATCAAAACAATCAACATTTCTATGTAGCATCTCCAATAAAACCTGCTTAATCAAAAACACATAAGTATCTAATAAATTCAACATATTAATATTTATAACTTAACTGAACGTTTTGTTCCTATTAAATAATCTCAAATCTTTTTGGTATCACTATATCGTGAAGGTAATCAAGTATTGTCTTTTCATCTTAAATTAATGATCTTTCTCAAAGTCACCTATCTCTTTTTCATCTACTTTTCAATTTTGAACTTTCTCAATGAGTTCGGAAACTCAATGCTAATCATTCGCTTTGATGATGATTTTAGCTTTGGAGCAGGCAGTTCCTACAGAACTTGATATTTAGCGATTGCACTAATATCGTCCTGAATAGGCCACTTGAAACGTTTTCTGAGAGAAATTCTGAGAGAAAAGAAAAACAATAACTAAGGGACACTTGATCCGGGGGATAAACTGTCCCATAAGAACGTGTACCAAGTGTTCCCTAACCAAGTTGCAGTCAAAAAGTTATATTTAGAAAAAAGCTATTTAAATCCAACATGGGGACAGTACGGCAGTCGGATTTTTGTAATTTTTCGTACTCATGGTACGCGAAGTTCAGAGCTCGAATATTAATATCCCAAAGCAGTTCGATGCCATATTCAGAAATTTTCGAGAAAATCGACTTTGAAGTTTTCGAGCGCACTCTTATCCCACAAAGATGCAACGATATTCGAACCGGGCTCGTGGCGTACCCGGTTGCGCTCGAGTCTAGTAATCGCGGGGTCGCTGGTTCGAGTCTCACTTCGAAATTTTTTTTTTTTCATTTTTTTTAAATGAAAATACGCAAGTCATATTTTTAATTATCTCTTGATTATAAACATACATTTTCAAGTATCAATATTTATAACCAACAACATTTTTAGGATGAAAATGAAAAACGTCGGGTAAGGAATTGAATACTTTATTATTCGGTCTGTATTCGTTTGTTTTATACATCGGGTGTAATGTTACACGAGCCAGAATGATAACCATCGTAAAAACAAGGAAAACAGTAATTTTCACGGCATCTCGCACACCGTACAAACGCTGCATTGTTACATTCGCAATTTTTTTTCAATACATCGATCGGAAAACAAACTTCATTCACGTTCATGAAGTTATATTCACATATTTCAACATTTATTCTTCTATTTATATTCCTATTAATCTACAAGGGAGTTTATGTAAATATTATTACTGGATATTTTTACGTCGCCTATTTGCAATTTCAAGCAAGAGATAATCAAAAATAAGACTTGCATTTATCATTGACAATTATAATTACATATATGTGAATTAGCATAGATTTTATGATTTTTATCCCGGGATTATTTATTTATTTTTTTATAAATAATCACCTATTGTTATATATTATTAATATATGATCATATATGAGAAAATATATAATTATGTATAACTATAATGAATTTTGTACATAAATAACTATATATGGATTTTGTCCATATATAAACATATATAGATATATTATATTAATTATATATAATAATATGTGATTATATACAACAAAAATTTATCGGGATATTTAAATGACGGAGGTATGCGAATTAAAAAAAAATGAAAAAAAAAAAAATTTCGAAGTGAGACTCGAACCAGCGACCCCGCGATTACTAGACTCGAGCGCTACCGGGTACGCCACGAGCCCGGTTCGAATATCGTTGCATCTTTGTGGGATAAGAGTGCGCTCGAAAACTTCAAAGTCAATTTTCTCGAAAATTTCTGAATATGGCGTCGAACTGCTTTGGGATATTAATATTCGAGCTCTGAACTTCACGTACCAAGAGTACGAAAAATTACAAAAATCCGACTGCCGTACTGTCCCCTTGTCAGTCTCCTAATGAAGTTATTTGGGACTGATACGATGATGCGGGCCACGCAAGCGAAAAATCATGAATTTGAGCTACTCAGTCGCGACTATTCTCATTGGTCAAGCAATTCTCATTAATATAATTAATTTACATTTTCCTTTTTTTCCAACACCCACAAATCTTTTCGTACCTCTCCGTGAATAATATCTAGTTCTCGAACGATCGGTGACCCTCGTTGCCCCACTTAGTCCGCGTTAGAAATCATTGATTCGTATCACGTTTTGCGACATCATGTTCCGAACGAGGGAAAGAGGACGATTGACAAAACAAAAATGAAAGAATTAAAAAAAAAACTTTTGCACACGCGTGCGAGCGAGGTCTCATAGCTTACAACAGCAGAGCGAGAAAAAATCGTCGATTCGAACGTCCACTGAGAACGCCTCGGATCATTTCTACTTTGCCGTTTCAGAACACGGAGGAGCGCTCGGTACCGATCGTCGTTCGAATACACAAGACCTTGGAGCTTGCCGACGACAAGTCCTACGTAATAACTTGCGGCAAGGCCGGATTCAAGAATGCCAAGTAAGTCTGGGTTAGTTTGGGTTTGTATGATACGCAAGAATGACAGTAAGCCTAAACAACGTGTATTATTCCTTTCAAATAGTGTCTCAAAATTCCCTGACATTTTAATTCATCAACAAAGCGTATTATTTATTTGAAAAGTACGAGTATTTTTATGTTAACGTTGTTACGGGGTTGAGTCAACATGTTACCACCGAGCTGAATTTTTTTTTCGTCCTTCATAACTTCTTTGCTGATCATCCTGTGCCGTTTGAATACGATCCACAGGACAGTTTTTTATTTAAAAAATCGGCAACTCGACGTATTTCGTGGGCTAATTACATTACGCTTATGGAAAACTCCCGATCATTTTTCAGTACATTATTAATATCTGCAAAGTGAATGTTACCACGGAGATGAAAAAATACGTACGGTTCGACTAATTATAGGACTAACCCTGGTACCGGGAAAATGAGGATTTACAGTACCGTTATAAAATTATTAATGTTTTTGATAAGGAATTTGTGCGAAAATCAAGCACACGAAAGATTAGACTGTACAATCATGGTACAACGTCGTAGACGGCACAAATGCTACCTATCTTATCGGTATTCGGTAATTGTGCCTGGGAACCCCAAACTACTCGGTCAGATTAATTAACAACGAGTATTATTGGTACTTATTCTCTTAATTAGTAATAATTTCTTAATATTAATTTGATAAATATGTTCATAAATTATACATTTCTAGGCAAAGACAAAATAACGCGGATTTTTTTTCATACATACATTTTTTTAGAACATCGGAAAATTATTAAAGTTTTTGATTTAATAAGTTTTAAATTTTTTAAATAACTTTAATAATTTTCCGATATTCTAAAAAAAATGTATGTATGAAAAAAAATCCGCGAGAGCCATTATGGTATATCAAATTTGAAATTTAAAGGGCCATTATGATATACCACGATTTACGACTTGGCCAATTCGTTTCGCGTTAATTGAGTGGGAGAAATTTAAGAAAATTATACAAAGTAATGAAAACACTTAAGGGGTTAGGCCAGTCTAGAGGCCGAAAAAATAGGCTTTTGCGGATTTTTTTTTCAGATAAACTACAAAATAAATCGAGATTACAAAAGAGGGTGTTTATCATACATATCAGTGACTGTATACAATAATTTTTTGAAGCGATTAATTTCAAAATGGCGGCTGTGCAGCGTTTATCTCAAAACCGCACTTTTTAAGTTGGCCGGAAACATACCTCAGACAATTTTCAACCGATTCACTTCAAAAGTTGAATATATCTTGAAAAATACATTGTCTATGAAAGTACGTAGGATCTTGTTTTATATTGCATAGTTCATTTGTTATTAACAATTATCTGACGATTTTTTAGGCAAATGTTTCACTTTCCAAGAATTTGCCTAAAAAATCAATATCCGATAAATGGCCGCCTCGTCCCTGTTTGCAAAGTTCACTCTTTTGACAAGATTTTCAATAAAATTTGGGCATAATTGCGGATTAATTTCATTAATGGTGGGTTTGTTTGCTTCCTTGCAATTGCTTCCTTGAGCTCCGGAATGGTCTGTGGATCATTGGCATAAACTTATCCTTTTTGGAAACCCCAAAGAAAGAAGTCCAATGGCGTCAAATCGCAGGATCTTGGAGGCCAGTTCACATCGCCGCGTCGCGAGATAACCATGAAATTTCGTCTGCAACAACTGTGCAGTAGCAATGCAGCAAACAACAATTTCTATGCTTTGCCCGATCGTGCAATTCTCCATGACTAAACCTCAATACTTCCTAATGGCAGTTGTCAAAGATTGGTAAACTACGTTCGCCGCAAAAAAAATGGCGCGCAATTAAAAATGTCAGGTCATTTTGAGACACCCGTTATTTGGGTTTGTTCGTCGAACACACGTATTTACCATACGTATATGAATACACATATCTCTTTTGGCAAGAAATGAGACGTCCTTGGTTTCCTTGCGACTTCTGGATGGTGCTGGACATCGGGTCCAAGCTGCTACCTATGGACACAACTACACACTGCGAGCTGAGATATCGCGTCCCGATGGTACGATATACTCACATTTATGTCGATGCTATAAAAAATCATCCGTACGATTGAAATATATGAGAGGCATTCACGGAATAAAAGCTCATTTTTCCTGCTTTCGCCTTCGATTCGCCAGTCGGTCGTAAATCTCGTGCGAAAAAAAATAACAACTTAGAAGGTACTTTGCATATTGGGGAAAAAAACATTATCTCTTCCACACGCGATGAAACATCACAGTACAATTTATATCGCACGCGGACCAGACCCTTGCAATTCTCTTCCTCTGTATCTTCGCACTCCGAGCTTTAACATACTTATAAGATTATCGGGTATGACCGTAGCGGGATTCACTACTTTTCCCGCTAGACCGTAATACGCACGAAAGAAGGATCTCCACGCTCTCTCTCCCTTACTCTTTCTGCCTCTTTCTACTGGCTTGGCATAATTCACTTCCGCGGTGTGCAGCGCATTACGCTGCGAAAACTCGAGGATGCGCATATCCGGAAACTATAACCACAGGCGCGAAAAAATAATTGATCGATGAATCGTAATAGGCCAACTCAGTGTGCATCTTCATTAAGGGGTCATCTCACTTTAGACGCTAAAAAAAGGCTATTTTCCTGATTTTTCATAACTTTATGTTATTGATATTTATATAAAAGTTGTTACACTCAATAAATAAACTTTCGAAATACATTTCTTTTTTAATGTATGCATTTATGTAACCCAAACAAACTTTAAAGGGCTATACCAGCGTGAACGCTGAAAATTTGGGTAATTTTCATGAATTTTTTGGAAGAAAAGTACTCAATTAAATGTTTCGGAAAATTAAGAATATATTTGGCAATATTTGACCTATATTACATAATTTTTTTCATCGAAAAATATTGAGATCCAAGCGACTTATGCACTGCCTTCGGAGGCACCAAAAAAAAGTTCCTTCACTACTGACATTCCGGTCGATTGAATAGCTGAAACCGAAAAAGGAAAAAATTTCGTTAAACTGGAAGGTATTTCCTGTACAATGACGTAAGATTTTCGAAAAATATCAAAATCTAACAAAATGGCGTAGTTATGAAAAAAGTCTGTTTTCTTGCCTATAAAATGGTCGTTTTTTTCAATGCCAAATCGTCAATTTTCATCCAATCGAAAATATCCTACGTCATTGTAGAGTAAATATATTCAAGAGTACTCAGTTCAAATTTCAAGTAAATCGGATAATTGCTCTTTGAGTTACAATGTCAGCAAATTTGAAAAATCTCATTTCGAAAAAATCGCGTTTAAAGATTTAACTATCGATTTTTGCAAAATAAAATGATTAGAGATACGTCCTCGAAATTTTTACAAGATATTCTTGAAAGTATAAACTATAGGAAAAGGCAAAAAAATCGATTTTTTTAAAGTGTCGCACTAGTATAGCCCCCCCCCCCCTTAAGCGCGTTTTTCTGGAAACAAAGTTTTTCGACGGCTTGTTGATAAAATCCTCGAAACTACTGAACCGATCCTTATGAAATTTTCACCACATATTCTTTACAACTATAGCCATAGCGCATATCAAGGATTTATTTAAATTTTGATATTTACTATTTTTTTGACAAAAACACGTTTTTTTGTTTTTCGAAAAATGTCCGCCATCTAGTTATTTTTGCATATACCAAAAATCGTATGATATGCGCTATAGCCATTAACATACCGAATCCAAAACCGTTTGATTTTTTGTTTCGGATGATCCAGCTTCGAGATTTCATCAACAGCGCAGATCTACAATTTTTTTAACTACCATTTTCGTCCATAAAAAGACTTAAATAAACAATTTTTTTAAAATGTATTTCGAAAGTGCATTTATTAAGTGTAACAACTTTTATATCAACATCTATAATATAAACATATGAAAAAAATTCATGAAAATTGTCTTTTTTAAGGAGAGAGTAGGGGTTTTAGCGTGAAAAAAAAACTCTTTTTTGCGATTTTTTTTTCATCTATATGGATAGAGTAAATTTATTGAAACCTTTCGTACATTGTTAAGTGTCATTTCAAGAACATTCCGTAAAATTTGTACGCGAAAATATCCACAAACAAGCCGGTGACAAAGCTTTTCCAAGAACGCCTTTGGAAAAACACGATTTGTGGTGTTCACTGTATCTCAGCTAGAAATTATCTGAAATCAAGTACCATTAAAATTTAGTCGAAGTATCATCAAATCCTCCCCCCAACGGTCTTTGATAATTTTTTTTTTCATTTCTAAATTTTTCGTGGTCATGTAAAGTGAAAAGTGCTATTTTTCACGATAAATTCCGCCATTTTGGGGGTGGAAAACTCCCTCAATGTAAAAAAAATCTCAAACTAACCGTTAGGGGGAGGTATTTCATATGTAGAAAGTGTGTACCAAGTTTGAAATAAATCGGTCATGTAGTTTTCAAATGGCAGTGAACACGGACTTTGAAAAAGTGGTTTCGAGAAAAACGCGGCACCGGCTTGTTTGTGGATATTTTCGCGTACAAATTTCACGGAATGTTCTTGAAATGACACTTAACAACGTACAAAAGGTTTCAATAAATTTACTCTATCCATACAGATGAAAAAAATTAGCAAAAAAGTGTTTTTTTTTTCACGCTACCCCTACCCTCCCCTAAGCGTCTAAAGTGAGAAGACCTCTTAATTACTACTCTGTCTTTCCTGTTCTTGCTCCGTCCCATACTTTTTTCATGGACGCATAAATTAATTTTTTTTAATCAATCGTATACCCACAAGTCAATTTTCTTTTTCAATTGTACAGGAGCCTACGGAATAAGGGTGAAGTCGTGTTTTGCCTTCAACAAGAAAAACAGCAGTGTTCAGCTCATCGATGACAAAGGGTGAGTCCTAATGCGTATACGAATAGACAGGGTATTACGAAACTAAAACTGTCACAGACTTGCCAGTGCGTTGGCGATCTGACAACGAGTTGACAAAGTCACCCCTCTCTTTGGCTTCGTAACTGAGTAAATCCTAAAGCACGAAAGAGAATAATCAATTTTCAAGTCCGCATCGATGACGAACGAGCGCACAATTTTGTCTTCGCCGCAATAATGACTCGCCCATACGTTAATATACCAATTACAACACGCGTGTATGTTCAATACCAATAGCGAAGAAGGGCGGATTGCGTGTGGGCTGACAGTGGAGAAGTGGGTTTCTGAGGGGAGGGATGAATATAATTATACATGCATTCTTGAGAGGCGCCCGTACGTTACCGGAATATACATACATGTAGGTGCGTGCCAAGGCAACTTCCTACGGAGTACTGCGCCTCGGCACAACACGCGTGCCAGGCTAAACGTTTGGCCTGGAAAGAAATTAGATGAAAAAAAAAAAAAAAAACGTTCGATCGTATACCCCACACACGGGCTATGAAGTGCACGATGTAACGGAGTCGTTTGAATACGAAAGTACATACGTGCATATATATATATACAGGGTGTCCCTTTTATCTCTGCCACCCGAAATATCTCGGTAATTATCGACGTCACAAAGAAATGTTCCAAACAAAAGTTGTACGGTGTGAAGGGGCCAATCAAAGGTGACAATTTTTTTTTATTTCGGTGGCGGCGCTGGCGCACAGTGAAGGTCACCTCCACTTTTTTTTAAATGGAATCGTACATTTTTCTTCAACCATCTTGTGGAGCAGTATCGATGATACAAATCTAAATATCTCGGATCACTACCAAATATTTCGTAGTGATCCGAGATATTTAGATTTGTATTTCATTTTAATAGGTGACCTTGAATGACCTTTAACGACTTTGACGCCCTAATGTTTTTTATGCGGCTTGAGGTGCTTCACAAGATGGTTGAAAAAAAATGAACCACTCCATTAAAAAAAGTGGAAGTGACCTTCACTGTGCGTCAGCGCCTCCACAGAAATAAAAAAATTGATCGCATTTGATGGCCCCCTTCACACCGTACAACTTTTGTCTGGAAATTGTTTTTGTAACGTCGATAATTACCGAGTTATTTCGGGTGGCAGAGAAAAGAGGGACAACCTGAATATATATATATATATATATATATATATATATATACACACACACATACATACATAAAGAAGACCTACGAGGAAAAAATTGTTCTGCATTTACGGTACTTGCCAACTGCAAGCTTGTGGAATGACCAGTCGATTTTCAATATATGTGCAGTATCTTTATTCTTCAACTCTAATCGGTTCTTTTAGTCGATCTTTTGCTCTAAATGTTGCGCTTTAAATTGTATACCGATGTTTATATAAAAGGCGAAAAAACAGTCGTGTAACGTTGGTTTTTTTTCGTTACTCTCAAGATGTCCGGTGAAAGCGCAAGTAATGACGAAATTCGTCTTCGACCAAGGCACCGGCCTTGCGGACGCAACGATATTCTCGATGTTCCGATTTCCGGACAGGGAACAGGTTCACCTGCAATGCGACATCGCCGTGTGCAGAGGTTAGTCGAACAACACTTATAATTTAATATAAGTATATTCATAATTGCAAGGAAATTAGCGTATATTTATAATTCGAAGGAAATTAGCGCCCCGTCTGCCCAGCAGGGCGCCAGTTTTTACGCCAGTCAGACGGCACTATTCTCGGTTCCAAAGAGGCAGAAATTAGGGAGTGAAAAACGCGAGATAAAAGGAAAAGGGAAATTGACAATAAACCAAAATATATACATTATATTTTCGACGCAACGCAAAATGCAAAAATGTACACGTTAATTATCCACGATTCTTGTTTTTCATACACAAGCGGGGGAAACGGGGCGCGCTCGGGTCACTATAATTAAATACGTAAAGTGTAAAGCAAGAAATCCGAGCCGTTTGCACCGAGATATGCAAACACGTTTTCGATAGAAAAACACGTCGTTTACCCAGAGACAGACTCGCATGGGTACTCTTTGATACTTTGTTTATCGAGAAAATTTTCTTCTTTTTTGCTGTAGAAACACGCCTGAGAGCAAGTAACATTTTTCCGCGATGCTTCTGCAATATAATCCAAATAAAGTGCATATATAAGTACGTATAAATACACAAGTTTGTACAAGTGCACATAAAAATACACAAAATATATAAAAACAGACAATTATATATTTAGGATACATATACTTGTGCCATATTTCTGGCTTTTAATATGGTTGTCCTCTCCTCTCCCTATCCTTTTCTCATTCATCACATTTTATTAACTCTTTCTTGACACACTGGGTCATTTTGACCCGGACGAATTTGAAATACTCACTTTCCTAAAATTGGAAGTTTTGTATAATTGTTTAAAACAATTCAATTTCATACTTTCCCAACTTTAATTATGTAGATTTATAAACAATTGTTTAAAGTGTATGCCGGATTTTTTTCAATAAAAACCGACCAAAGGGTGGTTGAGGCCTTAGGCCACAGTAACGGGTATAAAATCATGTGCGAATTTAACAATTTTTTTTCGTATGAAAAAGTGATTCACTCATAAAATTGATTACACATCTTTTTAGTACGAATATCAAGCCTCTAGAAAATATATATATATATTTTTTTCGATGTACACAATGGCCGACTACTAATATTTTCTTTTATTGTCTCTTTTAGGCGCTCCGCGGCGTCACATTTAGCATCCACAATTTTTTACCTGGAACAAAAAACAAAAATTCTCGTCAATCTACATTAGAATACCTAGAGAAGTACGTGCGGAATTTAAAAAATATTGTTTTATTCAAAAGTTGTAGGTATTTGAACTTAAGGGGGGATTGTCTTTTTTTTCGCAAAATTTACCGCTTTTTGGGAATTTTTTTGTGAAGAAAGTATACAACGGAAAACTTGTGAAACTTGGCATATAGTTTTATTGATCTGTTTACTACATACAAAAAAATTTTTAAACAATTTCATCAAAAAATCCGCCTCCCACCCCCCTCGACGCGCGATGGTCCTTTTTTGATGATGTGCACGATTACAGCCTTCACGTTCATCCTGCAACAAAAACCCAAAAAGCATTTTACTTTAGACACATATAGCTATCGTTCGATGAAGGGGGAAAAAAAATTGACGATTTGGTGACGTTTTGAACTTGAAGTATCGATTTTTCGAAAAAAATTGATCGATTTTTTGTTATAAATAAAAAACTATTAAACGTATTGCTTTTTTGCTTCATCAAACGATAAAAGGATGTCAGCTGAGCATTCTGTCCAAATTTGAAGGCAATCGGTTGAATAGTTTTTGAGAAATCGTGCACACCATCAAAAAAGGACCATCGCGCGTCGAGGGGGGTGGGAGGCGGATTTTTTGATGAAATTGTTTAAAAATTTTTTTGTATGTAGTAAACAGATCAATAAAACTATATGCCAAGTTTCACAAGTTTTCCGTTGTATACTTTCTTCACAAAAAAATTCCCAAAAAGCGGTAAATTTTGCGAAAAAAAAGACAATCCCCCCTTAAGAAATGAATTTTCAGTGAAAAATTTCGTTATAAATTCTCATAAACTGCTCATAAAATTAAAAGTTTTCGATTAATCAGAAATTCCGTACGTACTTCTCTGCGAAATGCAATTAGGAACATAACTTTTAAATTTGAAGTAAATCGAGTGAAAATTGTTGAAGTTATTTGTCACGCCAATTGGAGAAAAGCTGTGTCGAGAAGTTTCGAGTAGTCGGCCATTTTGTACATGGAAAAAAAATATTTTTTCTAACAGCTTGATATTCATACTAAATAGATGTGTAATTAATTTTATGAGTGAATCGCATTTTCATACGAAATAAATTGTTAAATTCGGACATGATTTTATACCCGTTACTGTGGCCTAAGACCTTAAGGACAGGTGGATGAAGTACTATCCGGGTTAAATTGACCCACTGTGTCAGAGCCGTGGCCAAATATAAGTATGTAAAGGAATTAAGGGGTTACGTGCGTTTGGAAATATATTGAATCCATTTTGTTAAATTTTATTATCTAATAGTACAATATGTCTAGAATATTCTCCCAAAGTTTTAAGTCAATCGGAGTGAAAGACCGGCCGGGAGCGACGCAGGTAATCGCATTTTCCTCAAAACACTATTTTTGAAGTCGGTGGACACGATTTCTCAAAAACGAACGCACCGATCTTATTGAAATTTTGCACACTTCTTCGAAATAGCATTGACTAGTGATTGAACGAAGATTTTTTTTATTACAACTAATTTCACAAGGCTATACGTAGTGTAGATTGTACCGAAATTTGAACTGTTTTGCATACAACTGTGCCAAAAATTCAAATTTCAATTTTTTAAAAAATCCTTCGTTCAATCACGAGCTATACTTATTTACCAACAGAAAAAAGTTGGTTTTTTAATTCCAAATAAATCTATCATGAGTTAGCCTGACCACCACGAGGATACTTTTTTTCAGGGATCTCCGGAAACCAGGGCCCACCGGTTGAATTTCCCACATTTTTGGGCGGATTTTTTTATATTTAATATTGTTGAAATGTTGCCCTTTTATGTACTTAATATTTTGAATAAAATAATTCATATATTATAGTTTTTTAATAGAGAAAATATGCTTTTTTTGGCTTCGAAACCAACGTAACCCCTTAAAAACTTATTTTTACTCTGTTCGACTACAATGTCCATCATTTTTATCGCATTATCTGCGTAAATATCTTTATATAACTATCACTCGAATTACTTTCGCAATTCTTCGAAGATATTTACATGCCTACAGGAATGCATTACCACACGTTCGTATTCATATATATATGTATATATTTTTTTATTTTTCCGTTCGACAGGAAGTTGCGGTACGCCGATGTGCGACGACGGGGATGCCGAGACGAGTGGCGTTAAGGGTGCGGGAACAAATCAGGTCGGTCAGAGCGTGGCCGGCGAGGAGGGAATATTATTGGCGGGCACGAGCTTCTTCGTACTACTGCCCGGTGATCCCGGTGAGTAAAGCGCCTCGCTTTTTCGTCCTTGTTACTTTGTTTTTTGTTAGACAAAATTACTTTTTCATCCCTCCGATAAATTAAAAAAAAAAACCCTTAACTGAACCTTCGTCCTCGGCTCCCGACGACGAAAAACAATAAGGTTCCTCTCCCTTTCTCCGAGCGAGAAAGGAAGAGTAATATGCGTGCGAATATCCGAGGCGCACAGCCTGTATACACGGGATTTAATATTAAAGCACAGCGCTTTGCTGAATCATTTTCTACGAAGCCTCGAATCGTTCGAGATGCGCGCGTGCGAGTTAAACGCCGCTCTGTCGCATAAGTCTGAATCGTGAGCGCGAGAATCTCATCGTATCAATTAGCATACATGCATATATATATATATATATATATATATATATATATATATATATATATATATATATATATAACATTTATTTTTTGTTGCCTTCTACTTTCAGAGAAATATATATATTTGTGTGTGTGTGTGTGTGTATATATATGGGTCATTCCACGCCATTTTTTTAGCCCGTAACTCCGACCATTTTTGATTTTCGTGATTTAAAAAAAATAAAATTGTACCCCATAAAAGGAATATCCACGCCAATTTTTCGATTTTTACCTCTTTTCTTTTAGGAGTTATAATTTTCCAAAATATGTCGATTGCGGAAGTTTTGGAAACGTTTAAACGCTGATAACTCCTGAACTAATTAAGATATCGACAAATGTCACTATATAATTTTTTGTTCATATTGAAGCATACTTTCGTTAAAAAATATTAAACAATTATACATTATCAATGTTAAGGTTCTTTTTTGATTCTAGAGTGAAAACAATTTTTTTTAAAGACAATTGCCTTATATTATTTTTTTCAAAAAAAAATTATTTTCAATAAGAAATCATTTTTTTCGTTAAATTCATTGCAAATAAAAAATAAACCGTTTCAGGCCTGTCGAAGCCGAATTGTAAATCACAAAATCATTAATGGCGTTATTGGAGATTAGAATGATAAAAATCTTTTCAAAGAAATATGTTTAATTCGAAAAAAATAGAAGGAAAGATGGGCCGACGATGAGACTAGTCGAAAAAATCATAAAACGGGTCACTCTATTTCGAGATTTTTTCAAGTAAAAAAAGTCAATCACTTAAAACAAATAGTTTTTACTTTAGAAGCACA
>OX101793.1:27304570-27587070 GCA_944452715.1 Ophion slaviceki | reverse complement strand
GCTATTACAACCACAAACAAAAAAGTTATGACGATTGAAAACCGAAATTTCAGGTAATTAAAAAAAATGAAAAAAAAATCATATCTTAATTACCGTGACACTTATGACCTAGGGTCTAACGGTGAAAAAAGTAGCAAATGATCATCCCAATCCGCCAAAAAATTGTGTCGCTCCATGTGCCAAACACCCTGTATATTGCACTCTCGCTTGTGCAAACACGTATTCCCGAGATCGAGGAATCTATTGCCCGCCCCCCAACCTTCGGTACATCCTACCCCAAGGAGCACGTCCCATCTTTTCTCTTGGGTGTGTTATGTACGACTTATTATGCATATATATATATATATATATGAATGAGGTATTCCATGTGAATCCGGTGGACTTTTTCCTTGACCCCCGCCAGTTCGATTTTATTTAAATCTGATTTCATTGACTCTAAAAGACATCCTGATTTTTTTTACATTTTTCGAAACAACCCATAGTCAAAAAAAAAATCTCCGTAAAAAACGCCTCGATTTAAAAATTTGAAAAAATTCCCAAAGTTCCGTGATTATATGTAAAAAAATTCGAGCTATCAACCGCAGTGGAAGTAGGATTTTTTCTGTTCGAATAATTCGAAAATTCATGAATTTTTTTTCTCGCCATTTTTAAATAACCAGATGGTTATTCAAAAATGGTCAAAAAAATTTATTGTGGGTATCAAAATATTTAAGGATCCGCCCGAAGTAAGCGGTTCTTGAATTTTTCGAATTTCTTTTTAACGTTTATCGCTCAGAAAGCACAGAAAAAATCATACTTCCAGTGCGGGTGATAGCTTGAAAATGTTTACATATAATCACGCATTTTCGGGAATTTTTTCACTAATGGTTGTTTTGAAAAATATTAAAAAATTAGGATGTTTTTTAGTCAATGGACGCAGATTAAAAAAAAAATAAATCGAATTGGCGGGCGTCAAGGAAAAAGTCCACCGGATTCACATGGAATACCTCATTCATATATATATATATATATATATTTAAGGGGAAGCTTTGCGCGGCGCCTCCGATTGCAAAGTGGTACAGGGGCCCCGCATACCAACGCTATTCTGCATATGCAATTTGCACCAATCGGACGTGCGATGCGACCAATATTATACGGGGTGTCTCGAAATTGATCTTCAAAATCGAATAAATTCGTCAACGGCGAACTAAAAAGAAAAATCATTTTGGCATTTGCAAATTTCCGCTTCCTTTCCGCGAAAATCGCGCGAGCAACAAAAATTAGAAGGAGCTTTCGCGTTTCCAATTTCCAGTGACTCACCCGGTATATACATATGTATAAAAATCGCCTAGTATATGGTATCCAAAGCTCGTTTCAATCGTACTCCAAACGAGAATGTACGCGTTTGCATTTATATATATATATATATATATATATATATATATATAAATCAGCTACTGCTTTACGTGAGTAAATTTATTCCCACGTGCGCGCGGCCAAGTATACCCACCGGACTCGCGTGTCCGATGGAAGAAGGATTCCATCGGCGAGTCGAGGCCGACGCGAATTCTCAAAGATTCTCGCGCGGTATATCAATTAAAAGCAGGTGCAACAATACCTTGAATTTATGGCGAGCGAGGGCTCGTCGATCTCTCGCATCGGTGCTCGACCGCATTCGAAATGACCATTGCTGCGGGGAAATACGGAATCGAGAGAGCGCGCCTGTTGAACATTGAATTTGATTGGATACGGGAAAAGGGGATTTTGGACGTGACGAATTTTGAAAAGCGAACGCCGTAAAATAATCTGTGCCGCATGTAATGATGTTTTTATTGACCTATGTATCTTGTGGTTTTTACAATTGTTGAAACTTAAGGCGGGATATAAATTTAGGCAGGAAAAAAATAAGCAATATTGAGGGATTTTTTAAACTAAGAAATAATTATTCTACAATTATCAAACTTTAGGTATACTTCAATAGTATATTTAAGCATGCAAAACCGTTTTTTTTAAATTAATTCATCATCAAAATGAGCTTCCCGTAGACTTTGATTTGCAAAAAAGTTCAAACATTTTTTCAGTCGTGTATAGTTTCTATGTGACGATAATTGAAATGAAAGAAATGCAAATTTAATAAAATGGCACGCATTTACAATAAAAAATCAACATTTCACGCAACATTTCTGTAAAATGTGGATGAAAAAAGTAGTATTTTTTTTTAATTTTCAAAATCAATTCTCATCAAGTAGAAAGTACCAATATTATCAATATTTCTACCAAGTTTCATTTCAACCTGCTTGATAGTTTTTGAGTAATCCTGCACGCCAATTTTGATAATGCAGTTTTGAGAAAAAACGCGTTTGAAGTTCACGCCCGCTCCGAATCCGAGCGGTGAGGCACAGCATTATCAGGCTGTAACGTTTGAAGTTTGCCGAATTTCTCTTTGAAACTTTAGGAAAATATTCTACATACCTATATAGAATTCTATCGTTTAAAGAAGAAGAAAAAATCGATTTTTTGATCGTTGTAAATGTATATCTCGCCTTAACGCGAGGTTACCGTCGAGAGGCATTAAAAATGCATGAACTTCGGGTTTTTTTTTAAACATAAAATAAATACTTTTGTAAATGGGTTTCAACGTGTTTTATTCAACTATTAATGACGAGTGAATTCCAATCCAAAATGGTGGCTCCAGCTCCCGTCAAATAAAGCCATGCACGGGGTGTTTTGGTCTGCGCGGGGCGCTCCACGCCTTGACAGTTCATTTGAAACAAAGCGTTTTTTTCCTGAAAAAGCCCTGGAGAACAGAATGGCAACCATTTGAAAAAAAAAACATTTTTTGCTTCAACGGACGAAAAAAAATGTTTCTAAATCAATTTTCGACGAGAATCGCTTCCTGATGGCCCCGCAAATTGAATTTCCTTTGAATTGCGCAAAGATTCATGTGAATCGGTCCATCCATTCAAGCTGTAGAGCGCCCCGCGTGCTGAACACGGCTGTTTCCAGAAAAAAAAACGCATTTAAAGTTTAACGTTATGAAAACTCGCATTTAAAGTTTGTTTTTGGCAACCCAAACAAACAAACCCACGTGTTTCAAACACTTGGAGGATGCAAATTATGTTTTTTTTAATCGAATTTTTCAGTGTCACGAACGGTAACCTATAGTTAATTTTGGTAAATGTCTAGAATCTGGGTTTGTTTTGTGCGTGTAAAATATATTTTGTTTGGGTTTGTTTGGGACATTGTCCTCCGCCATGTTGTATAATCATAAGAAAGTACCCTGAAAAATATCAGCTCGGTGAAAAAATGTTCAACCCCTTTTTGGTAAGGAGCCCCGATTTTAGACATTTACCAAAAATGTTCTCAGGAGCCCCGATTCTAGACATTTACCTTAATTTTATGTTCCTATAAAAAAATCATTTTCTCATCCCAATAGAGAGACTCAATCGTAGCATTTTCAAAAGCTCACCAGACAAGCTACACGACCGTACGATAAAAGTGTTTCATTGACTTTTCAATCGCGACGCGTATTTCCCGACATATAGGGTGTCTCAAAACGACCTGACATTTTTATTTATCAATAAAACGTATTATATGTTTAAAAACTACGAATATTTTAATTTTAATATAGTTGTCAAAGATACTCTACGTTCGCCACGAAAGAAAATGGCGCGCAATTAAAAATGTCAGGTCATTTCGAGACGCCCTTAAGGAGCTCGTGACACTTGAAACGGGACACCCTATATACGCCACTGTCCAATGCTCCGATCGCCCCGTTCCTCCGCTCGGCCACGGAGACAGCCGCGCGCTTTCGATAATAAAGTGTTCGCGCACACAGTCGTTGGCACCCTCCTCCTCCTTCTCCGCCTCCTCGCATTGCGGCAATTAGCCCCGGCGCGGTTGCGATTGATGCGCCGGCCGTAAAACATCCGCGATCGCGCGGGACGGCGAAAAAACGAGCGAGGAAAGAAGATGAAAGAGCCATCAGGATGATGATAGTCCCTAACTAGATTTTGATGATTGCCGATCTTTTATTTTCATCCGCCTTTGATTTCTTTCTCCTACCGGCGTAAATGCGTGCCCAGGCAAGAGGGAGGGGGCCAATCACTGTAACTTTCTTCATCTCGAGCT
Source organism: Ophion slaviceki (assembly GCA_944452715.1). Classification (NCBI taxonomy): domain Eukaryota; kingdom Metazoa; phylum Arthropoda; class Insecta; order Hymenoptera; family Ichneumonidae; genus Ophion; species Ophion slaviceki. The sequence continues at coordinate 27,582,960 of OX101793.1, read as the reverse complement.
CGATACCTCGATACGTGCACGTGGCCTGGCATACATCATCGGTAACTATAGGTGGGGCCCCCTACTAGATATGTACGGGCCAGCTTAATCATTCGCCCGTGAACATCACGATACGTAAACATTCCGCTTATTCTCATACATACCCAACCCTGAATATACCGTACACTTAACGTAGCGCTAAGTGTATACAGGCGTGTATATATGCATCGAAAAATCGTGTACGCTTGTAACGCCTGATTCGCATATTTGACTAGATTCGCGTGTACATTTACCGTTCCAAGATACATATGAGTTCCGCGATTTATTGGCGCGGTGATCTTCGCGCCAAGATAATACCTATTTCGCTTTTCGAAAATCCACGGGTTTCGTGGTAAAGAAGCTTTTCTCGAGGAGATAATGAGGAAACGGAGAAATAGTTGTTTAGCGGCCTGAAAGCATTACAAGGTGGGCAGTCTTAACGTACACTGAAGGAAAAAATCATTGATCCAATATCATTGGTGTTATTGAATGAAATTTCGTTGATTCAATTGTAAAATTGTCGGTGTAAATAATCCGATTTATTAGTCCAAACAAAACGCTTTAATAACATGATAAAATTAAATGTTTTTTTTTTTTCATTCAAAAGATATATTGTTAGCCGAGAACAATATATTATTGAAACTATCTAAAAAATTATCGCGAACAAATTATAAAGTTTTGAATGCATTTTCTGCAACGAACAAAAAAAGCGTTTCAATTCATAACATGAATATTGTTGATTCGAGTACATAAGACCAATTGACTTTCGCTCGTTTGATTCAGATAAAATTTCTATTCAGTCAATGTTATTTTATTTTTTTCACCATATTCGATATTGATTTTCAAGTACATTATTCGTTAAAATATTAATATTTTATTTTCGATTGAAAAATATTAAGCAAATGTCTGAATTGGTTAAAAAATTATGCTAAAATAAAATTTGTTTCTTGTGCATTTGGTTGAAAAAATTCATCCAAATCATGGCCGAGCGCCACCGAAATTATAAGTGTGAGGAAACCCGTAGTTCTCGGAGTCACCACTAGAAGCCGCACGCGCGCTCGTTTCTCGTAAGCGTAGCGCGAACCGAAAATCTACTTATACGCCGGAGAAACTCCAAAGAGTATCGCTTCTTGGCCTGTGGCTAAGATCAAAGTGTAGTATCTGTTCTTATCAGTTGAATATCTGATATTCTCTCCATGGATATTCCATTGGATATCTGATATTCTCTCCACTATTATCGTGGATGATCACTCTAATGCTCACTTTTCATTTAAGATTTAAAACAAATTGAAAAACTTACGTCTCATGGCATTTTCGTTTCGATGTAGTAAAGAAATAATTAATTCTATTGATTATATTTTTGTACGAAATAAAAAATGTTGTAGCAACCGCTTAATTATTTCATCCATACATCTACGGATTGTATATAGAATGATTTCGATAGAATATCATTTTATTTGAAGAATAACGTAGATATTCAGAGAACAGAAGAGATTTTCAAATAAAAGAATATGTTATTTGAATCAATCACATTTTCCAATATTTTATAGTATTGTAACAATCTCATATATCGGTGGCACTCCGCGATCAGACGTTTATTTGAATCAACCAATATATTTTTTTGATTCAATTGGTTTTTTTTCCTCGGTGTGGTGTATGTGTAATGTGCATATTGTAACAAAAGAGATGGCAGACGCGGCTAGCGAACGCAAAAATGAATCGATTGAATCGATGATATCTGCCCGAAATGTCCCGTAATATATATTTTTTATGGAACATACGTGACCGCGACAGTTTTCTCGTTATTCTTCGCCTTTCGCATAGCTCTGATCTAACCGGGAACTATTATTATTTCCATTCTAAAGTGTGATCCGCACACTGTTAAAAAAAATTCGTTCATCCATTCAAAATTCAGTTGGTTTAAGGCAGGATTCTACTTTGAAACCATGAAAAAAAGCTATTTTTGTGAATTTTTTCTGAGAATACTATTAAAGATATCGATATGGGGTTTAAACTGTTCAATAAATGCACTCTTTAAGTACATAAAAAAATTTTTTTAATGTATTTTATTCATTTTTTGTACACGTAAAATATGTTTAAAGCCAACGCCTCGAAAAGCAGGTACCGTTGCCGTGGTCGTGAAATCTTCCCGACGGATGGTCTGAAACAAAAAATCAAATAGTTTCATGTTCAGTATGTCTTCAGGAACCGACCTAACTACAATATTTTATATACGTGCAAAATTAACAAAATGGCGGCTAAAATACGAAAAAAATGCGTTTTTTTTGGGTCTTTTTTTGCAATAAAAAAATAGTTCTAATCAAAATTTTAAGTTGATTGTAGTTAGGTCGGTTGGTACACACATATAGAATATGTGTTCCAAATTTCATAAGGATCGGTTCAGTACTTTTTGAGTTATCACGACCACCGTACTTGAAAATGTCGTTTCAAGAAAAACGCGTTTAAAGTTTTGGTGAGTGATAGGTAGGTGCCCAGGTAGGTGCGTTCGAAACGCGAAAAAGGATAGTTAGACTGCTTGGAACTTTATAAAATTTTGACCGAACATTTTTGAACATATTTACTTTCGAAAAATGTAAAAAAAAAAAAAAAATTTTTTTTCAAAGTTTCAAAGTAGAATCCTGCCTTAACAAAATTGTATCTTTAAATACGTTCAACTTGATTTTTGATTGGCATAACAAAACAGTATAGTTGGGCAGTAACCAAAGATACATTTAAACTATCTGCTTATTTAGCATGTCTGAGCAACTGTTAAAACAACAAAAAATATCAAGACAACAAAATGCATTTTGCACATTCAACGATTCGTTTTTCTCAGTGTACGGATTCCCTATATGGTGCGGGTTAAATGCATTGATTTTGTGAATTAATTACTATTGTATTTAGCCGGTAAGGCCTGCAGAATTTTCGCGTACGTCATTTTTTATGTCTCTACTGCAGCATACAAAAAAATAAATTTTTGTTTCTAATGAGGAGGTTCGTGTCCGTGCTACCTCAATTTGCATGTTTTTGCACATACATCCATTGGCAGGCCCCTCGAACCTGGCTCGTAATTTTCGTTTACATTTTTCTTTCTTCTCGTGATTGCAGTTCCCTTGGGTAGTACGCACGAGGACCGTTACAGCATTCATCCCCAGTGGCTATTGTGGCTCGCGGTTGCCCTCGGTATCCTGTTCCTCATAATGCTCATTATAAACATCTTTCTTTGCTCTGCGATGTCCTGCAGCTGCGCGAGAACCGAGATCATCGAGAAGGAGCCCTCGATAATAGAGGACTACGATCCTTACCGAAGCTGGCCGGGATCACAATACGGGTCGAGGTTTGACTTTGATAATTGTGTAACTAACACACTAACCCGTCGACTTTGGTCTTGTGGTTCTCGTCTTTGCTACGGCAAATGTGTCGAATTTGGGCCTTCCGCGCAAAATCGATGGGGCATTTTCTATTCGCTATTTTAAGCCGAGAAATCCCTTTAGGAGCGTGAATAATAGGTATTTTCGGGATTTTTTTCGGAGGGGATAAAATAATTTGATCATTTTCAAATTTGGACATGAGTTTATTATAACTGTCAAGTTTAAAAAAAAAAAATTTTTTTTGGCACGATCAACAAAATGGCGGCTTAAGGGTCTTTGGACGCCTGTTTCCCGCGACATCAAAAAGTGCTGCAGTTGTCACTCTTTTTCTGTTGATCTGAATAATATTTAATAAGTGTCATTCGTTTACTGACATATTAAGGGAAAGGATATACCTAAAAAATGATGAAAAAGTGCAAAATTAAAAATTTGGGAGCCTTTTTAATCCAAAGTTCAAATTTTCGACCATTTTTTCGAAATATTTGACCCCAAAAAAATTATTTATTCACACGCTACCTTTGAAACTTTAGGTATATCCTTCCGATAATATTACTGAGAGTAACCTCCCAAAATTTCATCCAAATCGGTCGATAACTTTTTGAGCTACGACACGAGCAGTTTTTGAAAAAGTAGTTTCGAGATAATCGCGTTTAAAGTTAACTCGCTACCTGACCGCATGCTGTCCCCGCGCTCTAGACTACGAGGGTGGGGTGAAAAGTTTCCGGCCTGACCAAGAGATGGTGCCACTAGGTCTAGTTTTGGAGCGGCGTCCTACAGTACCATTCTTACCGAGCTTGTATGTACAGTTTCAGCCCAATCGCTACGTTAGTTTGCGTTTGAGAGCACATTGCGCGAGACGCTTCCGTTGTTTTCGTAAAAATGGAAAAATTGGAAAAACGTGCTGTCATCAAATACTTCCATTTGAAAGGTTTTACACCAAAACAAATAAAAGAAGAGATGGATTCAGCACTAGGAGACTCCCCCCATCATATTCAACTATTAATCAGTGGGTTTCTGAATTAAAAATTGGTCGTGTGAGCACCTCTGACGAGCTTCGCTCAGGACGGCCCGTTGAAGTCACAACTTCAGAGATGATTGAAAAAATCCATAAAATAGTGTTGGAAGACCGCAGGTTGAAAGTGCATGAGATAGCTGAGACCTGTAGGATGTCAGCTGAACGTGTGCGAAATATTTTGCACAACCATTTGAACATGGAAAAGCTGTGTGCAAGGTGGGTGCCGCGTTTGCTAACGCTCGACCAATCGAGCGTTTGCTAACGCTCGACGCTACCGACAATTTGGCGCTGTATAGACGTAATCCAAACGAATTTTTGCGTCGATTCATAACTGTTGATGAGACATGAGTCCACCACTACACTCCTGAAAGTAAAGGACAGTCAAAACAGTGGGTTGGAAAAGGGGAACCAACCCCAAAGAAGGCAAAAACAATTTTATCGGCAAACAAGGTTATGGCTACTGTTTTTTGGGATGCGAGAGTTATGAGAAATGTATCAGTGTTGATGGAGATTATGTTGAAAAATAAAGCAAAAAATTTTTTTTAAATATCGTTTTTCTTGGTCAGGCCGGAAACTTTTCACCCCACCCTCGTATATGCAATAACTCCGCAAATATTCAATATTTCGAGTTTTCCTTTGGTCAGTACATTCTTTGCGTATCATACTTTCGAAATATGTAAAAAGAAAATCGATTTCTTGAAAATCCTAAAAGGATTTCTCGCCTTAAGGTTGTTGTGGCGTTTAGCCGTCGCGGGTGAAGTACGAGGGGAGCGCCCTATGCAGATATTAATAGTGTACTGAAAAATGATCGGGAGTTTTCCATAAGCGTAATGTAATTATCCCACGAAATACGTCGAGTTGCCGATTTTTTTTATAAAAAACGGTACTGTGGATCGTATTCAAACTGCACAGGACGATCAGCAAGGAGGTTATAAAGGTCCAGAAAAAATTTCAGCTCCGTGGTAACATGTTGACTTAACCCCATGACAACCTTAAAGCTTATTAACAAATGTAGAGACGGTGCATTATCGTTGCTTAAACCTTCAAGCGGGAGATAACGATCCCTCTGATCGAAAGCTGGCATTACCCGCGTGAGAATGCGAAGAAAAGGGGGAAATTGGCGTTGGAGAGAGCAAGAGAAATGTTTCGCGCGAATGTTGCAACTGATAAGCACACCTGATATCCCGCACGTGCCGGGTCGTCCAGGTCATCCTCCGGCTATTATTCATTTTTCGCTTCGCACAGCGTACACACCCAAGTACGTAAATTCTGCGCAATGTCCGTCCCAGGTACGCAAATGCATCGCCCATTCGGATTTACTAAACAAAGTAGCCGAAAAATATCTTGAATACGTTATTTTCAAAGTAGTGCCGGATTTATACTTTTAGTTAGCCGGGAGCCTGAATTAGAAGGTCCGAAAAATTGTTTTTTCATTGCTTAAATCGATAAATAAAGTATTCAAGAATATATTTACAAAGTTACAGAGGCCAATTGTAAATATTTTCGAAGATACAAGCCCAAAAGCAGAGAAGCGATTGGTATTTGATATTGATATTTACTCCTATTGGAAACTTTGAAGCGCGTTTTCTCCAGTTTTCATTTTCACGGTTTTCCCAAATTGGCGGGCGTGATGGCAAAAAAAACTAATCGACCTATTGAATAAAACCAAAGTTTATTTTCTGCAGTATGAAAATCTCTTCTAAGTGAATTAAAAAAGTCGTTGAAAAAGACTTCAAATTATTTTTATAGCACGTTTTTTTTTTAACACATTTTTTTTCAAACGTGAGAAAAGTTATAATTGAAGATTTGACAATTGAAGATTTGATTGGTTCATTTGGTTCAGTCAAGAATTAAGAGCTGCATCTTTCCCGCCGATTGGGGGCTGCAGTGGCAAGACGCGCATGGAATAGGCTGATCAATCTGCAATCATTTATTGTTTCATGTTGAAAATATTTTTTTGTACATTTCAAATATACATGAAAATACATCTCAACGTTTACTGGGCTCACTTGTTTTATTCCCTTCTAAAAAACCCCGAAAAAAAAAACGCTTTTTTAAACCTTCTAACTCAGGCTCCCGCTTTAAGGGAAGGTTCTACCTCGGGCTAAAAAAATGTTCCATTTTTCACCAAATTTTATGCGAAAAGTATTAAATATAGAATGTTGACATTTGGTACGTTGACTAAGCGGTCTTTATTGAACACCAAAATATTTTTTAAAGTTTGACAAAACATAGTGGTGGGTGTGGGAGGAGCCACGTATGTCGGTGCGCGGGCGATGACATTCTTCGCTTGCGGAAGTCCTAAGTCCCGGACGAGTGATCTGGAGCAAAAAAGTCAAACACATTTTTAATTTGTACAATTTTTTGCATAAGTTTACCTACAATCAAGAAGAAAAATTGAAAAATAAAAAAATGGTGAGCAAAAAAACTGCGAAATTTTTTGGGAAAAAACAAACTTTCTTCCGACAGCTCACTATTTTTGTATTATTCAATTTTTATTCTTGATTGTAGGTCAACTTATACACAATATTGTACAAATTCAAAATATGTTTGATTTTGTTGTCCGCGAGCGAACAATGTCAACATTCCATATTTAATACTTTTCGCATAAAAAATTGGTGAAAAATCGAACATTTTTTGGCCCAACAAGGCAGAACCTTCCCTCGCACTTGTGAAAAATGATCTTCCAATTTCTCCAATAAAAACGATCTTCCATGGATTTTTGTTTTCTCGTACATTGCATTCTCGTACTCACTGGACGTTTTCGCGCGTTGCCTCATTTATCACGCAATCCCAAGGGTTTGCATTCCCAGACTACCAATGAGATACTTCACGCTCCATTGAACATTTAGCCTCGGCTTCGACACACACGGAATCTCGCGTCTATCGTGCGTTGTTCTTCGACGAATGGAAAAGAAGAGAAAAAGACAATGTATCGTTGAACATGACGTCTTTTTCATGGACGAGAGTTTCCTTCGTGTTAATTGCAATTTATTCTTTCAACACTTTAACATCTCGATACTCGATCCTCTACGGGCTGTCCCGGAATTAAATGTCTACACTTTCGGAGCCTGTCTCGACGAAAAAGGGCATTTCGAGATTCACTCGTTTTTTTTAATCACACAAAAACAATGGACCAACAGCATTTCCCACAACGCACTCGCAAAATTTGGACACGTATAATTTCGAACACCCTGTATAAATAGATATGCAATTTTCCAGAGTGTTGCATGCTCGCCGCACGATGAAACGCGGTGGATCGGTACGAGGTGAATGTCCCAAAGCATCCACACCGTTTTACGGAACTTGCCACTTTAAAAATTGCCTCTTTTATATATATATATACACGGAATATCCTTTGAATATCGCTCAACAGTGCTTTCCTTCGCTCATACAGGCCTCAGTCGAGAGTGAAATTCAAGGAACCTTGTCTTTGAGCGAAGATTCTCTCATTTATTTTTCTGCATTGCATTCCACTTCTTATCAAATCAAAAGTTTCGGGCACTTTGGTACAAAGCTCTCTCTCATTTGTGTGCGTATATAACTGCTTGTTTCTAACATATTCCTACGTATTTATAAAATACTACTTACAATTATTATTTAGGGTAGACTGGGATCAATTGAACGTTTTTGAGAAAATCGATTAGTGTGACTTCATTTTATACCCTATCTGTTTGGTAATGGGCTTTAATTATAGCTAGATTATCTGGCTATATGATAGCATTACTGATTTTGCTTCTCATATGGCCTCAACTTAGATAGAAGCTGTTTAGAAACCCTCGGAAAACGTTTCATTTGACCCTGTGTCGGGCTCAATCGAAACAGTGCCTGGGGTTAGTTGAAATAGGTGTTTTCAGCCGATTGAACTAATGTTTCTACTAAACCCAGGTACTGGTAATGTGCATGAAGTGATAAAGTATGTTTGTTATTTATAAAATATACTTTTAATCAAAATAATCAGTTGTACTCTTTTCATTCCAGTTTAAGTGTCACTGAAGGTATATTGAGGGGTTAGGCCACTATAGAGGCCGAAAAGATAGACTTTTTTGGAATTTTTTTTGGAAAAACTACAAAATAAATCGAGATTACAAAAAACGGTGTTTATCATACATATCAGTGACTGTATACGATAATTTTTTTGAAGCGATTAATTTAAAAATGCCGGCCATTGACCAATGATTATCTGACGATTTTTTAGACAAATTTTTCACTTTCCTAAAATTTTCCTAAAAAATCGTCAGATTGTTAATAACAAATGAACTATGCAATATAAAAAAATCCTACGTACTTCCATAGATAATATATTTTTCAAGATATATTCATCATTTCAAGTGAATCAGTTGAAAATTGTCTGACAAGGAACATCCCTCAGGTGACACCCTTCGATTTTGTTGAAATTTGGATATGTTATAAAGCGCCGAAAAGTAAGCGATACGTATTTTTTTCATTGGCGGAAAAACGGTTTTAATGGGTGAAACCACCCCTCGAAAAAAGGCATCTCTAGGAGTAATATAGCGGTCTCACACACAAGGAGTCCACCGATTTTAATGAAACAAAAACGAAAATTCTTCTAATCCGAAGCAATGAAAAATTCACTATAGTGACATTGCAAAAAAAAAATTAAGGGGTGAACCATTCCTATATTAAGGGGTGGTTTCACCCCTTAAAACCGTTTTTTCCGCCAAAAAAAAAATACGTATCGCTTACTTTTCGGTGCTTTATAACATATCCAAATTTCAACAAAATCGAAGGGTGTCACCTGAGGGATGTTCCTTGTGAGTTATATTTCCGGCCAACTTGAAAAATGCAGTTTTGAGATAAACGCTGCACAGTTGCCATTTTGAAATTAATCGCTTCAAAAAAAATATTGTATACAGTCACTGATATGTATGATAAACACCCCTAATTGTAATCTCGATTTATCTTGTAGTTTTTCTGAAAAAAAATCCCCAAACGCCTATTTTTTTGGCCTCAAGAGTGGCCTAAGACCTTACGGTTCTTTAATATTATTTTACTTTTCGGACGATTTCTTGGCATCTAAAAAATTGAACAAGATTTGGAAGACTTGCTCGCGTATGAAATGTTTGTTCGGGGTAAATAGAAATACGTTTCAATTTACCCCGAACCGTTTGTTTCAACTGCCCCGACATGTAAGTAGGTACTGACCACAATAAACTCAACTAGGATATTCATAGTAATGATGATTGTAAACAACTAATTACTAATGTAAACAACTAGATACTAATAGATAAAAAACTTACTTTTTATGTCGAAAAAGCGATGCACCCACATAAAAATGTCCGACGTGCTCAGGGAGGCGAGGCGCATCGAGCGACAGATTCCGATACGGAAAGCAGTCCCTTGTTTCATTTGACCCGTGTTTCTGTCGACCCTAGCCTACCCTCAGATGGGCATACCCGAATCCTTTTAGTATTCGAGTAGGAAAATAATACCGAATACATGTCAGATGGATATTAATTTTCTTTTCGATAATAAATCCACCTCGATTCAGTATTCGGTCTGAGAATAAATAATGAATCCAGTTGGATTCAGTATTTGTTCCGAAAATTAATAATGAATCCTACTGGATTCAGTATTCATTTCAAAATGAATAATGAATCCAACTGAATTCAGTATTCATTCCAAAATGAATAATGAATTCAACTGAATTTAGTATTCATTTCAACATAAGTAATGAATCCAATTCGATTCAGTATTCATTTCGTATTCGGATATCATGAAATTGAATAATTTGGAAAAATTGACAGAAAACATGTTGATTCTATTGAAACATTATCGTCCGATTACATTTTATTTCCCCAAGGAAAATCGCGCTCTTAGTATCTAGTAACTGAAGAACCAGGGGTAGAAATGGGACATTACATTTGTCCCATTTCCATTGTCCATTTTTCCAGATGATTCAATTTGATGATATCCGAGTACGGAATAAATACTGAATCGAGTTGGATTTATTACTTATGTTGAAATGACTACTGAATTCAGATGGATTCGTAATTCCTTTTGAAATGAATACTGAATCCAGTAGCATTCATTACTTATTTTAAAATGAATGCTGAATCCAGTAGGATTCATTATTTATTTCGAAATGAATACTGAATCCAGTAGGATTCATTATTCATTTCGAAATGAATACTGAATCCAGTAGGATTCATTATTCATTTTGAAATGAATGCTGAATCCAGTAGGATTCATTATTCATTTTAAAATGAATACTGAATCCAGTAGAATTCATTATTCATTTTAAAATGAATACTGAATCCAGTAGGATTCATTATTTATTTTGAAATGAATGCTGAATCCAGTAGGATTAATTATTCATTTTAAAATGAATACTGAATCCAGTAGGATTCATTACTCATTTTCGGAATGAGAACTGAATCCACTGAGATTCTTTATTCATTTTCGGAAGGAATTTTGAATAAGTTTCTTTATTATTCGCGAATAAAAAAAATTCGAATATGCCCAACCCTGCCTACCCTAGATATTATATTTCATAATACGGTCATTGGATTAATTGGATCATTGGATTGCATTATTGTTGGTGTTGGTTTCTATATCGAAAAATAGTTCGAATTTGCCTGAGATTGTTTTTTAGCTCACGCAGTATCGTCTACAATTGATATTGCAGATATTCGTTGAATGGCAAGCCTGGCTATCCTTCAGGCGGCTCGACCATGAATTCGACCCGATCGATATCGACGAACAGCGATCACTACGCGATCGTTCATTCGCGTCCGGGAAGTCGCCACTCCGGCCCGGGACACAAGCATCATCATCATCATCACAGAGGACCACCGTCTAACATAGGCTCGCACTATTCCGGAAAATGATTTCTTTTTTTCTCTTCATTTTTCCATTTTGATACGTTTTTTACCCCTTCTCCTCCCTCTTTTCCTTTTTTGAAATTTCTTCTATCTGGCTGTAGGAATTGGCCTGTTAACGTTCATTCGCAACACGAACCCTTCATTTTTTGTCTTCTTTTCGTCCTGTTCATCTCCTCTCCTTCGTTTTTTCCTTCAAGGATCTTTGCACGCGTACTTTCGGCTAGTCAAGTCAAAATAAAATAATGATGATGATGATAAGGATCATGAGCATAATTCGAAAGCGTAAAACTGGAAAATATCCGCGTTGTTAGTCGTTCGTTCACCGACACGCTTCGTGTACGTGTATATACAGATATATACACAAACGCATATTTGTAGGTATACTTATACATCTATACAGGGTGTCCCACTTGAATTGACTCGAAACATTTTTTTTCTTTGGTACAAACAGTACTAAACATATTCAACTGAATTCAAATGGGATAACCTGTATATATGTACATACACTACTGGCGAAAAGTTTCCCGACAAAAATTTCAAAAGTTCCGCAACGATTTTCATGCCATTTCGCCGATACTTGACATAAATGAATTTAATAAACGGCATTTTGAAGGGGAGGAATTCACGTACAGTCCATTTTTATTTTTACTACTTTTTTTTACGACTAGTACCCTTTTTCGAAAACGACCATCTTTCGTCTTTTTTTATGCATTTCTTTGATCGGAACCATAAAAGGGGGAAGCTCATGCTTCATTTTTTTAAAATTGCGTCGAAAATAGAAAAATATAAGTTTTCCCTCTTTTGAAAATTTACCACAAACCCCTTAGCTCTCGAGTTACCGTAATTAAATCATCTGACTACCGAAAATCGGTGAAAAAAAAATTCGCAAAAAAAAATCTAAAACATTCTCGCGAACTCAACGAAAACTGAGTGAAGATTTTTACTATCTTGAGGTTTTCCTTGTCGTTTTCGCGTTACGCGTTATTTTTCAAATTGTCTTTTAATCCACAATATCTTTAGAAAAAAAATCGTACGAAGCTTAAAAAAATTGAAGCATGAGCTTTCCCCTTTATGAGTCCAGTCAAAGAAATGCATTTTTTTTAATTCTTTGTAAACGGGGTCTACCAGGAAAGGAACAAAAAGGCAAAAAATGGTCGGTTTCGAAAGTGGGTACGTCGTAAAAAAAAAATAGTAAAAAAAAATTCAACAAAAAACGCAATGAAGGTGAACGCCTCCCTTTTAAAATGCCGTTTATTAAATTCATTTATGTCAACTATCGGTGAAATGGCATAAAACATCGTTCCGGAGCTTTTTTGAATTTCTGCCCGGAAACTTTTCGCCGGTAGTGTGCATATACAGGGTGTCCCTCTGATCTCTGCCACCCGAAATAACTCGGTAATTATCGACGTCACAAAAAAGTGTTCCAGACAAAAGTTTTACAGTGTGAAGGGGGCCATCGAATGCGACCAACTTTTTTTATTTCGAACCGAATAAAAAATAAACCGAAATAAAAAAATGGGTCGCATTTGATGGTCCCCTTCACACCGTACAACTTTCGTCTGGAACATTTTTTGTGACGTCGATAATTACCGAGTTATTTCGGGTGGCAGAGATAAGAGAGACACCCTGTATATACACACACACATATATATATATATATAACACGAGCTTTCCACACGTCAGAAATGAAGATATTCTGTCAACGCGCGGCTTGAACATTCTTCTACGATATATCGTGAACGTGCGGCGAATTCCTCACGCACACGCGTAGTTTTACGAACATTTGATTTTTTTTTCTTTTTCCGAAAGTTCGACGCGCAGCCTTGATCGACAGATCGCGTGTCTGTCGATGCCCGTTCATCAAGCCTGGTGTCTCCAGGCTCTGACACAAGAGGACGCTCCAGAGAAAGGGGTAAAGAAGGAAAAACGAAAAAAAAAAAGCATAGTCCTCGAACTAACGTAAGCGATAATCTCGAGTACAGCGACTCACATTGTACATAAAATAATTAAGAAATTGTACGATCGATAACTTGTAGCAACAAAAAACAAAATAGAAAAACTCCAATTGATCGCTTTTATCGTTCTCTCGGTCTTTCTCACAATTCGAAAATGATTGGCCGATTCCATGTCTCTTTGTGTTCGAATTTATAGATTTTTCGCGCGCGTCGCTAACGAGATTCAACTGTGCGGAATCATTATCAATTTGTAATCGATGAATTTTATACTGGTCGTCCATGCGTTCGGAATAATTCACCATGTTCAAATAAAAAAGTATTACGTTATTTTCTAACAGAAATTACACGTGTACCGTTTTCATTTACCTTTCGGTTGGCTCGATGATTGTTAACGGAGACTTTGTCCTTGGAGTGCCATATTTCAGGTATTTACATTTTATTTTTTTTAAAGGAAACGAGTAAAGCTTTTTGAGTGCAGTTTTTTCTTGCTTTGATTCATGATATACAGAACGTTAAAAAAAATTTTTTTTTGCAAAAAAAAACCAAAATGGCTGGCGTTGCAGCTCCGCGAAAACAGGTCCTCAAATCGCGGGAGGTAAACGGCTGACATCACTGTCCCCTCTTTGTTGATCTGAAACACAAATTCAAAGCATATTATCAATCTGTGACCCTTTGGTCATGGAATGACGGATGGGTTTTTCGTTTAGTACAAATTTCGGAAAATGGCGGCAATTTGAAAAAAAAATCGAATTTTCGCGTTTTCTTTTCGCATAAAAAGATAAATAATAAATGCAAAAATGTATCTATCGAAAAAACGATCCGTCATTCCGTGAAGACATATTTTCTGAGTATGCTCTCCAAATTTCAGGTCGATATGTTAATTACAGCGGTCAGGAGAATGTCAGCCATTTTTAAAAACGTGTTTTCGAGAAAAACGCGTTTAAAGTTTTGTAATGTGTTTACACAAATGTGTTTATAATTACCGCTAATCGGCAATGCCTGGTCCATAGAGGCATCCCTCCTCTTCTTCTAGCTGCTCATGTTGAGCTCAAATTGATTTTTTGAAAATTTCAAGGACAAAGTCTCCCTTAAACGGCTTTTGTACCATTTATTTCCTTTTTTTTCTATTTTCTTTAATCAATTTGAGTTTTTTTAATTTGATATATACTTTTGGGAAATTTACTCGTTGAACTAAATTCGTGCTCTCTAATGTACATTCCTTTTATCGTATGCTTATATATTATTCCACTTTCAATGGAGCGAAAATAATTTTATTCGAAGATCAATCGCCAGGTAAAGTCTCTCGTATATATCTCAACACTTTTATTCACTTTTGTTTGTTTCTTCGTCTGCAATTATTATAATGTTGGTCTACTGTAAATTGAAGACAATACAGATTGTAGAATATTTTTGATAAACTACATATACATATATACGTGTATCTCAGTGAATATTTATATATGTACATGTATATATATATATATATAAACCTTCAAGAAAATCAGGTACCTATCAGGTATGTAATATATATTATGTACAGAACACCCGTACATCGGAAAGTCTCGACATGTGCTATTTGAGTTCCGTGTGTAAGTATATTATTATTATTATATATAATTTTAATGTCTACGAGTTCTGGATGCATCACAAAAACATTCAATATACTTGGTTAGATTTAGCTCCGCTTCCACTGCAGCGGTAGAAAAGCCAAATCGTACGTTTTTTTTTAATCACCATATATGTATATGTATGTATACGTCGCGATTCTCTCTGCGGATCTTGAATATTTCAAATTACGTTTACACACACAGTTGACTAGGATGCTTTTCTTGTAGATTAAATTTTTCGTCTGTTGTTCGTCTACAAACTCCATGGAAGCTTAACAGTGTTGGTTACGTCATAGTCAATCGAATCGATGATCATCGCGGAGGCTCAAAATTACACCTGTATACGCATGTCCATTGATCCATGTACTTATAGATTAATCGTTGACTTGTTACCCAAGGAGTACACGGTGAGTAAAATTAAGGCCAACGAACGACTACGCGTTACCGAAAATTTAATTATTTTACGAATTCGATTGAGGGGTTGGCCACTCCAGAGGCCGAAAAAATAGGCCTTTTGGGGATTTTTTTTCAGAAAAACTACAAAATAAATCGAGATTACAAAAAAGGGTGTGTATCATACATATCAGTGACTGTGTACAATAATTTTTTTGAAGCGATTAATTTCAAAATGGCGACTGTGCAGCGTTTATCGCAAAACCGCATTTTTTAAGTTGGCCGGAAACATAACTCAGACAATTTTCAACCGATTTACTTGGAATGTTGAATATATCTTGAAAAATACATTGTCTATGGAAGTACGTAGGATTTTCTTTTTATATGGCATAGTTCATTTGTTATTACCAATTATTTGACGAGATTTTGCACTTTCCAAAAATTTGCATAAAAAAAACGTCAGATAATTGTTAATAACAAATGAACTATGGAATATAAAAAAGAAATCCTACGTACTTTCATAGACAATGCATTTTTCAAGATATATTCAACATTTCAAGTGAATCGGTTGACAATTGTCTGACAAGGAACATCCCTCAGGTGACACCCTTCGATTTTGTTGAAATTTGGATATGTCATAAAGCACCGAAAAGTAAGCGATCCGATTTTTTTTTATCGGCGGAAAAACGGTTTTAAGGGGTGAAACAAATCCTCGAAAATAGGGGTGTTTTTAGTTTTTCGTCGATAACGTTATCGTTCTCATTTCCAATGTATAGTGCACAAAAAAATAAACATTGTTGCAATTTGAATTTTTTAATATCTCGTATCGTTAAAACGTTATCGACGAAAAACGAAAAACATCTCCATTTTTGAGGGTGCGTTTCAGCCCTTAAAACCGTTTTTCCGCCGATAAAAAAAAATATGTATCGCTTACGTTTCGGTGCTTTATAACGTATCCAAATATCAACAAAATCGAAGGCTGTCACCTGAGAGATGTTCCTTGTGAGTTGTTTCCGGCCAATTTAAAAAATGCAGTTTTGAGATAAACGCTGCACAGCCGCCATTTTGTAATTAATCGCTTCGAAAAAATTATTTTATACAGCCACCACTGATATGTATAAATATATAAACCCCCTTTTTGTAATTAAACCCCCTAAATAAACCCCCTTTTTGTAATTAAACCCCCTTTTTGTAATTTCGATTAATTTTGTAGTTTTTCTGTAAAAACATCCCCAAAAAGCCTATTATTTCGGCCTCTAGAGTGGCCTAACCCCTTAATCATATCCTGATCAGTTTGAAGATGGATCGTAAGTTGTGTTATTGAGTATCGAAAAACGTAACGACGAATTTCATACGCGAGAGTCACGGCGTTTCGAGTGCTCGAGGGGCATCGTTCCAGCGGGGATCGATTGGAACGGAGGTGGGAATTTCATTCGAGGACATATGGGCGATACGATCCCAGGCAAATGTAGCTAAAATTTTCAACTTCCAAATATACGTATACAGTATCGTCTGATATTTTGCATTTTGTATTCGATTTGTAAATTCGCGGAAATGACGATCGAACCGTGCAGATTTCTCTCTCGTATCGTTGTTTTCAATAATGCTCGCAACTGCGGGCATTCGTTGAGCCAAATATCGTAGAATATGTTTCGCAGATTATTTTTTTCACGCGGTTTCGCTAATACCATCGATCGGGAGATCCAGCGCATTGTTCTGGATTCAACAATTTAAAGCTCGTTTCGACAAAGTCTCAGTCGTCGATCTAATTCTCCGATAAAATTAACAAATTCGCTACGACAATCTCTTGTCTTCTCTTCTCGTTTTCCCTTCGCGATAACAATTTCGAAGTTGCTAAATTCTAATGCACAAAAATTATTTTTTTTAGGGGAGGTGCCTAAGGTCGTGTTCGTTGGGTCTCATCATTTTGACACGAACAAGTGCGCATGCGCATAATGATGCGCAACGCGCAACTGCGCAATGAAACGAGTCATTTGTTTTGCGCATGACTCGTTTCATTGCGCAGTTGCGCGTTGCACATCATTATGCGCATGCGCACTTGTTCGTATCAAAATGATGAGACCCAACGAACACGACCTAAGTAAACGGCGAGAAAAACAGGTAAACTTTGGGAATTTTTATCTCAAAAACTAATGTTTCGATTGGATGCGGGTTTTTTTTTTATTGGAAAATATGTACATTGAGGTACGTTTAGGATTTTTTTAAAATAAATTCGTTGACTGGAAGCGATTCAAACGCGATTATCTCGAAACATAGTTTTCAAAGTCGGTGCCAGATGTGTCTCGAAAACGGCTTGTCCGATTTTGTCCAAATTTGGATACAATATTGTTCGAGAGTTTTTCTCGTTCGCCACGTAGGGGTTTTTCATTTGATTGAACCGTTGCTTTCTTATGCAATGTGTATGCAATCAAAAATCGTCGGAAATTGCGAACGAAAAACGAATGTTAAATTAAAACGGTCGCAATTCCGTCAAAAACGAAAATATCAATAAAATCTTACGTGGCGAACGAGAAAAACTATCGAAGAATATTGTATCCAAATTTGGACAAAATCGGACAAGCCGTTTTCAAGATACATCTGGCACGGACTTTGAAAACTATGTTTCGAGATAATCGCGTTTGAATCGCTTCCGGTCAACGAATTTATTTTTAAAAATTCCCAAACATTCCTCAATGTACATATTTTTCAATAAAAAACCCCCGGATCCAATCGAAACATTAGTTTTTGAGATAAAAATTCCCGAAGTTTACCTGTTTTTCTCGCCCTTCACTCAGGTACCTCCCCTTAATCCTTGAAATTACGCCTGCAGGACTAAAAAAAACACGTCAGGGGGAAACCAATTATTTACCCTGGAACATTCGACAACGTTTGTTTCCATTACATGATTTTTCGATTTTGCCCGCCAAAAAAAGAATACGTATCAAGAATCCCGAACGAAATATTTTTTCAAAGTCTTTTTTTCCTTTTGTGCAGTTGAAAAATATTAAAAATTGTGTACGGGATAAAAATCAATGTGCCTGTTGTTCAATATTTCAATTTGGAGTTTTTGATACGCTTTCTGTTTCAATCAATATATGGCAAATTGCAAGGCCGCTTCCGGACACGCAAGATTTTATCGAAAGGTCGCCAAAATTGGCGACACGAGGGGAAAAAAAAAACAGATTTTTAACAATAATAATAACAGTAGCAGTAGTAGTAATGATAATATTAATAGCAATAACGATAATAATGCCAAATGGTTATTTATCAATATTTTGAAAACCAAGAATAATTTTGAAAATCTCCAGAAATAATCATTTTTCTCAACACACCGAATAAATAATCAATATTTCTAGCTTTTTTTAATCCAATTACCGAGTACACGAAATTTCCAGTGAATTTCGCTTACAGTCAAAAATACATTGTCAGAGTATTCTCAAAGGGGTGCACGATATAGTGACGTACCGAAAATTATGGGAAATTTTGAGAATTAATTGTAGGAGTACTTCACAAAAAATTGAATGACCTCGTGGAAAAAAGTCAGGAAACAATTTTTTGTCCCGGCGAATGGACGGTCAATCTCGGCCCTTTCGAGTCTCGTTGAAAATAATTTTCTATTGCCATTGCCCAAAGAACGACGCGCGATTTTATCAGTGTAGGAAAATCGCAACAAAAAAAAACTACGGCGAATATTCCTTTGTGCCTTTTTGGGCCGAGTTCAGTAACTTCTCGTCCTAATCCCACACATAAATATATATATATATTCTAATTTTACAGATAACTCTATTAACATGTATACTAATGACGTACCAAGAATAAATGAAATCACGTGAGTAAAATTCTCCCAATTAATTCCCAAAATAGTCGCCGATTTCGTTACGAGAGTCATCGGAGGAAGAAAAACATACGAAACACGTACGATACTAGTTAAATGTGCACGCGTTCGAAAGGTCCAATTTCTCTCTACCGCGAATAAATCGATCGAAACGTAAACCGCAGAGAAAGAAACTAAAAATAGAAAATAAACTTTGAGCACGTGCGACGAGGATCGCTTTGTGTGTTTTAGTTTGTCTGTTACTTCACCTGAATTTCATTTCGTGTTTATCAATGTACAATTATCGACTAAGGTTTATCGGCAAGGCTTCGACTGACTGTTCACCATTCGATGCTACCTCGATTCGGTATCGGAGTATTATTGTTTTCTCTTCTTTTTTTTCCGTTTACAATATTCTCTCGCGACAGTTCTATCTGTCCATGAGATTGTTGACTGCGTTTTTAAGGGAGCGCGGTATGCACGTGGGGCAGAGAGTTTCGGGCTTGGAGGCCCGACCGAGCATGTTCCCGAGGAATTGCGCGGTGCAGGGCAGAGGAAGAGGCTGCGACATCAAGAGTTCGGCCTCCATGCTAGGTATGACCTCGCTTCTGTAGGTCGAGAGTGGGAAATGGTGGCCGCAGGTGAACACCACGGTGTCCTCGTCCGACTCGAGGAAGCTCGTCACGTGCTCGGGATCCTGGTGAATATTCGACTTTGTAATGGCAAAATATTGACAGTATTCGTTTAAGGCGGGATATACATTTGCAACAATCAAGAAATCGATTTCGTTTTTTTTTCTTCAAACGATACAACTATGTATGAAGAATATTTTCGCAAATTTTCAAAGCGAAATTCGAATAACTTCGAACGTTACAGCCCGTCAACGCTGTGCCTCACCGCTCGGAATCGGAGCGGACGTGAACTTCAAACGCGTTTTTCTCAAAACTGCATTATCGTAATTGGCTTACCGGATTACTCAAAAACTATAAAGCCGATTGAGTTGAAACTTGGTAGAAATATCGATAATATCGGCACCTTCTTCTTGACGAAAATTGTTTTTGAAAAATTGGAAAAAAAATGACTTTTTTCATCTACATTTTACAGAAATGTTGCGTGAAATGTTGATTTTTTTTTGTAAATGCGTGCTATTTAGTGGCAGCTTTAGTGGAGCTGTGGCAGAGTAACACTCTGTCACAACTCCGCCATTTTGATGATGAATTGATTATTAAAAAATATTTCGTATACTCAAATATACTATTAAAGTATACCTAAAGTCTTATAATGGTACAATAATTATTTCTCAGTTTAAAAAATCCCTCAATACTGCTTATTTCTTTCCTGTCTAAATGTATATCCCGCCTTAAGGGGCAAGGCCACTGTAGAAATTTCAAAAAATCGATTTTTTTTCTTAAAAGATTCCTTAATATCTCAAAAATGACATACTCAAAGGCTTAAGGTGGGAAAAATGTCTAAATACTTCTACTTTGAATTTTGGCGCAGCCCCTCTCACAAGGAACATCCCTCAGGTGACACCCATCGATTTTGTTGAAATTTGGATATGTTATAAAGCACCGAAAAGTAAGCGATACGTATTTTTTATCAGCGGAAAAACGGTAAGGGGTGAAACCACCCCTCGAAAAAGGTCATGTCTAGGGGTAATATAGCAGTTTCACACACAAGGAGTCCACCGATTTTCATCAAACAAAAACGAAAATTGTTCTAATCCGAAACAATGGAAAATCCACTATAGTGACATTGCAAAAAAAAAATTAAGGGGTAAACCACCTAGAGGTCCCTTTTTCGAGCCCTTAAAACCGTTATACCACCGATGAAAAAAAAATACGTATCGTTTACTTTTCGGTGCTTTATAACATATCCAAATTTCAACGAAATCGAAGGGTGTCCTGAGGGATGTTCCTTGTCAGTCCGATGCAATCTGCACCGAAAACTTTACGCGTTTTTCTCGAAACTACATTTTCCAAGTCGGCCGGACTCATAACGCGAACAAATCTTGACCGATTGACTTGAAATTTTAACTGTATATTCACAATTACATTCTGCATAGAAGTACGTAGGGTTTTCTCGGTGTATTACATAGTTTTTTTTATAAACAATTTTCGGACCATGTTTTTTTTTTGAAAATTTTGAACTTTTATTTGAAAAACGCGCTGTTTTTGCAAAAATCGATATATCAAACAAATCCTACGTACTTCTGTAGCTATTCACATGTATAATCGAAAAAAAAAAATTTCATTCAGTGTAAATTTAAAAAGCCTGTGACAAAAAGGCTTCGCCGAATAAAAGCTGTGCAGCCTCCATTTTGTTTTATATGACTTTGAAAAAAATTGCTTATACAGATTATGATATGTGCAACAAGGGACCTTTTCCAAAATTTTGAATTATTCCATTGTGCCGCTAAAAAAAAATTCCCAAAATATACTAATTCTTTTTCCCCGCTACAGTGGCCCCACCCCTTAACGCAAGAGTAATTCAGCGCTTCTGCATTTATATTCCCAATAGCGAATATCTAAATGTAAACAATGAAGAAAGAAAACAAAAATGCATGCTTGCCTTGATATGAATAAAGGGCCGAGGATCACAAGCCTTAGAAGAAAGCGTACTTATTATTCCTTCCATCATTTGCTCAGCCGTTTTATTTTCACTCGATCCCGGATATCCCGTGAGCGGCGGGCCATAATGTTTGGCGGTCAGCAAGGAAAACAGTTCGATGTATTCCACGGTGGGTTTGCCTTGTGAACGTTAAATATACGATTACTCGCAAGCTCGCGTTGTCATCACCACGGACGAAGGAAAATACGATTATCCGTTCACGTACCTTGGTCCACGTGGCGCAAGAGCATGGAACAAACCTGCAGGCAAAATTTCGTCGACAACGAATTCATCGTTCGCAGGCTCTTGATCTCCGCGCTGTTTTTATTCGCGTCCACTTTGTCGCCTTCCGCATTTTGACTGTTGGAAAAATTGCGAAATTAGCCAAGTCGTTGCCCACCAATAAAACTCGTTTTTTCGGTGATAACTTTTCGGCATTATTATGATTGAAAATGTGTGTCTAAATAATTGCGACGGCTGCACTTTTGCCGATTTTTTTGGGGTTTGAAGAGATTTTTCGAAAAGATTCTCACCAGAATAACAGCAATCCGAGGGGATAGAAGAGTTTGTTGATATGCTCGAGGAGGACTTTCTCGAGTGACTGCATCGGCAGATCGCGCTCGATCCAAAATTCCATTGTCGTGTGGAGTACCTGGCGCATCGTGGTGTGTGCCGTGTCGTCGATCTCGTTCATGTAAAACTTCACGACTCTCGTGGCGTCCGCGAGCATACGGTTCAGTTCGTTATCCGTCAGGCAATCCTGATGAACCGTATCGTTTTTCGCGGATTTGGAATTTCTGACGGCAATTTGTCTGCTCGGAGTATCGGAATCGTCGTGATCGACGTTCTCCTCGTGACCGTTGCAGAACGAAATATTGAGCCGTTTGCTGTTTTGCCGCACGAGAATGTCCCTCATGCGTTCGAGATTTTTGTTGTACTCGGTGATATTGTTGTCCTCGTCGTTGTCGAGCGCGTCCTCCGTAAGATCGAGCGATATGTCCTCGCTCTTCGTGTCCTCGCACAAGTCCTCCGAGCCGCCCTGACAATCGAACGTGTGCAATTCTTGCTCGAGCACTTGAAAACTGTCGAGCGAACGACTCGTCGGCATTCTAAGCTTCTTTTTCGTAACGCATTCCTCCAACGAGTCCTCGAGATTCTTCACTACTTGCTTGTCGAACAGTTCCGTATTGTTCTTCACCTGTTTCATTTTTTCCGCCCTTCTTTCGTCCCTCGCATCGTCCTTGATGACCTTTTGCACCGTAACTATCGATACTTCGGGCGCACCCTCCATGGCGCTTGAGGCCTCGCGGACTTCCTTGTAACTCGCTGGATTCAGGGTTTTCAACTGGTAGGCCAAACTCTTGGGGTAATTCTGCTCCAGAAGGGCGAGCTTCGAACAAGCGTGGTAGTCACCGTTCTCCAATAACTGTGGACAGAACGTTTTTTTTTTCATCGTTTATTCGCGGGGCATTCGCGTTTGAGGTCTTCGAAGAAAAAAATGGAATTGTAATAATCAAATAAATGGATCAAATAATAAAGATCCTTTATGAAAAAAAAACCAAACTTACGTTAACTTCTTTATTTCCATTTTGAAAATAAAAAATGGAAATAAACATTCACGTCGACAATTAGAATCGGCACTTCAATATTTCTACTTTATAATACATTTTAAAATTGAAATTGCAACTTTTGTTTAAATATTCTTATTTTATATTGCAAAATTCGAAATTGCAATTTAAAACAATTAATGTTTATACTTGGCGTTTCAACGTCAATGATAACTTGTCGAACTCAACATTTTCTTCTACGGAGCTTACAATTGATCTAATACGCGTTGAATTTTCATGTCAATTGCAATTGAAGGGTCCAACCAACCTTGTCCATTATCTTCGCGTTGTCGTACAATCCATAAAACTGTTCGAGAACGTAATGCAGCGTCGAGTCGCCGAATGTTCTTTCAACTACGCTGAGAGGCCGGACACGCCCGGCGAGCGGTGTTACGTCGTAGCTCTGATATGAGATTATTGGTGTAGGAATATTGGGAACTTGACTGGGTGTGTCGTGAGCGACGTGAGCACCGTGAGGAAGACGAACGACTCGTCTGCTCGATTTCAGCAAAACGAGCTTCTCGTCGGTCCCGGAATCTTTCGTCGGAGGACGTCCCAATTGCGCCATGCTGTTGCTGCCCCACGCCAAGACGGTGCCACCTGCGAACGATTCCCACACCAATTAATTTCGAACAATTTGATCTACGAGAATTCGAATGTTTAAGTTGTTTTGAAAAAAAAAAAATGTAATTTTGTAAAAACATTTTTTCTCGGTAATTAGGTCGCTTACCGACCCTGAAATTTTACAGAGACGATTATTATTATATTGAGTGAAGGTTAAAAAATGAAAATCCTATGAATTGTAGCCTGGCGATAGGATTACTTTAAAAAACAAAAAATGAATACTAACCCGGTTGGATGGCCACGGTGAAGTCGCAACCACAGCAGACCCTCACGGTTTTGATCATCCTGTTGATTCCTCTCGTGAAATTGGGATTTTCCGTCTCGGTCGTAGTTTGATCGTGACTTCCAGTTTCCTCAATGTTGTCCGTGTTTCTCGAGTTGTTGCGAAATTCGGCCTCTTTGAAATTGTGACTTCTGGGTGGGATTTGTGCAAGTACCGATGCGGGATTGTAATCGAGGGGCGTTGGTATGAGAACCTCGCGACGCGTGCCGTTCCCAATCTGACCGTCCAAATTGCGGCCCCAAGTGTAAACGGTTCCGTCCTTCGTCAGCAACGCCGAGTGATGACAGCCGGTTGAAATCTTATCGAAAGAAAAAAAACCGCACCGTCACTCTCCGAAAGTTACGTGTAAATATGCGAAAACGAGAGATGAATAATTTCTCGGCGGACGTTTTCACTGACCTGGACGATTCGTCCGTTCACCAAGCTCGTGGATACCAGAGTCGGCCGCAAGTGCGTCTGAGCTTCCTCGATGCTACCGATATTCAGTTCTTTCATGCTCGGGCTCTTCAATAGTTTGTTGTCGGCGAGTTTCTTCTGTATTTTGCTCGGCATCGTGAAATTTCTCGCCTCCGCGTTATCGCTGCTTCGCGACGGGATCGTCGTCTCACCCGTTTGAGTCGACTCCGCCTTCTCATTGGTGGAAATATTTTCGTCGGTAGTTGATGCATTTTGGTACTCGAATTTGGCCTCGGCAAATTTCTCAGCGGCTGCCTGATACTCGAGTATTTTGGACTTTTTCTGCGCTTGG
This sequence comes from Ophion slaviceki, assembly GCA_944452715.1. Classification (NCBI taxonomy): domain Eukaryota; kingdom Metazoa; phylum Arthropoda; class Insecta; order Hymenoptera; family Ichneumonidae; genus Ophion; species Ophion slaviceki. The sequence goes on along the minus strand of OX101793.1, from coordinate 27,558,070 downwards.
GTTTGTAGCCTGAGTACCTGAGGACTCGCGCCCCAGGTGTACAATTTGTTGGTGCGACTGACTGCCAGCTGCGAAAAATTAAACGATATTTTTTTTTCTTCAAATACCGACGGCTGTTTAAAAAAAACTATCGACTCTCCTTATTTTACCACGTTCTTATTAACTCGCTTTCTTGTCTGTCTGTTCGGTGCAAATTTTGCAATCGATTTTAAACTAACTTCCGGAATTTGAAACTTTGAACATAGCTCAGAACTGGATGACAAACAAACAGACAAACAAAATGAATATAACATATATATATATAAATCATATAATATACAAATTGATATTGTATATATTTAAATAATATATGCAATATTTAACCATTTGCAACAGGTTTCAGATTGAAGAATTAAGTGTTTAAGAGAGAGAAAAAGAAAAAAAAATTGTGAACATTTTTTTTTAAAGAAGTAAAATATAGTTTAATGGCGGGAAAACATATGATAGAAGAGAGACTCTATTTATTAGAAACAATAGTAAAAGGAGCCATGTATGGAGTACAGATTTGGGGAATAGGGGAAATTGGGGGGTTTGAAAGACAGAGCAGATACTGCAAAATGGCGCTAGAAGTAAATAAAACAACCCCGAACTATATTTGGTGAAGAGAGCTGGGTGTGCCAACAATGGCCTATTTGATGAGAGAAAGAGTGTTTAGGTACATAAGAGCGGTTCTGAGGATGGAAGATTCAAGATGGCCAAAAATCTGTTTGATGGAGGAGGTAAGGGCAATTGCTAATGGAATGCCATCAAAGTGGGGAAAGAACTTGGAGAAAGTGTTAGAGGATATGGGGATAGAGAACGTAGTAACAATGATAAGAGAACGAAGGGAAGAGGATAAAATGGATGAAAAGATGAAAAAAGGTTTAGAATTCCTAAAAAAGAAAATTTTGGACGAGGAGGAGGAAAGAATAAGCAAATCGTCATATAATGGCTACAAATATATTGTGGAAAATGAGAAAAGGCCATGGAAGTATTGGGCGGAAGAGGGTGTGAAGGGTAGGGATAAAGAAATGTGGACAAGACTAAGATGCGGAAATATATGGAGGGCGGGAATGAAGGGGGAAAAGGGACTGGAGATGCAGAATTTGCAAGAAAGAAAATGAAACAATGGAGCACCTGCTAATACGTGAAAAAGGATGGAAAATTGTAACGACGAAAGCGAGAAAGGAAGCTGAGGAGTGGGTGCAAGGAGTGGATAAGGTGGCGATAAAGGGGGAAATTATAAACATGTTGAGTGGAAAGATAAATATAGGGATATGCCAGTATTTCAGAGAAATAGAGGAAGTATGTAAAAAAAATGCGCAAGGCGGAAGAGGGAGTTGAAAGCGATGGAGATGAGTAAAGTGAGAAAAGGAGAGCAAAGATATGCGGGGTAGAACATAGAATTAACGTAGATGTAAGGAAAAGGTGTATAAACAAATCGGATTTTTTTTGTAAAAAACTTGTAAAGCAAGTTGTGCAAACGAAACTCGATTATTATTATTAAAATAGTTTGAGGGAAAAAAAACTATTTGAATACTTTTTTTTAATATACCACGTTTTTTTAAACGGACTAAAAAGTATAAAATAATTGCTCCTAGCCCCATGCAGATTTATAACTCCATACAGATCCCTAACCTCGTACAGATTGTCCTGAAAATGTGTGATTGTGAATTTTCAATAGCTATGAAAATACTTGTAAGATTTAAAACGAAAAACGCGGGGCGCATGGAATAGATAATAGTAACGAGTGTAGGGAGTAGCTGTCATGGAGAAAACTCACACAACAGTTCATATCATTTGCAGTGCAACAAAATTGTAAGTGACTTAAGGGGTTACCCCCACTTGCGATTTTGAAAAAATCGATTTTTTTTATTGCATTTTTTTGAAGTGCAATTTGAAGTGCAGTTTTTTTTTGATGCCCGGAATAAATGACTCTATGTAAGTTCACAAAAAAAATATTTTCTTCGTGTAAACTGAAATTAAAACTTTAAACGCGTTTTTCTCAAAATGGCATTTCTGAAGTTGGTGACCAAGATTACTCGAACACTAATGAACCGATCTTCTTGAAATTTTGCAGGCTTATTTAATACATAAAAATGTAGTCTTTAATCGTTCGACTTTTTTTTCGTTAAAATCGAACCATTAACTTTGACTGTCCGCCATTTTGTGAAAAATGAATATTTTTTAAAATCCTTCGATTAAAGACTAGTTTATACTTATATTTGACTAAATCCATCCGCATTTTTTTTTTCAGATGATCCACTTCGCCGCAATGTTGGTCACCGCAAACCGTGTATATAAAAACATTATTTCATTGACGGCCATTTGCCACTAAACAATGTAATATTTTTCAATAAACAAAATTACTGAAAGTTCTTCAAGATGTGTTCTTTAAGATGGTATATTGATCGATTAAAAAAGTTTTGTAGTTTTCTTTAAAAAAATTCATGAAAAAGGCCTTTTTTGCGCTACAAGTAGGGGTAACGCCTTAAGTGAATTATTTATTTTCCTTATATTTTAAATTATTCTCCACGACTTTTCTTCGCGTACCCCGCGTAATTTTGTATGTTCAACCAAACCGATACAATTGATCATGACTCACATTGTGAAAGTAGGCTGTGGCGATATGGGTGATCTTTTCCGGGAGTAGCGAGATTTTGACGGGTAGGGAGGACTTTGCGTTGTTGCCGGTGCCGAGTTGTCCGAAAATATTGCAGCCAAAGGCGTACACGTAGCCATCGGCGGATAGCGTCAACGTGTGTGCGTGTCCGGCCGACACGTGGCGTATGACAGTGCCGAGGAGATAATTCACGAGGCTCGGTGTGTTTCTGGGCTCGGTGTCGCCGTGGCCCAGTTGGCCGTGGACGCCCCATCCCCAGGTGAACAATCGGCCGTCGATGGTGAGGGCAACCGAGTGATACTGACCGGCGACCGCGTCCACGATTATTTCCTGGGAGAGGGCCGTTACGAGCTCGGGACTCGGGCACTGGAGTATTCTCCCGAGGCCGAGCTGACCGAACTGACTGGAGCCCCAGGAGTAAACGCCGTTGTTCGTCACGGCCAGAGTGTGCGAACGACCGCACGAGACGCTCAATACTTCCATCTCCATGTTGCGAAACAGGCAGATCGCCTGAGGAGGTCCGTACCGCGATATAGATGGCCCTGTGCCTGATCATTTTGTCAGGATGAAATTACTTCTTCGACGGTAGCGCTCGAAGAGCGCCTAACGGCCGCAAAACGAACTGACAATTTTATTATACTGATTTTCATTAAGAGGCCAGTCCACTTTGAAAATTTCAAAAAAATCGAAAGCCAGCAAGACTCGAAGAAATCGACGATGATGAGCAATCAGAAGGGATTTTATACGGTGCAGGAATTGCCGATTGAGTTTAGGTAAGAGTTTTTCGTAGTATCAACTTCAAACGCGTTTTTCTCGAAACAACGTTTTCAAAAACTAGCTCCATCGTATCTCTAAAACTAATAAACCGATTCTCTTGAAATTTGAACCACATATTGTAAACATGATTCGCAACAAGATGACCCTCGATGGTTTTTAAATTTTTATTTTTACTCTTTTTTGCGAAAAACTGCGAAAAAACGCGCTTTTTTTTACTTTTTTCGTTTTTCATCTGCCATTTTTTAATTTTTTGATGAAAATTTATATCCGAGGGTCATTTTGTAGGTGGTGTCATACTGAATCTAATGGACTTTGATTTTTTTGTTTCAGACAAGCCGTTGCCGAGTTGTGATGGAGCTACCTGGCCCACCTATTTTTGAGGCGTTACGTTAAACTATAGTTTTTGTACTTAAAAATGGATAAAAATGAATGAAACATTTTTTTAAATGTATTTCAAGACTTTAGTTATCAAGCCCAACAACTTTTGTATTCACATCTTTTATAAAATCATTTTTTAAAAATCGCGAAAATAGCCTTCTTTTCGTGGCTCCAAAGTGGACTGGCTCCTTAACCCTTTGAAGCATAGTGACATACTGGTATGTCACCTACTTCCACGCTGTTTTTCTTGAATAAAAACATGTTTTAGCGCATAACGACGAATGTAAATGTATATTTAGGATGTTGGGAGATTAATTGTTACTACAATATCACTGTTAAGGGCTTATGTTGCACTTAGTGGATGTTGAGCATCACTACAGTACAAATAAACCCGTTTTTTAGATAATAAATGTAATTGTGCCTAATATAGCAGGTAAACCATACACAAAAGATGAATTCAGAGACGTTTTTTGGGTCGCTGATTACGAATTCGAGCTCAAAATCCATAAATTCAAAATGGCGAACCAAAACCGGAGATTTTACTGGAATTACTAAAACATCGGAGTTGCTCAATATGTTCATTCTGTTATACTGAATTTCTAATAGAATTACGCTTTTAGCATTACCCGGAGCTAACGGCGAGGACATAGCGAGTTTCTAGCTTCATATTTTATTTTTATTTATTTTTTGCTTTTTTATTTTATATATTTTTTATATTATATATCATTATAATATATTATAAAAATATATTTATATATTAATTATAATATATAAATAATTTTATCTATTACTATAACCCAAACAAACAATTTTTGCATTTGTGGTCCGCCATATTGGATCCGCCATCTTGATTTTCAAATTTTGAGTGCAGATTTGTAATCAGCGACCCCGAAAACCCCCAAGTACCAACTTTCGCTTTCATCAAACGATTTTTGCATTTATGGTCCGCCATATTGGATCCGCCATCTTGAATTTCCAAATGTTGAGTGCAGATTTGTAATCAGCGACCCCGAAAACCCCCGAGTACAAAGTTTTGAGCTGATTGCACGTAAGGAAAATTGTATGCTTCAAAAGGTTAATAAAAAGCGTTCCAGTGACTTTTGTTAATAAAATGTTTTTCAGCGCCTTTCCTCACTAACGAAAAAAAAACATCTCGTAGACTTTCGTTACTGAAAAGCATTCGGTGATTTTCCTTACGAAAAAAAAACTAAGTGACTATCTTAACCAAAGCCAACTTTCTATTGACTTGTTTTACGAAAAACTTTGTAATTGACTTTCTTCACTGAAAAGCTTCAACTTCAACTCACCCAAGCAACCTTGCATGGCGTTTCCCCAAGTGTAAACGTTCCCATTTCGTATGAGGGCCACGTGGGCGTACCCGGCACTCAGCAATCTTCTCTTGAAGTCAGCGTTTGTCGTTGTTCCGCTGCAACGCTACCAAAACAACAAGAAACAAGGTAAACTGCTGCTTAGCCTCTCGAGGTCTCGAGCGTCATTTTCGCAGCGCACTGAATTGCCAACCTTTTCGATGCCGGGTAGCTGAGTGCGTTGCATGAGGCTGTGATTGTGTCGCAACAGCGGTGTTTTCTTGTGCACGAGATTCGAGAGGACAAGAAGAAACGTCTCGACGACTTCCTCCACCAGCGAACCCGTATCCTCCTGTATAGCAAATAACAATATACGTCATTTACATTCTCGCCATTGTTTCAAAGATTCGTCATTTTTCACACGCACCAAAACGTCCGCCGAGTCCAGTGAATCGCACTGGCTCGACTGAGAACTCTGCGACATCGTGCGACGACGGGCTCTGCACCTCACGAGCAAAGGCCTCAGTACTGGATTCGTAGGATCGTACAAATTTACCAATCTCTGCAATTGTCAAATTGATCGAATTTACAGCATATCAAGATAAATATGTATATTTTCTTTTTGAGTTTTTTCAAATTGTAATTGCACGGCGATAAAACGCGCTTTTTCAGCATTAACAAAGAAAAACAATAACCTCAACAATAATAATAATAATGATAATGCAAAGATTATTACTATTATTATTAGTGTTTTTATGATTTATATTTTTTTAAATAGCATTATTCATTTTTATAATGATTCATACCATTATTTTTATATCAATGACCCCAAATATCATTTGTCGGTTTTATTTATCGTCATTTACCAGTAAAAGTAGTAAGAGAAAAAAATCATTGGATTTTATAGGCGGGAGATTTGTGAAAAGAAAAGTTCGTGCCTACCTGGAGAACAAAAATCGGCAAGGACGACAGACTAGCGAGTACAAACGCCATGTGGCTCCTGGCAACGTTGGGATTGGCCAGAATAGCCTGAACGAGACTCGGCTCGCTTATGCATATGAGCAAGCAATCTAGAAAAAATATCTTGGATGCAAAAAAATGAAATTATTTAGAAAAAAAAAACGGACTGCTCGAGTCCGAGCCAAAGTCGTCGCACCGTGACAGACTTTTCACCGGGACTTTGTCGAGGAAGCCGACTCTGACTTGAATCTTTCCGTACACCGACAAGTACGCCGAGTGCAAGATAAACGAGAAAGCAGTCACCAAAGTCTGCTCAGGGGCAACGATTTTCGATATGAAAAAAAATCACTTTTTTCCTTCGATTCCCCTCTCCTTACATTTACTCTGCGAAGACATGAAGCAGGAATTGTTCGAGTTGAGGGACTGTACGGTCTTGATGAGTATATCGAGAACTTGCCCGAAGAGGCCTCGCTGAGTCGCCAAATGATGAAGTACTTTCCATAGGCAGGTCTGCCCGGCGATATCGACGGCCCAGAGCTCGTCGTAAAAGGTATTCGTTGATAAAAACAATCTGCAAAAAGCCCGGTGACATTCGTACAACGCCGAACGAGTCGATAATACGAGGAAAAAGAAGAAAAAAAAAGGTAACGAACGTACAAAAAAGCTTTGTTCATGTTGTTGAGCTCTTGAGCGGTGGCTCTGAGGGTGAGTTCGGTGAACGCGAGTACACTGAGATTCGAGAGGTGAATTCTCGTAGCTGTCGTCAACTCGCCGACGGTAGGTGGCGCGAGGCAATGCATCAGCCAGCCCAACAATTTTGCGGTTCGACCAGCCGCGGCGAATTTTAATACCCTTTTCAATAAGCGACACTGGAAGAAACAAAATAATCATAATATTAAAGATTGAGAATAAAAATGTTTCATCAAGTAGAAACAGTTCTCCAATAGTCGGGTATTATTTTACGAGAATAGCGATTGAAATCTGTGACAACTAACCCTGGACAATTTGTACAGGACCATAGCTCGCGAACAATCGTTGTTCATTAAAAAAATATCACCAGCCGATTCCAGGAGTTGCTGAACATTCATACCAAAGACAACGCCGAGTCTGCCGGCTCTCTCGAGATCGTTCTTCTTGAGCACGAGTTCCATGAAAACACTCAGCAAAGATCTTCTGCAATTGTCATCGTAAGCGAAGAATAAAAATCGGACGGCAAAACATAATCAATTGATTAATTTTCACCCTCAAGCAAATTACCTCAGGACGACCTTGTAAACGGCAACATTGGTAACAACTATACACGTATCGACAACAGGCACATCGACTCTGAGATCCTCGTATCTCGAGGGCAACGAATAAACATTCTCGAGATTTCTCGACGACGTGTCGTCCTCGGGATTCGTCGATCTCTTGTAGTCGCTCGATCGATAAACGTCACGTATGAACTCGGTCGCGTCGTCGAGATCGAAACGAGCGATCATGGATTCTCTCTTGAAGCTCGTATCCTCGCTGATTCTCGTTTCGCACAGTGGACACGAAATTATACGGAGCGTTCGTCGATTCGGACTGACGACGAAGAAGAGACGCTGCGTGAGCAATATATCGCGACAGGGACCCGGCATTTTGTACATGTGAAACGGCACTATGGATACGTTGGTGCCGTGGATCTGGAAAGGACATTTTCCGAAAAATCGCGCGTTACGAGCGAACCACCGAAAAGCATATAATTGAAAATCGTCGTTGAAAGAGTGTGAAAATAACGCTTACAGTGATGTGATGCGTGGCTTCGCTGTAAGCGGTGTACAAGTGTTGTCCCTGTCGCGTGTATTGCGGCAACAGAAACATATCGCCAGGCAGCAATTCAGGCGTGAACGTGTCGACTTTTTCATCCGAGTTTCGACTACTCGTGTGCTCGGGTGTATTCGTCTCTTCGGTACCGCTGCTGCTTCCGCTATCTGCAATTTTATTTCCCTCGTGTCATGTGTTCTCAATCGACGTGCAATAAAACTCGTAGACGAGAAAAAACGAAAATAAACTAAAATACTTGTTTCGTTTCTCATTTTCACACGCAGAATTTTTAAAATAGTTTTCCGACATTTTCCTGCCTTTTGGTCTGGAAAGCCAAACAGAATACTGATATAAATGATAATAATAAAAATTGCAAATAATAAGAGAAACAGTGTTTGGGTACATAAGAGAGGTTCTGAGGATGGAAGATTCAAGATGGTTAAAAATCTGTTTGATGGAGGAGGTAAGGGCAATTGCTAATGAAATGCCATCAAAGTGGGGAAAGAACTTGGAGAAAGTGTTAAAGGATATGAGGATAGAGGGCGTAGTAACAATGACGAGAGAAAGAAGGAAAGAGGATAAAATGGGTGAAAATATGAAAAAAGGTTTAGTATGCCTAAAAAAAGAAAATTTTGGACGAGGAGGAGGAAAGAATAGGAAAATCGTCATATAATGGCAACTACAAATATATCGTGGAAAATGAGGAAAGGCCATGGTATTGGGCGGAAGAGGGTGTGAAGGGTAGGGATAAAGAAATGTGGGCTAAGATGCGGAAATATATGGAGGGCGGGGAAGAAGGGGGAGAGGGACTGGAGATGCAGAATTTGCAAAATGAAACAATGGAGCACCTGCTAATATGTGAAAAAGGATGGAAAATTGTAACGACGAAAGCGAGAAAGAAAGCTGAGGAGCGGGTGCAAGGAGTGGATAAGGTGGCGATAAAGAGGGAAATTATAAACATGGTGAGTGGAAAGATAAATATAGGGATATGCCAGTATTTCAGAGAAATAGAGGAAGTATGTAAAAAAAAATGTGTAAGGAGAAAGGGGGAGTTGAAAGCGATGGAGATGAGGAGTAAAGTGACAAAGAGAGAGCACAGACATACGGGGTAGAACATAGAATTAAGGGGAGGGCAGGGGTTTTAGCGTGAAAAAAAAACACTTTTGTGCGAATTTTTTTCATCTATATGGATAGAGTAAATTTATTGAAACCTTTTGTACATTGTTGTCATTTGCAGAACATTCCGTGAAATTTGTACCTAAAAATATCTACAAACAAACCGGTGCCGCGTTTTTCTCGAAACCACTTTTTCAAAGTTCGTGTTCACTGCCATTTGAAAACTACATGACCGATTTATTTCAAACTTGGTACACACATTCTACATATAAAATACCTCCCCCCAACGGTTAGTTTGAGATTTTTTTTACATTGAGGGGGTTTTCCACCCCCAAAATGGCGGAAATTTCGTGAAAAATAGCATTTGATGATACTTTGACTAAATTTTAATGGTACTTGATTTCAGATAATTTCTAGCTGAGATACAGTGAACACCGCAAATCGTGTTTTTCCAAAGGCGTTCTTGGAAAAGCTTTGTCGCCGGCTTGTTTGTGGATATTTTCGCTTACAAATTTCACGGAATGTTCTTGAAATGACACTTAACAATGTACAAAAGGTTTCAATAAATTTACTCTATCCATATAAATGAAAAAAAATCGCCAAAAAGTGTTTTTTTTCACGCTGAAACCCCTACCCTCCCCTTAAGGTAGATGTAAGAAAAATGTATCGAAACAAATCGGAAACTTTTTGTAAAAACTTGTAAAGCAAGTTGTGCAAATAAGACTCGATTATTGTTATAATAAAAATTGCATTGAATAATAACACCTACAGAATAATTATAAAATAAAAAATTCTGACAAATAATCCAAACTCGAAATATCGATTTTTTTGTCGCTGCGCACCAACCTTGTCGTTTGACATTGCCGGTGAGATTGCGATTTCTCGTCTCGGCCAATTTTTGCCTGAGCACGGCGAGTTTCTCGACCGAGAGTTGTTTGAGCCCTTGGAGGCGTGATCTCGTGGGTGGAAAGGTTTTTCCCTCGTCGTTGATAGACTCGTTGGATTTGGGTAGCATAGAGTTTTGCTGTATCAGGATGCTCTTGGCGTTGTTCAGAGGATAAACGTAGTTAGTAGCGCGCTGTTCCAATATCAGGCGCCATTGTTGCCTCGACTGATTCGTCACGAGTAGCGAGACGATCTCCAAGCCGTTGTCCTGGCACACGTGTAGACTAGAAATGACGCCGCAGCCGAGCCTGGTGATGCCGACTTGTTGTCCATTCTCGAGATTGACAAAGACGACCTCGCCGCGATCCGTTCCTATGACGCCAATGTGACTGCACTGAGTCACGCCTTGCCACCAGGTCAAGCAGGTGGGTCTGGAGGATGAAATTTTTTTTTTTTAATTCCAATTCAAAGAATTTATACTGCCGTAATCCACAGACATTCAGAGTCGCCCACCTGGAATAGGAAGACTGGAGATTGAGGGAGGTGAAGCAAGTGAGGTCGTCGACGTTCCATCTGTGATCGACATTGGCCGAGCTGGCATCGAGGAGAGCTAGAGCGGGCACGATGTACAGAGAACCGTCGATGCTGGCGACCAGAAGCCAAGATCCGCTTGGGTCGAAGCAGAGAGCGCAGATGCTTCTCTGCGGCGCTTTGTACCACGGTATCCTCAGGATCGTCGGAGCGTTGTGAATATTGTCGTGATAGTAGAGGCCTATGTCTCTCCTGGACGTGGCCAGCGCCAATAGTTGTTTCTTGCCAATTTCGCATCTCGCGCTCTGTCCTATGTTGCTCGCCCTTATCAGGCATTTCAGTTCGAAGAGATTTTCCTCCTCGAGATTTATGATCGGCGGTGCGTTCTCCGTGGCGCTCCTTTCCTCCGCCATTACATCAGCGGCTCGACATTTTCTACTGGACAATAGACGAGAAAAAAAAAACGATTACGAAAAACGAACCCAATTTTTGCTTTACTTGTTGGTTTTGAATTTTTTTTCTATACGTTTTTGTTTTGATTTTAGTAACGGAAATTTCGAAATATGGAAAAATCGAAAAAAAAAAAAACGGAATAATGAATATATTTTCTCGTTACGGAATACCGTCGCTTACGTTCGGTGCTCGTTCAGACTAAGACGGTAATACGAAGTAAACGGACAAAGAGCGCGAGGTAGTAAGAGAGAAACAGAGAAAAAAATTAGAAGTCACTTTGAGGAGTCATCGCGCACTCGTGTTTTTTTTTCCTCGTCTGTTTTCGCTCCGTACCTTCGGGAAAAACGTACAACATCGAGAAAAGCGAAGCTCAGTGTTGGTCGCGAAACGACGTTACTTATGAGCACGAGAGAATAAGAAAAGAACACGCGATATGTACAAAATTTTATATTTAGAATCGTGTCTCCGTCCGCGAGTCTTCGATGTGCGCGATATTCGCTTTTTTTTCTTCCACTTCAATTCATACGAGCTTCCACGTACGGGCGGCTCAAAAACGCTTCCACCTTATTCCAAAAAACGAGAGAAAGAGAGAAAGAGACGAGCGTCTTTTTGCTTACGCGTTAGAACGTTGTACGTCGTCGAAATTGTGCAAGTGTCATTACGACGACGAAAAAGACACTCTTTACGTCAAAACATTTCGAGGTTATGAGCGACTGTCATTGCAGCGCCCGGGACGAGCAGAGGGAGGGACCGACAGGGGGGAGCTGCGCGTTTGGTCGGTAAATTGCGTTTCCGGTGCGCGTACCATTTGTTGCATACACGCACACGGAAATCAAGAGATACGCTGAAAAAGCGATACCCGCGTATCAATTCGACGATGCTGTACGAGCAAAAGTTACAATAAAGTTTTACACGATTCGGGAGTAAAGAAAAGGGCGATCAGGCCACGAGTGGTCCTCGATCTCTTTCCTGCGACGCCGATCGGCCCTGGATTTCCGGTTTGCCATTTTAGCCTTTATCTCCTCTTCCGGTTCACGTTCCGCTGTTCCTCGTTTGCCGCGAATCATCGAATCTACTTCAAAAACTTCGAAAAAAGGTTCGAGAATAAAAGGCGCGTTGTCCAAAAATTTAACATATATTCGTGTTCAATTTTTCAAAATTAAGGGGAGATATACACCTAGATGGTCGAGGTCGAGGATTTAGAAGCTATGAACATTCCGTCGACCGTAGAAGACCTACACTATGGGCCTGGTATCGATGATTCCATGTAAGTTGACAAATTTCATGATTCATTCATTCCCAAATTTTCAAACGCGTTTTTCTCAAAACCACGTTTTTCAAATCGGTACCCAAAATTTCTCGAAAACCAATGAACCGATTGCCTTGAGGTTTTTTGTGGTTATTCTATACACCATTATCTGGTACTTGTCATAGGAATTTTTTTCCGTTACTTTTTGTTTTACAGGCAAAATAATAACTAATTTTAGGCCCACAAATCACTATTTATGTTCAAACGTCCGCCATTTTGTCATAAATCGATATTTTCAAAATCGGCTATGACAAGTACTAGATTATAGTATCTAATTTAATAATCTTTTTGTTTTTTTTTTCAGATGATTTTTGAAGAAACGCCAGTGGGTACCGTATACGCAATTTTTTTACAACGCTCCAAGGATCATACAATATCCTCGTATATTTTTGATATTTTTAAATAAAGAAAATTAAACATATTTTTGAATGTATATACTTTTAGATAATTAAAACCCCAATCCGAAATTTCAAATAGTATTCCTTGATAAAATTCACGAAAATGACCGTTTTTCCGGCTCCTAGGTGTATATCTCTTCTTGAACAATGAGATCTTTGAGCTATGAGTGTATGGGTAAATCCATACACACGCACACAAGAACATTTTCGTAAGCGTCAATTTTTGACGTTTCGAACTATTCCCCACATTTCCATGATCCATGTACATTTGGCGAACAAAAAAATCACGAAAGTTCGATAGGTGGGAAGCGAGGGGAAGAGGTATACACAAAAGATTCGTCGTATCGATAATAATCCATAATCAGACTCTATAATAAAATATTCACAGTATAGATACATCGAACTCTCGCTCGCTCTTTTTCCCTTTTTTTTTTCAATAACAATATACGGTATAAACAATGTTGTCGAGGCGCAAACGTTCTCTTTTTTTTCACTTCCAATTGCGGATCTCGAATGTGCGCGTTTAACGAAATTTTCATTTACAATATATCTGCTGGGGTATTGAGAATACTTTTACTTCTCTACCGTAATTGGCACGATAATTTTGTTTCACATCACGACGATGTTTGTGCCCCCTTAACTGGCAGTTTTATGTTTCTTTCACCCGTCACATCCAACGTAGCAGTTTCCAAACAACAACAAAAATGTTAAGGCTCCGTTTGATTTGTTTTCTCACTCTTTTACATTACCGACGGGAAAAAAATGGTAAACTCGTAAAATCTGCGCTTTTTCGCGCCCTCTCAAATTCGCTTGTATTCCCAAGCAAGTCATGTTTCGCGTGTAATTTACAGGATACAAAGTATCGAGACTAAATGCACGAGGTTGTGCTCGTAAGGAAAAATAAGACACGTACGAAGTTATTTGCACGTTACTACTATTTACACGTGGGGGGGGGGGGGGGGGGAAGAAAAGACAAACAAAGAATTGCGAATTGTGTTTTCCCTTTCGCACTGACGAGAGCTTCTCACGAGGAAGCACCATTTTTGCCTTTTCCCTTTGGCGCGAAATATCCCAAGCTGAGCAATTCGTGAAAAGGTCACCGTCTTCGGAAACATTCCGAAAGAAAATTCGCAAACTTCCGTGATGGAAAAAGACTTGGACAGCGATCGAGCCAGCGAAAAATCGAAAGCGTCTCGCCACCCCCAGAAGCGTGCGCATTTTGACACTCGAACGATTGTGCATAAAATGCCGCGTGACGTTTCGCCTTAAGTACAGGAAGCTACGTTGCGCTGATGGGAATTTCCCGACGAGTTTCCCAGCCTCGTCGGGGCAACATCGCACGTTTCTTTGTGCCTCTTCTTTTGTCGACTTTTAAATGTACACGGATTCTTCGCCCGACCAAGTAAAACTGACATTTCAAACGTTTCACAATTTACAGGACGTAAATTTACAGCGTAAAAAAACAAAACGGATTTATCACGAGCCCGTTGAGTTGTGTGATGTGGAATTATTACGCAAATTCCACGAAGCATTTGTTGATAAATATTGCGATTGGATTGAAAAAAAAATCGGCTCTTACCCCTTCAAGCAATGGTGGAGAAAATTCGCGACAAATTTGAGCTCCCTGGAGCGAATTTTTCGTGCGAAAGAATTGGGGGACAAAAAAAGCTTAGCGCTCAAGTTTTTTCCCATTTATTTTACAAGAAAAATTCGTTCTAGAGAGCTCAAATTTGGCTCAAGCACTCAGACTTGAGTTGGAGAGCTTTAATTTGGCATGAATTCTTTCAAACCTTGATTGAAGGCCTAAAAATTGTTTTCTTTTTCAACCGAGCCTTTATGCACGTCTTTTTTCAATAGGAAATTCTCTCATGCAAGGAAAACCGAAGGAAGACTTCTCGCGTTTCCTTCTTCCTCTTCTTCGACCACCTTGATTCTCGGGTGTGTGCGTTTGTATGTCTTTTCAACGAACTCTCTCGTTATTTGAAGCGTAAGCGATCACAGCATCGGATTTAGGACGGAGACTTGAATATTTCTCGTGCTACGCTGAACTCAGAAGTTCCCTGGAAAGAAGAAAAAGAAAAATACCAGTTAGCCGTATTTTTTAGTCGCTTTATCGTACAACTTATATTCTAGAAAAAAATAATATTGATCTTTCATCGCCTATGTGCCAATATCACGAAATATCCGTTTTGGTGCATGTCACTGATAATTCAAGCACAAATTTCCTTTTGTCTCGTGTTTTTTTTTCACCATTGAGGAAATAAAAACAAGTATGGAGAATAAACTCGTCTTTTGTTTCTAATTGCGAAAGTGCGCTCGAATTTCCTGTGCAAGGAGCAAAGAAAAATCGAGCTATCACTCGCCCACAGATGGCGTTAGGTCAATATTCCGAACGGCGAATTTCCGGCGTATCTTTTTCGTTCCCCCGAGCGTACTCACGTTGATAATTCTCTACCCAACAGTCCCGTGCCAACGAGTCCCGTTCGCGATCGACTCCTGTTCAGCTGGGCCCGTCTCTCCGCTGCAAAAGACACAAACGTTTTTCGCGATTATTGTCGGTTCACCGCGAATGCAGATTCGATCGCGCCACCGGAAGTGGGCTACAGTCCGTACAGGAAACTCATGAAAACGCTCGCGTACAAAATAACACTTAGTCCGGAATAATTAATAAATAATCAAAACAATTATATATGCGCATAAATTCTTCAACGTTCCTTCGTATTTATCACCCCGTCCCTGTTACCCCACACTTGTCACTTCACTATTTTCAGTTCCCTGGAGCGGCCACCGGCGAGTCGTCGATTTGTACATTCGCGAAATGTCGATACCCTTTACGAATTTTCGACCGGGCGGCAAACTCGAAGATCCCGACGGAAAAAGGCGCGAATTATCGAGGTACTCTTTCAAAGACAAAACTTCCAAAATAACTCAAAGTTGAAAATCAATAATCCAGAGAAATTCAATTAACTTTCAAAAGAATATTCCGATAAAAAAAATAACACATGAGAAATCGGAAACTTTTAATAATCAGTAGTGATTTCGCAATGAAATTCATTCCGTTCCTTTTCGTCTGGGTTGGCGATCGGAGAATTATCGTCGCGAGACTGAAGCTTCGTTTGTAACCGCGCGCGTAAACAAGGCGAAAAAAAAATGTTTTCAGTAGCATCCTACCGGCCCGAGTGTCCCAAACAATGGCATAGAAAGTTCGATGAGAAGGTAGAGAAGGTGTAACATGCGTATATGCAGAGCTGCGATACGTTGAAAGTATGCCAGAGAAAGAGAGAGAGAGACAGAGAGAAAAGCTTTTGAGGAACGTATAGCGTGTTTTTTACCACATGAAGCATCCATGATCAAGCGGTTCAATGATTTTTCCTCATGCATTTTAATCACAAATACAGCTTACAATTGATTCGCGTACAATTTTTCGGACCTTGTGTCGCGGATTCGTACAATTTTTCGTCGTCTCAAGCGACATCGACTAACCATCGATATTACCAACAAAAAAAAACAATAATTCGTAAATAAATGGATACAGAATCAATTCGTCAATTATACGCGGATTCGTACGCGATGCTTAAAATTGTCATCATAAAAAAAATATATATACAATACCAGTGCAATAATTTTCTTGATGGAAAAGCGAGTGAGGAGAGATAGAGCGAGGAAAGAGAATGTTTCGAATGAAAAAAGCGGGTGCAAAGTAAAAACTACAAACAAACAAAAACAATTGCGATATCCAGCAGTTTGAAAATAAAAAAACATAAAGAAATTGCGAAGAAAAAGCGTAAAAAGCAAAAATATACAATGATCAACAAATTTCGAGCACAGGGAAACATTGGCCAACGATAATCTTCTTTTTCGTCTACTCCTTGACCCCGGAAGTGTTCGTTTCCGTTGGATCGACGAGGTCCCGATTGCGTTCGGTGGCACCGAGCTCGGGCGTCACCATCGTCGTCTCGGTTATTAATTTTTTGTACGCCAGCGTGACGACATTGTCGCTCTTGTCGTCCTTCAGCCAGAACTTCCAGCTTTTTTTGGCGTTCTCGGTGAGTTCGTAAGTTTTGCAGGGTAGATCGAGAATGGCGGCTCTTTCCGCGTTATCGGCGTTGATTTGTGGCTCGTGGGGAGGTGTCGTCAGGTGTATTTGGGGTGTGCTGGTATGGGGACAATCGGTGGAATCGAGTATATTCGGCGTGGTCGGTGATACGAGGCGTTTCTTCATCGTATCAACGTTACGTCCGAGATTATCCCCGTTTTCCTCGAGTCTACCGTAAGGTGGACTTGCCAGGGTGAGTTCCAGGATGCCGCTGATCTCGACGATCCTCGGTGAGCAGACGCTGCCAAGTGAAAAGTTGCCGTTCTCCTCGTGGCTGCGATCCCGATGAACAATCTCGGTCGCGATTTCGTTCTGATTCTCGTCCTGTGAAATGTTCTCAAAGTTCTTCGTCCTCGGCAAGGCCGGAAATTCGTCAAGATCGGCGATGTTATCGCTCGATTTTGAGATTATCGTTACTCCGGATTCCGCGGCCTCGTCGTCGCTGATCGCGTCTCTCGTGCCGAGAACCGGAAGTGACGAATTCAAGCTCGGCAGGCTGTCGCCATTATCCGGCGATTGTACATCGAGAAGGGAAAGTCTCTGCGCGTCTTTATTGCGATTTACGATTGCGCGTGGTACGGCAAGCTTGTGTGTTCTTCCGGAAGAGCGACATTGCTGCTTCTTCTTGACCGGCGTTAATCGTCGCGCCTCGTTCAGCAGAGTTTCCCGGTACAGAGAGCCCCGCGCGATTCCCTCGGGAGTGACCGTGGCGACCGCTGTCTCGGGACGTTCGTTTCCGCCCGTCTCTCCGGGACCGGAAGTCGCCTCGTTCTCCTCCGATGCAGCGTCGGTCTGTTCCGCGCTACCGTCCGAAACGTTCGAAACAGCCGAATAAAAGGTCTCGACGGAGCTCGTGCTCTCGACGTGCGCTAGCGCCATATTCTTGTTCACCCTGACCGAAACTTCGCGTCTCGGTGTTTTCGCGAACATCGGCGAGGCCATGTAGCTCTTGAAGCTTTCCTTCCTGCGATTTCTCCGCTGAAAAGTGCTGACCCTCGACAAGAATCGTTGGCGCGACTTCGGCGCTCGTTTCGCCTCGCTCATCATCATCTTCTTGTACTCGTGCTGATGCTCGTCCGGTGTAAAGTACAACGAGGCGTCGTTCGTTCTCGCGCACGTGTCGTCGTTCGGTGACTTGGCCAATTCGTCGAAATTCTCGTCGTACGCGTGGCCAGGCGACGATTCGATACGCGGCTCGTTTCCGTCCTTTGTCGTTAGATCGGGGCGCTTGGGCCCGTCCAATACGGTGACGCGACTCGCCGGGCTCCACTTCGTTACTCTAGTCGTACCGTATTGTTCCCTAATTAGCTTCAACTTACCACCGGCGACGCGAGTCTGTCGTTTTCTGCGTTGATCCGGTCGGCTGAAAGCCGAGCCGGTCTGCAACGCCTCCATCAAACTGTCCATCACGCCCTCCTGCGTCTCGTGAGCGTTCATGTCGACGAGGGCGCGCTTACGGGCCGCTCGGGCCGCCCTCTCAATCTCCGCTTTTTCCCGACCCTCGCGCGCTCTCCTCTGCTTCTCCTCGCTCTCACGAAGCTTTATTATCTCCATCTGCGATTGCTGGATCACGCGAGAAATGGCCATTCTTGAGTTAATATTACGGTACAATCGTTAATAATAAACGTAATATTTGTCGAAGGCGTCGAATACCCACCAAAAAGTCATCCTTGAATTTCTTAATGTCACCGAAGAATTCCTCGATCGTGTATTTCTGCTTGTCGAAGGCGAAAAAGTCGGATATGTCGGTATAAAGGCCGTCCATATTTTTAAACATGTTCTGCATGACCTCGCACGATTCGCGCGCTTTCTTCGCGAACGGCTGTAACGTGAAAGAACAAGCGTTTGCATTGGGCAATTCTCGAAAAATGTCAAATTTCCCGAGCGAATGGTCACGTACGGTCATAATATCGGCGAAGAGATCCTGATCGCCCTGAGGAACTTTGGCATTGGCGAGATCTTGCTCGAGATTTCTTATGTTCGAGTCCATTTGTCGTAGAGTGCGTTGAATGTTTTCCAGCGAGACGCGACTCGCCCGATCGACGTGAGACAATTCCTCGGCAAAGTTCAAACAATCCGGGAACTTTCGCTCTATCGTGTCGACCAGGTAGTGCATCAGGGTTTGCTTGTTCTCCACGTCTTTCGTGCTCGTCAACTGGCGATTAAACATTGTAAGAACATTATCACCATCGTCTACCGTAACCCCGACATTGCCAGACGTTTTTTTTTAAGGCGAGATATACACGTAGATGGTCGAGGTCGAGGATTTAGAAGCTATGAACATTCCGTCGACCGTAGAAGACCTACACTATGGGCCTGGTATCGATGATTCCATGGAAGTTGACAAATTTCATGATTTATTCATTCCCAAATTTTCAAATGCGTTTTTCTCAAAACAACGTTTTTCAAATCGGTACCCAAAATTTCTCGAAAACCAATGAACCGATTGCCTTGAGGTTTTTTGTGGTTATTCTATACACCATTATCTAGTACTTGTCATAGGATTTTTTTCGTTACTTAGTTTTTGTTTTATAAGCAAAATAATAACTAATTTTTGGCCCAAAAATCACTATTTATGTTCAAACGTCCGCCATTTTGTCATGAATCGATATTTTCAAAATCGGCTCTCACAAGTACTCGATTATAGTATCTAATTTAATAATCTTTTTGGTTTTTTTTAGATGATTTTTGAAGAAACGCCAGTGGGTACCGTATATGCAGATTTTTTTACGACGCTCCAAGGATCATACAATATCCTTGTATATTTTTGATATTTTTAAATAAAGAAAATTTAACATATTTTTGAATGTATATACTTTTAGATAATTAAAACGCCAATCCGAAATTTCAAATAGTTTGCCTTGAAAAAATTCACTAAAATGACCTTTTTCCGTCTCCTAGGTGTATATCTCCCCTTAAGGGATGACGCCACTCTCGGATTTTGGAAAAAAACGTTTTTTTTTTGCTTCAAAAATACTTTGGGGTCATAAAAACAATATGGAATTGGTCCTCTAGCGATTTTTTTTACATGGTTCAATTATCCATTTTGCTGCAGCGCCTCGGACTTCTTTCAGGCGTCTCGTACAACTAACGCGTTTTTATCGAAACCTCTTTTTTTCAAACTGGGAGGACGGATTACTCGAACACCTTTGCATGGATCAATTTGAAATTTTTGTAGCAGCTTCGCAATTACATTCTCTATGGGAGTACGTAGCCGTTTTTTGATTAAATGTAAACTTTTTTTTATAAACAATTTACTGCTTATTTATTTGGCAAAAAATCGATTTATTTCTTTTAAAGAGCGCCATTTTTTCAAAATTTGATTACAAAAAATCCCTACGTAGTCCCATAGCAAATAACATATAGATTATGATTTTATTTGGTTTTTGTTCCAGGTCTTATACTTTACGAGAAAACCGTCCTCCCGTGAAACCGTTTGTGAAAAACACGTTTTTCAAAATGGGCTCTGTCGCCGCTATTTTGTGTGAAAATTATTTAAAAAAATGTTTAATGCTTTAAGAAGGGAACCTCCTCTAGATATACATTTTCTTTTATTGCTTTAAAAATTCATTTAGTATCTGGAGAATATATTCCCAAAGTTCGAAGCCCAACAGAAAGTCCCGAAGGTCCCTAGGACGTCACCAAAGTGATACTCTCCAAAAGTACCGACAGCAAGTAAACGAGCGCGCGCCCTTTGCAGCCTCTACCTTTTAATTTCTTACAAGGAACATCCTTCAGGTGATACCCTTCGATTTTGTTGAAATTCGAATATGTTATAAAGCATCGAAAAGTAAGCGATACGTATTTTTTTTATCGACGGAAAAACGGGTTTAAGGGGTGAAACCACCCCTTAATATAGGGGTGGTTCACCCCTTTTTTTGCAATGTCACTATAGTGGATTTTTCATGGCTTCGGTTTAGAAGAATTTTCGTTTTTGTTTCATTTAAATCGGTCGACTCCTTGTGTGTGAAACTGCTATATTACCCCTAGAGATGCCTCTTTTCGAGGGGTGGTTTCACCCCTTAAAACCGTTATTCATAACATATCCGAATTTCACCAAAATCGAAGGGTGTCACCGGAGGGATGTTCCTTGTTAGCCAAACAAGTTTGCTAGTTCACTTTTTGAATAGTGGGGCACTTCCAACATTTGTAAAGAAAAATTCGGCCTGTGTAACCGTCGTTTTTCATTGTCACACAAACAGTTCACACAAAAAGAGAAAAATGCGGTCGAGATTAGTGATTTCCTGGAAGAAGGCTTGCTTTATGGCCCTCGCATCGCAGATTAAGCTTGGATAATTACAAACCACTCTAAACTTTACTTTTTAAGAACGAAAACGTCAATCGAGTTTTTCTCGAAACCTGTTTTTTTCCGTGCCATGGAATGTAACTCAAAAAGTAATGAACCAATCAACTTGAAATTTTGTACAAGTATTCTTCAACTTATCCGCCTTTGCACAAACCTAAAATTTCGTATAAATTGTTTTAATAAATATTGTTTTTAACGATTTGTTTATAAAAGGGTTTTTTTTTGTCCCCAAATTTTCAATTCTTAATTTTTTTTTGCTAAATTTACGTTCTTCAAAGCTGAATGAATTGTTAATGAAAAAAAAAAAATGTTCCGTTGATTTTAGTTAACTACAAGGACCTGGGTGTTCCACGGCGCAAACTCTAGGAGCCAAGTTCGAGCACCTCTAGCGCCACCATTTTGTTTTTGTTTTCACTCATGAATTTTCTTTTGTATTTATTTGAACGTCAATATTATTATATAATTTGATCCGTTGCAATAAACACTCTCATTTTTTTTGTAAACAATTATTGAAGAACTTGTTGTCTGGAGGAGGTTCCCCCTTTAACATGTGTTAAATAAACCCTCTCAAAAGAAATCCTACTCCTTTTTTCATACTCCCAAAATAAATTGTCAAAGTTAGGCCTTATTTTCTGGCGCTAGAGTGTTATCCTTCGATACGCCAAACGTAGCATTTGTTTTCAACGAACCTTTCCGAGGAAACTGATCTCGAAGCCGAATGCTTGACCGTTCTTCGAGCCCGTATTCATGTAGTTCCCGAGCAACAGTATGAGCTCGAGAATTTTCGCAAACTTTTTGCTACACTTGACTTCCTCGCAGGCGGCCGTGCCCGCCACTATATCCGGCTTCACGTCCTGCACCAATTCCTCGTAGCGCAGCATGAAACTGAGCGATCGCAGCCGTGGCAGTAATCTCTTGATCGTCGATATCTGTCGTTGACCCAAAATCGAGCACGCATTATTCTCACTTCCGGTCGAGACGAGAATAAAGCCAATATTCGCGTAGCCAAATTTGTTTTTCCTACCGTGACGCAAAATTGTTCAGCCTCGGTGAGATCGTCGTACTGGTCCTTGAACATTTGTAATTTGGCGAGTTGATCGGGGGGCGGCAAATATTGTATCAATCCTTGCAGAACGTTGTCCGAAACGACGGGGCCGTCGCACCTAAGCAGACACACCTTCACTTCCTCGTAGGACATGTGCTTCAACGTACCGCCCAAAAGGATCGATATGTTTTGTGCCGCCTTGCTGTCCAAGACTTTCAGATCTTTAACTTTTTTCGAGGCCGCGGACTTGTCGACTACGTCGTCGATTTTTTTGCTCGCCGGCTTCGAGGAGAACTTTTGCGCGAGACCGGTGAGAATTTCCGGGCTCGCGAGTTTGTCCTCCTGCACTTTGACCCAGAACGATTTTTCGCTCAGCTTGTGCGGCAATATCTGTGCGAAAATTCAACATTAGACTCTTTCCTTTCTTCGTAGGATATCTCTCAAACCTTTTCGGTTATTATATAGTTTAGCGACTTTTCCTGAAAACGACCTCCGATTGTTTTTTTTCCCCCGATTTATCGCTTTTTTGTGGTGTAAATAATGATATGTTGGGGGGAGACGGTTTTTTAGGTTCAAGATTTTTTACACAAAAAAACAATAAATTTGATAAAATTGTAAAAGTTTGCGAATTTGAGGGCTTTTATTTTTTTTTTAACAATTATTCGTGACATTGGTACATCATTGTTACATTGGTTCCTCAGTATCACAAATACGTTAGATTGATTCCTCAGTGTCACAAATACGTGAGAACTTCCGATGCGTTAAAATGCACTGTGAACAACATATTCGTTACATAAAAGTGAATAGAACCGAAGAAATCCAAAATTATCTAAGACGTTCCTTTTGGAATCACAAATCGAAGCACGTTGCATAAAATTGAATATAAGAATGAGAAAAGAAGAATATAAGACTCTTTCAAGTATTCGCCCTATTACCGTTTCTGCTTTCGTCGTGGCAAGAAGGCTGAAGACGTTACACACAAAACACAATATATAACAACGATGTAAATAAAGACATTTACATCGCTGGTAGAAGTAACGGCTCGAACACTCATTAGGAATATCACTTGAAATATCGTACGAAATTTGAAATTTTGAAAAATCATTTTTACTCAAGGGGCGGATAGGGGTTTCAGCGTGAAAAAAAATACTTTTTTGCGATTTTTTTTCATTCATATGGACAGAGTAAATTTATTGAAACCTTTTGTACATTGTTAAGTGTCATTTCAAGAACATTCCGTGAAATTTGTACGCGAAAATATCCACAAACAAGCCGGTGCCGCGTTTTTCTCGAAACCACTTTCTTCAAAGTCCGTGTTCACTGCCATTTGAAAACTACATGACCGATTTATTTCAAACTTGGTACACACTTTCTACATATAAAATACCTCCCCCCAACGGTTAGTTTGAGATTTTTTTTTACATTGAGGGAGTTTTCCACCCCCAAAATGGCGGAATTTTTCGTAAAAAATAGCACTTTTCACTTTACATGACCACCAAAAATTCAGAAATGAAAAAAAAAAATTATCAAAGGCCGTTGGAAGGAGGATTTGATGATACTTTGACTAAATCTTAATGATACTTGATTTCGGATAATTTCTAGCTGAGATACAGTGAACACCGCAAATCGTATTTTTCCAAAGGCGTTCTTGCTAAAGCTTTGTCACCGGCTTGTGTGTGGATACGTTCGCGTACAAATTTCACGGAATGTTCTTGAAATGACACTTAACAATGTACAAAAGGTTTCAATAAATTTACTCTATCCATATAGATGAAAAAAAATTCGCAAAAAAGTTTTTTTTTTCACGCTGAAACCTCTACCCTCCCCTTAAAAAACATTTCGCAGTTTAAAAAGATGGGTTCCCCCTGATACAACACCATTATTTACGTTGTTTTATAGTTAAAAATTGCAAAAAACAAATTTTCGCGCCATATTTAGGAAAAGTCACTAAACTATATGATTACCGAATTTTCTTCCAGAAAAAAATAGATCTGTGTGTGTTCGGCTACTCACGGCTTTCCAGTTGCATCTTTTGAGGGGTCCATCGACCTCCCACTTTTTCTTAGGCTTGAGCCCGTGAGGTAATACTTGGACGGCGTTCGGCATCGGTGGCCTGATGCCACCCATGCCCATCATGGGCGGCGGCGGTGGACCCATGCCCGGCATCGGCGGCGGTGGAGGACCCATGCCCGGCATCGGTGGGGGTGGCGGTCCGCCACCGCCCATACCGGGCATCGGGGGTGGCGGTGGTCCTCCCATGCCTGGCATGGGCGGCGGAGGTGGACCGGCCATGCCCGGCATCGGCGGGGGCGGTGGGCCGCCCATTCCGGGCATCGGCGGTGGCGGTGGACCTCCTCC
Source organism: Ophion slaviceki (assembly GCA_944452715.1). NCBI lineage: Eukaryota > Metazoa > Arthropoda > Insecta > Hymenoptera > Ichneumonidae > Ophion > Ophion slaviceki. The sequence continues at coordinate 27,533,722 of OX101793.1, read as the reverse complement.
GGCTTTCTGCAAATGTTCAATACATACCTTGCGTCAAGTTATTCGGCGATTTGTTCATTTCGAATTCGAATTAAGTCCTTAGGCCACAGTAATGGGTATAAAATCATGTGCGTATTTAAGGGGTTATCCCCACTTGCGATTTTGAAAAAATCGATTTTTTTTTATTGCATTTTTTTGAAGTATAAGTATCCGGGCCCATACTTCTGTATGGGCCCGGAATAGATGACTCTATGTAAGTTTACAAAAAAAAAATATTTTCTTCGTGTAAACTGAAATTGAAACTTTAAACGCGTTTTTCTCAAAATGGCATTTTTGAAGTCGGTGACCAAGATTACTCGAACACTAATGAACCGATCTGCTTGAAATTTTGCAGGCTTATTTAATACATAAAAATGTAGTCTTTAATTGTTCGATTTTTTTTCGTTAAAATCGAACCATTACTGTGACTGTTACAATTACATTTGACTGTCCGCCATTTTGTGAAAAATAAATATTTTTTTTAAATCTTTCGATTAAAGACTAGTTTATACTTATATTTTACTAAATCCATCCGCATTTTTTTTTTCAGATGATCCACTTCGCCGCAATGTTGGTCACCGCAAACCGTGTATATAAAAACATTATTTCATTGACGGCCATTTGCCACTAAACAATGAAATATTTTTCAATAAAAAAATTACTGAAAGTTCTTCAAGATGTGTTTTTTAAGATGGTATATTGATCGATTAAAAAAGTTTTGTAGTTTTCTTTAAAAAAAATTCATGAAAAAGGTCTTTTTTTGCGCTACAAGTGGGGGTAACGCCTTAACATTTTTTTTCGTACAAAAAAGTAATTCACTCATAAAATTAATTACACATCTATTTAGTATGAATATCAAGCTGTTAGAAAATATATATATATTTTTTTTCGATGTACAAAATGGCCGACTACTCGAAACTTCTCGAAACAGCTTTTTTCCAATTGGCGTGACAAATAACTTAAACAATTTTCACTCGATTTACTTCAAATTTAAAAGTTATGTTCCTAATCGCATTTCGCAGAGAATTACGTACGGAATTTCTGATTAATCGAAAAGTTTTCATTTTATGAGCAGTTATATCGAAATTTTTCACTGAAAATTCATTTCTTAAGGAGAGATATACACCTACATGGTCGAGGTCGAGGATTTAGAAGCTATGAACATTCCGTCGACCGCAGAAGACCTACACTATGGGCCTGGTATGGATGATTCCATGTAAGTTGACAAATTTAATGATTTATTCATTCCCAAATTTTCAAACGCGTTTTTCTCAAAACCACGTTTTTCAAATCGGTACCCAAAATTTCTCGAAAACCAATGAACCGATTGCCTTGAGGTTTTTTGTGGTTATTCTATACACCATTATCTAGTACTTGTCATAGGATTGTTTTTTCCGTTACTTAGTTTTTGTTTTATAGGCAAAATAATAACTAATTTCTGGCCCAAAAATCACTATGTTCAAACGTCCGCCATTTTGTCATAAATCGATATTTTCAAAATCGGTTATGACAAGTATTAGATTTTAGTATCTAATTAAATAACATTTTTGGTTTTTTTTCAGATGATTTTTGAAGAAACGCCAGTGGGTACCGCATACGCAGAATTTTTTTACGAAGCTCCAAGGATCATACAATATCCTTGTATATTTTTGATATTTTTTAATAAAGAAAATTAAACATATTTTCGAATGTATATACTTTTAGATAATTAAAACCCCAATCCGAAATTTCAAATAGTTTTCTTTGAAAACATTTACAAAAATGGCCTTTTTCCGGCTCCTAGGTGTATATCTCCCCTTAAGTTCAAATACCTACAACTTTTGAATAAAACAATATTTTTTAAATTCCGCACGTACTTCTCTAGGTATTCTAATGTAGATTGACGAGAATTTTTGTTTTTTGCTCTAGGTAAAAAAATTGTGGATGTTAAATGTCCCGCCTAAAAAAAAAGATAAAAGAAAATATTCGTAGTCGGATATTCATACTAAATAGATGTGTGATTGATTTTACGAGTAAATCACTTTTTCATACGAAAAGAAAATTGTTAAATTCGCACGTGATTTTGTGCCCGTCACTGTGGCCTACGGCCTTAAAAAAAGAATACATTTTTTTTAAAGATACACGTGAAAATATCCTAACCCGAAGTTTCATTCGTTACAAATGTAAATTCGTGAAAAAAAAAGCGAATAAAAAGTTTTACCGCCGGTCCGGGTCTCGCTCCGCCCTGTTCCAATTCGCGAATTTTGTTCTCGGCATGTTGGAGCTTCGCCTCGGCTTCCTGTTTGCTCGAGATGGCAGCCTCGAGTTTTTGCGACATCTCGACCAATCGGCGTTCCTCCTCGGCCCTCGATTTCTCCACGAGGGTGTCGATGAGCGGTTGCACGTCAATTTGAAAGCGCTTCGTCGCGCTGAAGTCCGGATCGCAACCCGAGCGATGTAAAACAATTTGCGACACGCATTCCTCGATCAATTTGTAATATGCGGGCCTGACGAGGGCGTCGTCGCGTATGAACAAAAGATGTTGCAATATCGAGAGAAAATAAGGCTCGGCCGGTGTGTCCATAACGCGATTCTTCTCGACCTCGAAGCAATCGTTCACGTCGTCGAGCTCGAATCTCACGTGATCGAAACGCTGCACAAATTCCTCGTAATCCTCCTCCTTGTCGCGATTGAAGATCTTCAGGTGAGTCGCGAGATCCTCCGAATCGTCGCGTTCCAACGACTCGAGAATGTCCGCCAAACCTATACGCATTATCTCGTTTCTCAGATGTAACCGGAAGTCCAGATCCTCCGCCGACGATATTATGGAATTTATCAGCTGCAGACAGTTTACCTGGAGGCGCGGAAAATTCATTTTACAAGCTTTCATTTAACTTGACTTTCGGTGAGATGAGAAACGGATAATCGACCTATTACCCACTTCCCGACCACTTGGAGCTCTTACATATAAATTATTTTCAATAATTTTTTTATCAATGCTTGTGAATTTTCGGATATTCTCTTCTTTTTATGTCTTGTCGATTTTTTGGTCCCTCAAAAAATCATAATAAAATAGTATACACGATGACGTAAATGATCAGCATATTTTTATCATTTTGCTATAACTTTCTAACATATGAGGTATTCCAAGTGTTTTCGAACGGCCTAAAAGCCTGACCTTCTTCAATCTTTTTCAAAGTTGGTGATGTTTTTGGATCATAAAATTTTAATACGTGGCATTTTTTTCAGTTCGCGAAATAATATTTTCACGCTTTTCATTTTTTTTTCTACCGTTGGCGTATTGATTCTAGAAGAAAAAAGGTGGGAACAAAAACTGTTCCAAATTTCATTCTCTGCAAGTTTGTTCATGTTTGTTTGTGCCCTAAAGTAAAAAATAAACGAGATAATGCGATAGCCGCTTTTTTCAGGTTTAATTCGAAAAATATCGATGGTAGAGGAAAAACGGTAATGACCAAAGTTGTAAAACACTCGATTTCCTACAAGTTTAGTCATGACCATTTTCACTTAAAAATTGTAAATCGCCGAGTTATTCAACAAAAAGAATTTCCCATAAAATTTAAGACGACGATATTAACTGAACGCAGGCCCAGCCCAGAATGAAACTTGCACATGTTGTTTCACACTAATAAAAGACAATTCAGTGTAAATTTCAGCAGGATCAACCTAGTCATTGGGGTTGAAAGAATAAAAAATGAAAGATTTTGCTTTTTTTTCATGTTGTAGTACTTGGAAAATTTTGAATTTTTTTTCAAAATAGTTTATAGAAAAACGCATCTTTTTTGTAGAGGACATTTTTTCACACGACGAGCAGATCACTGCGATATGATCATTTGAAATTTTATCACGTGTAAAATATTATCTCCGAGTTAGCCAAGTTAGCGAGCCGATAAAAATCTGACAAAATGCCACTGAAATTTTTTTTTACAACTCGAGTAACTGTGTTCTTTACCCTCAAATTTTCATTCTGCTTGTTCATGAGCCCGTGAACAATCGGTAGAAATCTCTCGCGTCCCTTGAATTCGCCATTCATGGTAATCGCGTCGAGTACTTTTTTGTGGCTGTCGCTCGATATGAGGCAAACGGCGCCGAGTAGTTTGACGGCTTCGGACATGACCGAATGTTTGCTCGGTTCCAACGAGCGCGCGACGATAGTCAGGGCCTCGTGATGCGTCAGCATCTCCTTTATCCCAACCGTATTGTTCATTATCGCTTTGAGACATCTGATGCACTCGTATTGTATCCGTTCGTATCGATTGTCGCTGGAGGAAAAAAAAAAAGAAACATCGAGAATTCAAGAATAATCGATAAACAATTTATCGGTGAAAAATTCGGTGCCACAGCTACGAAAAGAAAAATCAATGAAGCGAGACGAACAGCGACCGCAAAGATTTATGTGCGACAGGGCTTCTTTTTTCGTTATTCTCCAAACGTGGAATTGGAAAAACCTACTTTGTATCTTTATTTTTATTTTATTTATTAATCAAGCATTGAGTTTTGTTTTATCATCGACATATTCAATAGTTTAATTTTTTTAACCTCAAAGATTTTTGTTTATTCAACGAATTACGATTTGGAAATACATATATATATTTTTTTTAATATTTAAGTTTTCTATCAAATTTTTTATGGAAATTTAGTGAAATTTTTCAAATTTCATTGAAAGTTTTCTCATGAGAGTTTATTTTTCAACCGAAACTATGTACTTATTCCCGACCTGTCGCATTCTTAATTTAGGCACACCAATTTTTGCGGAATCGCGACAATTCATAGCAAGGCATGGAAAAGAAAAGGGAATGATTAAAAATACGCAACGAAACAAAACGTTAGTACGCGCGTATTTGTTTTTATCGCAAATTTACCTATCGTAATACACGAGGGTACTGCAATGGAACAATTTAAATACATCATTTCTTTTTTAATATTCAAGGTTTCTATCATATTTTTAATAGAAATTAAGTTAATTTTTTTTATACTCAAACTTTTGATCAAATTTTTCAAATTTCATTGAAAGTTCGCTTATAAAAATTTCTTTTTCAAACGAAACATATTCCCAAACAGTCACATTCTTCATTTCGACACAGCAATTTTTGCGGTATAGCGGCAACTCAAAACAAGGCATGAAAAAAAGGGGGGAATGATTAAAAAATTCGCAACGAAACAAAACGTTAGTCCGTGCGTATTTGTTTATCTCGCAAATTTACCTATCGTAATGCACGAGGGCACTGCAATGGAACAATGAAATAGAGAATGAATAATAATTGCATCATCGACGAGTCAGTATTAACGTACTAAGATGATTCTCGAGAAACAATTCAAGGATGTACGGGGGAGGGCTCGCGTCGATAGACTCCATTTCGATATAGATCTTTCAAATTCAATAAAAATTAGCCATACTCCAGTATATTAAAAAAAAGTTCAATTCATTTGGGGGTGAAAAATGCCTTTTTTTCTTTTTCAGCCCATTCCTGTACATCCTCGTTATAAACCGGGAGAGAAGAAAAAGGGATATTACTTTCTGTAACATTCATTGAGCGTGGCCAGTACTTGTTTGAGGCCTTTGGTGCCAAACTCCTGGACCCAACTGAGAGTATTATTCGTGAGCGCTATTCTGAGCGACTCGACGCAACTGTAAATCTTGTTGACGCTTAGATCGGGTTGCGCGAGGTATTGTATGTAATCGGCCGGTTTGTCGAATTTCGATCGGTTCTCCTGTATGCTGCCCTTGTAATGGAGCACGAGCATCTCCTTTTTCTTCGTCTCGGTCTGTTGTCGAAGGGGCTCTTTCTTCTCTTCCGTCAGATTCATGTTGGCCTGCCGACATTTTCCAATCAGAAGGCAATTCAAAAACGACATTTTTAAACCATCTTTTTCTTCAAAATTTAATTTGACCCCGCCCAATTCTACGATTTTTTGCTTTCACAATAAAAGAAAAACGAGAAATTGTCATATATATTTCTATTGCTCAATATGCTCACCAGCATCTTTTCAAACCGTTCGTTCATCGCTTCCTCGTCCATTCTCTCGATGATCGAGCGTTGCTGCTCGATCTCGTCGAAATCGTCGCCGGAATTTGGACGGGGCACGGTGTTGAGGCCAGTGCCACTTCTGACCCCACCACCGCGACCGGATTTCTTCGGTCGGAACCATGTGTCCAGCTGAAATGACAAAGAAACAAATAAAACAACAGTTTAGTCTCCTTTGCAGAAAAATGCATCAATTGTGAAAAAAATATAGTTCTGTGATAATGCACACACACACACAGGGGATCGTTATCGCTACTTTCTTTCGTGTGTGTCCTTCCTCCTCCTCTCTCTCTCTCTCACTCTTTTTTTTTTCGTTTTGCTCTTTAAGGCGTTAGGCCACAGTAACGGGTATAAAATCATGTGCGAATTTAACCATTTTTTTCTTATGAAAAAGTAATTCACTCATAAAATGAATTACACATCTATTTAGTATGAATATCAAGTTTTTAGAAAAAATATATATATTTTTTTCGATGTACAAAATGGCCGACTACTCGAAACTTCTCGAAACAGCTTTTTTCCAATTGGCGTGACAAATAACTTCAACAATTTTCACTCGATTTGCTTCAAATTTAAAAGTTATGTTCCTAATTGCATTTCGCAGAGAAATACGTACGGAATTTCTGATTAATCGAAAACTTTTCGTTTATGAGCAGTTTATGAGCAGTTATAACAAAATTTTTCACTGAAAATTCATTTCTTAAGTTCGAATACCTACAACTTTTGAATGAAACAATATTTTTTAAATTCCGTACGTATTTCTCTAGGTATTTTAATGTAGATTGACGAGCATTTTTGTTATTTGTTCTAGGTAAAAAATTGTAGATGCTAGATGTCACGCCGCGGAGCGCCTAAAAAAAAGATGACAAAAAAAAATATTAATAGTCGGCCATTTTGTAGATAAAAAAAACAATGTCTAACAGCTCTTGATATTCATACTAAATAGATGTGTAATTAATTTTATGAGTAAATCACCTTTTTCATACGAAAAAAATTTGTTAAATTCGCACATGATTTTATACCCGTTACTGTGGCCAAAGGCCTTAAGGGAAGGTTCTGCCTTGTTGGGCCGAAAAATGTTCGATTTTTCACCAATTTTTTATGCGAAAAGTATTAAATATTGAATGTTGATATTTGGTATGTTGACTATGCGGTCTTTATTGTACATCAAAATATTTTTTTAAGTTTGACAAAACATGGTGGTGGGAGTGGGAGGAGCCACGTATGTCGGTGCGCGGGCGATGACATTCTTCGCTTGCGGACGTCCTAAGAGCCGGACTGGTGATCTGTAGCAAAAAAATCAAACATATTTTCACTTTGTACAATATTGTGTACAAGTTGACCTAGAATAGAGAAGAAAAATTGAAAAATAAAAAAATAGTGAGCGATCGGAAGGAAGTTTATTTTTTTACCAAATATTTTCGCAGTTTTTTGCTCACTATTTTTTTATTTTTCAATTTTTCTCCTTGCTTCTAGGTCAACTTATACATAACATTGTGCAAAGTAAAATTATGTTTGATTTGTTACCTTCAGATCACCTGTCCGGGACTTAGGACTTCCGCAAGCGAAGAATGTCATCGCCCGCGCACCGACATACGTGGCTCCTCCCACTCCCAACCACCATGTTTTGTCAAAGTTTAAAAAATATTTTGATGTTCAATAAAGACCGCTTAGTCAACATACCAAATATCAACATTCCATGTTTAATACTTTTCGCATAAAAAATTGATGAAAAATCGAACATTTTTTGGCCCAATAAGGCAGCACCGTCCCTTAAGTCTGTATCAACTTTATTTGCATCTAATGTAGGTAGTATAGATAGTATGAAATTTGGTATCATAGTCACACCTGAAGGTATTCGATTTTCTGCTCATTCGATTTTATTATTTAGTTTTACGTTCTAGCTTTAAGTAGTCTGTTTAAGTTTTCTTCTATAGTCCTTATAAATTTTCCACTTTCTCCCATGGCTGTTCCCAGGACATGAAATCTCTCTCTCTCTCTCTCTCTCTCTCTCTCTCTCTCTCTCTCTCTCTCTCTCACACACACACACACACACACACACACACACACACACACACACACACACACACACACACACACACACACACACACACACACACACACACACACACACACACACACACACACACACACACACACACACACACACACACACACACACACACACACACACACACACACACACACACACACACACACACACACACACACACACACACACACACACACACACACACACACACACACACACACACACACACACACACACACACACACACACACACACACACACACACACACACACACACACACACACACACACACACACACACACACACACACACACACACACACACACACACACACACACACACACACACACACACACACACACACACACACACACACACACACACACACACACACACACACACACACACACACACACACACACACACACACACACACACACACACACACACACACACACACACACACACACACACACACACACACACACACACACACACACACACACACACACACACACACACACACACACACACACACACACACACACACACACACACACACACACACACACACACACACACACACACACACACACACACACACACACACACACACACACACACACACACACACACACACACACACACACACACACACACACACACACACACACACACACACACACACACACACACACACACACACACACACACACACACACACACACACACACACACACACACACACACACACACACACACACACACACACACACACACACACACACACACACACACACACACACACACACACACACACACACACACACACACACACACACACACACACACACACACACACACACACACACACACACACACACACACACACACACACACACACACACTTCTATGCATTATCGAAGAAACACACGACACCGCGCACGTGTAACTTTAGAGCATTACGCGATTTGATACTCTGTAGAAAAAATTCAATACGAAATGCCGACCTTTTTCCCCTCTTTTTGTCGCCAGTATTTATTTTTTGCGCAAACGAAATTTCGTTCGTGAGAAATAAAAGAAATGTAATAATAATAATCGCGCGATAGCTAAGCGAGTGCCTCGGCGCATTCTTTCACCGACGCAAACTTTCCAAACTGAAACGTAATGACAATTTGACTTGAAACGGATATAGATTCTCTCTCTCTCTCTCTCTCTCTCTCTCTCTCTCTCTCTCTCTCTCTCTCTCCCGCCGGTATTAAAATCCTCTTCAAGAATTTTACCGTGGAGCTCAAATTACACTTTTTTTAACATTGCGATATTTTTCAATATACTTTTAGCGCTAACGAAAACCATCTATTTAACCATATTTAAATAACATTTTTTACGCTGATAATGAAAAATAATATTTCATTTTTGAAAAGCGTGATTCTTTTTGAGAGGATACTCTTCCCAAAGAATAATTTTCTTCTTTACTATCAGCGTATACAATATAATAATAATATTTATTATTATATAAATAAATTGTTTTATCATAAAAAATGTATATTATACAATATTTAAAATGATACTAAATCATTATAAAATAATTATTCAATATTATTCAAAGATCATTATAAAAATAATAAATTATTACTATTATTGTCGCTGCTGTTGTAGTTCCCGTTCCCATCCAAAAGTCAGATTCACGAAAATCTTTTAGTACTCGCATGAAAATGACTATACTAGAACCAAACTATTTGTTTTTTTTTCATTGTTCGTAAGCGATATTATTTTATATATTCATTGTTATGGATTCCTATTATTAATACCGTTGTCTTCATAGATATATGCCCGTATATATATATATATATATATATATATATATATATATAAGGATCTTGGGTAATCGGCATACCCACATCGCAGGCCACTCTCCCATTTATTCTTTCGAACAATGCAAGACAGACGCGCGGCTTTCACCCTTGCACTTCTTTTGTCATTCAACAGAAATTATATAGATCTCCGTCAATGATTCGACGCTCTAGAATAATGGCGCAACTTTGGTCCCGCTCGGCCGTGTGGCGTATCCAGCCCGCGATATTAAGCCATAATTTCACTTTCACGAATTTATTAAAGGCTCGCTCTAATCGATTTTCGAACGAGTTTCAATTTTCTCGGTGCATTTTGCAGCAGGGAGAAGAATTGACGCGATGATTTTTTATTTTTTTTCCCAACAAACGTCAAATCTTTCGTGACTCCGAGACGGGACTCACCGAGAGAATATCCGCTATGTATTCGCAATTAATACAACGCATCGCGAGTTTGCGAGTCGTCCTCGAGGCCCCCGAGACGGGACATAAAAAAAAATCCGACAAAAATCGTTTTCACTTCGAGCAGCGTCGGCGTATTACTGAGGCCAGTGATCGCAAAGTGTCGAGGCGTCGCAACGAATCGACCAAAAAGAAAAGGAAAAAAATCATAGATACGACATTACGTATTCGAGAAGCACACGCAGTCGACAGGCTCGACTTATCGGGAAAACAATGGATCGCGTATGTACATAGTTGCGCCAATATTCTCGTTATTTTCACCTGTGTGCACACGCGTGTGTGACGCAACAACCACGAGCAAGAAATTTACTCCCCGCATTTTTTCCTCTCAATATAAATCGAATTAAAAAAAAATAATCATCCTCGAGATTCCTTCGAGTCGACAAACGCTGATAAAACTACAAGTAAAATTTCGTCTCGTTTTATCTTATCGCACCATTAAATTTCGTATTATCAAAAACAATGATGACACGTGAATTTGTTATTTTGTCAATCTTGCTGATATTTTCACGATGATTTTATTTTTAATGTTATTTTTTCAATATTTCTGATACTTACAATTTGATTTTATTTTTTATGATTGAACGTTAAAAGTTTTTGAATTTTGTTTGAATGAAATTTTGAATAATAAAGACATTTTTAAATGCTTATTCCCAATTCGATTGTGTCCATTTGAATTTCCCACGTTTCATTTATATTTCATAATCAAGTCAATGTCAATTCTAGCGTTCAATCGATCAATCCATGTTCCATTTAAGGATGTATGGCAACTAAGTCATTTACTACTGTTCGAATTGAAACTCACTGATATTGTAAAGGAAAATATCGAGAACTTTTTGAGATTAAAAAAAACAAAATTTGCCCACGTGAATGCTGAAATAAACGAATTCAAAGTTGGGTCATTTAACACGGGGAACATAGGACTGTACGTCCAAAATTCCCTTTACATTGGCAAAAAAGGTATTTCCGGAGTACTCTTTTGTAAAAAAAACTTTTGTGCGGTATCGCTGTAATATGCATGATACGGTAAAAATAAAAAATCGACATGTGCCCATATATTTTGCGAGATATTGCGAGTTAAATGGGACCGTTTTCGTATTTCTTTAGCTCGTATGTCGTAACCACGACAACGTCAGGGAAAACATACATCAAATCAACAACTAAATTTGCAGTTAAAAATTGAAAATTCTTCTTTCTGTACCGCATGTTTTACTTTGAGCTGTGGTAAATCTCCTCTTTTAGCTTTAATGAATATTACAATTATTTTATTTAGTCTTTAAATGCGATTTTTGCAAATTGCATAATCAGTTCTGTAACGTCTCTGCAGTAGCTGCCATACATCCTTAAATTTCATCTCACCTCAACATCGTGCTTTTAATCTTTTTTTTTATCGAAATGAAATTATCTCCGAAAAAAATGCACGGTTATCCTAAGGTTTTTTGCTCAATTTCAATGTGGAGGTCGACAATTCAATTATTATAGTGGAACTTCAAAATTAAAAGAAAAGCAAAGTTAAAAAACTTCGAATTTTCCTCTTGCAACTTTACTTAGTTGGGGCAAAAAGTTGCATTTTCCAAAAATATTTGTAATCGATAGTATTGCTATATACCTTTTAGCTATATTGCCTGAAAATGGCATTGATATATTGCTGAAATCAAATGAGCTACAGCTTCTAACAATCGGTCGGGCGAGCGATAGCAGCACCGTACTTCAAACTTTAAGGGGTCAGTCCACTTTGAAAGTTCCAAAAAATCGAAAGCAAGTAAGACTTGAAGAAATCGACGATGATGAGCGATCAGAAGGGATTTTGTACAGTGCAGGAATTGCGATTGAGTTTAGGTAAGAGTTTTTCATAGTATAAACTTCAAACGCGTTTTTCTCGAAACAACATTTTCAAAATCTAGCTCCATCGTATCTCTAAAACTAATAAACCGATTCTCTTGAAATTTAAACGACATATTGTAAACATGATTCGCAACAAGATGACCCTCGATGGTTTAAAAATGTTGATCTTTACTCTTTTTTTTTGCGAAAAACTGCGAAAATAACGCGTTTTTTTTTACGTTTTACGTTTTTCATCTGCCATTTTTTCATTTTTTGATAAAACTTTATATCTGAGGGTCATTTTGTAGCTGGTGTGATACTGAATCTAATGGAGTTTAATTTTTTTGTTTCAGACAAGTCGTTGCCGAGTTGTGATGGAACTACCTAGCCCACCTACTTTTGAGGCGTTACGTTAAACTATAGTTTTTGTACTTAAAAATGAATTAAAATTAATTAAAATAAAAAAAAATGTATTTCAAGACTTTATTTATCAAGCCCAACAATGTTTATATTCATATCTTTTATAAAATCCTCAAAAAAATCGCGAAAATAGCCTTTTTTCGTGGCTCCAAAGTGGACTGGCCCCTTGAACGCGTTTTCCTCGAAAAACTGTTTTCAAAATCGGTGGACATGATATATCGAGAACCACTTGATGGATTGTTTTCAAATTTACAGGAGATACGATGAGAAACATTTAAGAGGTTATATACAGTTAAAATATTCGAAAAATCGACTTTAAAAAAATCATTTTCGTAATGTACATCTATTTAAGTACACACACAGAAAATTTCTTGTCGATCCGGCGAATATTCTCGAAGTTACACGCACATTTGTAATGACGTGACAGAGCGTTCGAAAGTGCTTTTGAAACTTTAAACGCGTTTTTCTCAGACCTGTGTTTTTAAGGCGGCCCTCTAGTTTCTCGGTCCGAAAAAATCGTTTTTTTTTCATAAATCACATCTACAACATGTGTAGAAAATGTGTGCCAAAGGATTTTTCGATATTCGAAGTGGTTCACAAGTTACGGCCCTAGAACGGAGTAGGTATACGGAGCAGGTATACTTTCAAACGCGTTTTTCTCGAAACATCATTTTTCGAAACGGTGACCACGATATTTCAAAAACTACTGCACCGATCTTGTTCAAATTTATACAGCATCTTTAATATGTTATAAGCCAGCGAATGAACTAGGATTATCATGATTGCTTCGATAGTTTTTTTTGCACGAGCGAGAAACTTAAGAAAAAATGAGTAAAAAATAGAATGTAATTTTCAAAAGTGTATAAAAAAGTCAATTTTTGTAATTTAGAATTCACTCTAGTTCAATCGCTAGTCTTAAATATGAAGATTAAAATGCCGTTTGGTTTTTTGATTTCGGATAAGCTGAACAGCCGCAATCTTGGTCACCGTCAAGCACCTCTTTTACTTGATGTCTTCCTGTCGGCCACTGTAACGTTTATTCTATTATATATTTTGACTTCAAAAAATTTGTAAAGCTTATTTAAATGTTAATAAAGATTATGCAAAAACAATGAGATTGATTATTTCGATGCTTTGTCCGTAAAAAATTATTGAAAAAGCCGTAAAAAACAGCGGGGAAACTAAAGGACCGCGTTAATGTCGGTGAGCAAGATTTCTCGGAAACGGCTAAACCGATCAGTCTCAAATTTTAACACAATCTTTTCAAGTATATTTTTTAGTAATTAATCGAAGGTTTTTTCTCACCGATAAATATTTTCCATTTTATAAATAATTTAAGGCTTAATATTTTTGTCAAAAATCGATTTTTTATTAGAAGCCGCCGTTTTGTAAAAAAATATTATTTTGCTTATTCCTTCGATCAATTACAAGATAATCCATTATATTAACGAAATATTTCTGGTTTTCTCATTTTAGATGATCCAGTCCAGAGATTTCGTGCTCACCGCAAGACGCCTTTTTTTTAGAGGTGTTTCCGGAGATCAACTATAGCAGCTTTCAAAATAATTATTTTTACAAATAAAAAACGTTGAAATCGAGTTAAAAGTTACCATAATATGTGTACAAATTTTTACGTTAATAGATTTAAAGGTCTTGTCAAGAAAAATTCTTGAAAAATCGATCTTTTTGGGCCTCCTGACTGTATATAACCCCTTAAGGGTCATTGCCGATCTCACTTGTGTAAAAAGCGATCTCAATTTTTCAATAGTTACGTAAAAATAACAACTTTTCAATTCGTTGCGACGTAGTTAAAAAAATTGATTAAAAAAATCGACGATTGTCAACTACTCGCATTCATCCTTAACTTGAGTCAGCCGTTTGATTTTTGGATTTCAGATGTACCGTTCAAGCTGAATAGTGTCCACCGCCAAACGTCCCAAAAAAAATTTCATAATTTTCCGACGGCAATGTTTTTATTGTTATTCTGTATTTTTGATTTTTTAAAAACTCTCGATATACGTAGCTTTGTGTTAAAAAAAATGCATTTCTTTTTCACCAACGGTTTCCCAGGAAAATTTTCTACTTTGGCGATTTTTTCGGGCCTCTAGATGGATGTGACCCCTTAAAAATGAAATTCCAAAAAAATCCACTCCATTTTCCAACTAAATTGAACTCGACTTCGGAAATTCTCACGTTGAAAGAAATACATTTCACGCTCGCCATTTCAATGTTGTTCTTCTTTTTCCTTTAACGTTCGAGCAATAAAGATTCACCCGGAAGATTAATAAAAAATAAACTTTTAACGATCCGCCAAAACTTAACGGAGCTGAAAAAGCGAGTGGCGCGAGACTCGATCTCGATGGAGCCGAGATGGATCATCTTCTCAAGTGGGATATAGCCACTCACCGAGAGAATATTTCGTAGCCCCGGGAAAACTTGCTAACGTAAAATGAGTACGGGATGTTTATTTTTTTCCCTCTCTTCGTGGCAAAATAAAAAAGACTGCGCTCTCTCTCTCTCCGCAAAAACTGGCAGGATGATGTCAGTGAGCGTAAAACGTGGGCGTTTTAAGATTCTCCTCGCTGCTTCTGTGACGCTGACCTCATATCGCGAACATTTACGCACTCGTAGTCGTGTGACAACTAAATCCTCAAGCAGCTGCTCGATTCTTCGGTCCACGAGCGAGGGAAGCAAATATCGGCATGATCATGACTTACAGTCATTATATTCCAATAATTATTATTAATTTCATTTATAATAATTATAATGATCATTTTTATCGACAATAATTATAGCAATCATTTTAATTAATAATAATAATTGTATTTATTATTAAGATAATGATAATAATTAAATAGAGGATCGAAAGTTGCCACTTCGACTTGATTTAAAGAGCTCAAATGTAGCATCAATTTTTTTACACACAACGTGATAATTAGAAGAGATCAGTGCAGATTTTTTTCAATGCACCCTTATACATGTCAAATTTTTTCCAATTTCAAAAATAATAAAATAAAAAAAAAACAAAATAAATAAAATGACACAAAAAATGTTACGTCATCGAAGCTCACCCATTCAGTGATCATGGCTCCACCTTGCTGATCTCACAGCCGTCTATGCGTCACTCCGAAAAACGAAGGAAAAAAAACAGCCCACTCGAAAATGCACCAACTCGCAAGACGGCGTGTTCGAAAAGTATCCAAAACGAAAAAACGCATGCGTATATTAATCGTTGCACTCGCAGGCAGTTCACTCCTTCGATAATGCGGCGTTTTCAATATTATGCTTGATTCGAGAAAAGCGTTTCGCCCTCTCTCTCTCTCTCTCTCTCTCTCTCTCTCTCTCTCTCTCTCTCTCTCTCTGTTCCTCGCGTCAGGCCAAGCGTTGTGGACAAAACGAAGAAGAAATAAAGTCACTAATGTTCTCAAGGTTTTTGTCGTCGCCGGATTGCCAACCGTTCAGGTGAGGCATTTTTTTTCGGCATTCCTGGTTTTTTGTTTGTTTTTTTTTTCGTTCGTGTGTGACACGAGCTCGTGGGCTTGTCGCGTTTGTCTCGGAGCGAGGCAGACTTATCGTCGTTGCGTCCGCGGAGACGAAGAATGTCTGTCCCCAAAAATGTTTGAAATGCAAGAGAAAAATTAAACGGCGAAGAAGAAAGAAACAATGAAAAGCAAATACGTAGATTGAAAAGAACCGCGTGACACGAACGACACGAACGACCATACGCGAAGGACACAAGTTTTAACGATCTTTACGCACATGTTTTATAATAATATTTTTTTAATGCTATCCATTTATGATATATTAATATGGTATTTATTTATTTTATTTTATTCGTATTATTTATAAATTTGTAATTTATTTTAAATCATTTATATATATATGCCTTAGACCCTATGTCCTAAATGTCACGGTAATTGAGATAGGATTTTTTCCTTTTTTTTTATGATTACCAGAAATTTCGCCTTCGAATCCTCAACTTTTTTATTTGTGGTTACAATAGCACGAAATAACTTTTGTTGTATTCTGCAATGTATGTTCATTATAAATAAATCATTATTCGATACAATTGATTTCAAGAAAGTGACTCTTGAGCTTCCAGTCTTAAAAACGTGTAAATGTATGAACATTTCAACGCCTAAATTCAATATAAAAAAACATATTCTCTTTATTTTTACCACATAATGAATGATTTCTACGACATGTAGCATACCGTTGGAAAGTGTATAAACTAGAGAACTTTTTAAAACAAAGCCAAGTTCAAAATAGCTTTTAGTTTTTTTCATAATGTATTTAGAAGTTGACATTTTTCATACATTCACGCATTTTTAAGGAAGCTCGTGAGTCATTTTCTTGAAACCAATTGTATCTAATAATGATTTATTTATAATGAACATACATTGCGGAATACAACAAAAGTGATTTCGTGCTATGACAAACACAAACAAAAAATTTATGACGATTAAAAGGCGACATTTCGGGTAATTAAAAAAAAATCCTATCTTAATTACCGTGACACTTAGGACAAGGGTCTAAGGGTGAAAAAAGTAGAAAATGACTGCCCCAATCCCCCAAAAGATTGTGTCAGTCCATGTGCCAAACACCCTGTATATACGTTACCGGCCATGTGTATAATGCAGGCATTCTATACAATACCGTGTTCGTCAATCCAATATATAAAATATTTCAACTATTGTTAACCATTACATACTGTACCTAGGTGATATATGTAATACCTATAAATTATATAGAATGCCATTAGGAGATCAGATAAAGTATAAAATGGTGGTACAAATAAAACATCTTTTGTTTGTTCAAAGTCATAAATTCAATAAATCGTTTCAATAGAATGTTATTTATTTGTTCTTACATGTTGAACTATTGTGACACTTTGTTTGGGTTTGTTTGGGTTATATGCGCGCCCTCTCGCCACCCGCATCTATTAAACACTTTGCCGGCTGTACATTTGGTATTGTATAAAATGCCTAGGTAAAGTATGGAATAAATGTTATTTCATACATTGCTTGAACGTTTTGGGCATTCTATGGAATACCGGATTATACAGATTGTTCGTAACATACATATTAAGATGTGATATATTTAATTATTTACTACATTCATACGTACGCAAAATACATTTATTTGCGTATGTATGCGTGTAGATTCAATAACGAACGAAGCCTTGGAGCTCGAATTTTCCTCACGTACAGGTAGTTTTCACGGTGAAAAACGTATCGACGTTTATGTCGATGGCAGCGCACGTTAGCATTCGCAAATTTCAACGCGTTGCATTGAAAACGGACAATGTGGGGCAATATGGACCAGCCAAGAATTTCATTGTACGCTGTTGAAATTTCCATTTAATTGCTCAATTTTTTTTCCCCGCTAAATTACTGAAATTTGCATCCGTCCAACACTATTCTGATTTTATTATTTGAATTTACAAAATATTATTCCTACGTTTATTCGAATTTACAAAATTTTATTCCTACGTTTAATCGAATTTACAAAATTTCACTCAAATTTACATGTTGCTTTTTTTTATTTTTATATTTTAATGATCGTTGTTATTATTCGGCAAAGTGAGAGAAAACTAGTATATCGATTTCGTGCAACGTAATACGGATACACGTGTATGCACGTACGTAAGAAATTCGCCCGTACATTTCTCGAATGTAGTTTACCGAGTCGCGATCCGCATTACCCCCCACCCCCGCGCCCGTGTAGATAGGTTGTTCAGTTACTCGGGGAGACATTCGCGAATGGAATGTAGAGTCATCGTGATCTCAGATATCAAATGGCACACTCGTGTTTATTATAATGAGAAAATATTCGAGGTCTCGGAGTAATTGTTGTTTCTCGTAATATCACCGTTGCATTTAACGATAATAATCATATAACCAATTACAATCTGAGTGAATTATGAGAAATTAATGAAAAACAAATTGATGACGGATGTACGAATTAAGGTTTTTTTACAAAATAAAATAACAAATATATGTAATTGAAAGAGATACGAGATATTTTCGTACGAGGGGCTGAGCCCTTGTACAGAAATGTACAGCGCGTAAGATTGTTATGAAAATTGCTTGAGGTCCGAAAAATCGTTTTTTTTTTAATTGCTTAAATCGATAAACTATCCACGAACATATTTACAAAGTTACAGAGGCCAATTGTAAATATTTTCGAAGATACAAGGCCAAAGGTAGAGAAGGGTAAATATTTGAGATTTATATTTCCTCCTATTGAAAAATTTGAAGCGTGTTTTCTCCAGTTTGCATTTTCAAAATTTTTCCAAATTGGCAGGCGTGATAGCAAAAAAAAACTAAACGACCTATTTAATCAAACCAAAGTTTATTTTCTTCAGTATGAACATCTCTTCTGAGTGAATTTAAAAAGTCGTTGAAAAAGTCTTTTTAAATCATTTTTATGGCACGTTAAAGTGTTTTTTTTAAACACATTTTTTTCGAGCCTGAGAAACGTTACAATTTCACGATTTTTTCAGCTTTTTAAAAATTCACCCAGAAGAAAAATATATGACAATTGAAAATTTGATTCGTTTTTTTGTTTCAGTCAAGAATTACAAGCTGCATCTTTCCCGCCGATTGGGGACTGCACTGGCAAGAAGCACATGGAATAGGCTGATAAATCTGCAGTCGTTTATTGTTTCATGGTGAAATTTTTTAAATACATTTCAATTATGCATGAAAAAATACCGCAATGTTTACTGGGCTCACTTGTCTTTTTTCCTTCTAAAAAAATCCCGAAAAAACGCTTTTTTGGACCTTCTACTTCAGGCTTCCGCCTTAAGAGAAAATTGCCAATGGGTCCAAATTCACATCAATGGATTTTCGACTCCGCATATTTCGAAAACTATGAACTTTATAAAAAAAAACATGGAACCTCGATTTGTAGGAAATCCATTCAGCTTCAAAGCTGTGTAGGTGGATATCGGCAAAAGAAAATAATTTATCGAAAAATGCGATTGAATTTGGAGCAACTCGTAAAAATGAGGTCAAAGTGAAACCCGTGTCGAAGGCTCGACCGCTTTTATTTCATACTTCAAATAAATTGTGAACATGCATAATTGCAATACAGTTGGCTTTTCCTTATTTTTCTTGCGCGATAAAATCCATTCCAAGGCTTTTTTATCGTAGCCTCGAGATTACACAGTTTATGGTCGACCTCTTTTTTTTTCATCCATAACATACGAACACGTTGCAAGTGTGCCACCGTTAACTCCCATCACGTTTTCCTCTCCACGTGAAAATTATTAGTCACGATCTGTAGCCCCGTTTGATGTTTTTCCCCCTTTTTTTCTTTAAATCCGTTCGCCATAAAAATAATCGTGAATAAACATTTTTGAAAAATTTCAGATTGCGCGAAAAAAAAATTGTCACCGAAACAATTCAATTTGGAAGGGACCGAGAAATGTATGATGCGATTCCGTGTCGTGCGTGTCGAAAGAAAAAAAAGAAGTGTCAAGCGCGCGATCAAAATGTTTCATGCAAACAAACGCCCGGCCGGCTATTTATACGAATGACAGCCACGTGATTATTACGACGATGTCGTCAACATTGAAGTTATCACAAGTGCTCGAGGTGACGTCTCTCTTGAGTCAAAAAACTTCGGCACGTCCTCCCGCTAATAAATCAATTAATTGATCTGATGATCAAACAATTCCCACTGACCCTTCAATCGGTCCATTTAATAAATTAACTGAGCCAAGTTCGACTGATCGATTGATATGAATCAAAACCAACGAATTCCTCGATAATCAATCAACCGTAGCCATCGATCCCACTTAATTGGTTAATCGTTAATTAAAAAAAAACTGATTAATTTGTTTAATTACGAAAAAAAGGGACACAAGTCAGTCTCGAAACACCACACTGTATCACGCTCTATTTTTGAACACGCGTTTCGTTAAAAATCACACTTTTTCCCGATAAAAACAACAAAAAAACAACATCAAGAGAACTCTTCGAGCGATTCTTTTAAATAAATTCGTACGTAAATACTTTTCATCGCGACGTAGCACTCGAAATTTCGTTCCCCGTTCTCACCAAATTGCGAACTCGCGTGGACACCTGTGCGAATGAGACGCACGCCAAAAGTATTCGGCAATTTTAAAGATCGCTACAGGCGAACACATGTAGGGTAAAATGGAACACTGAGGGATCACCGCGACCAATTATTTCGCGTATTTGAATAGAAACGCGTGACGTGGGGCAAAATGGACCACTGTGGGATCACCGCGAGCAGATATTTCGCGTGTTTTAGTCGAGACACGAGAAAAGTGGGGCAAAATGGAACACCGTGGGATATATCGTTCGTACAGGTCGTAGGACTTTGTATATGGGATGGGAGAACGTCTCACTCTCTCGTGAATCAGCGAGGTCAGTTCCTCGTGGGTCTCAGGGAAAGACTGAATGCGCGCCTCTCGCTATCTTTTCTCGCGGGTCCTCGAGCGCTCCTTGTGTGCGCGCGAGTTCATTCGCTCGCCCGTGTATGTGTTCTCGCGAGACAGAGTCGCGTGGGAGAGGAGAGAATATCGAGTCGCGCGTGTGCACGGGACGCGCAAATGGGATATTTTAATCGACTACGTGTACGTTCTTCTCTGACTGCGCGTCAAATATAACAACAAATGTAATATTACCAATTGGCTATAATATTACTAATAATAATACATCGTGATACATTCGTAATACGATATTACCGAGAATAAACATCGCAATACAATTTTTGTTTTTGAAGCTTTCAGTGCACACCTCCGTGACAAATCACAAAATGTACATGGGTCCATATTGTCACCAAGTGATGGTCAGATGCAAAAAACTCGAAAACTGTACGCTTTTTGCAAAAACGAGTGGGAATACTTTCGCTCGAAATTCGACTCAACGTTGCACAGTTTGATTTTGACAGCGAAAAAAAAAATTGACGGACAACGATATTACCGAGAATAAACATCGCAATACAATTTTTGTTTTTGAAGCTTTCAGTGCACACCTCCGTGACAAATCACAAAATGTACATGGGTCCATATTGTCACCAAATGATGGTCAGATGCAAATAACTCGAAAATCATGCGCTTTTTGCAAAAACGAGTGGGAATACTTTCGCTCGAAATTCGACTCAACGTTGCACAGTTGCATTTTGACAACGAAAAAAAAAAAAATTGACGGACAACGATATTACCGAGAATAAACATCGCAATACAATTTTTGTTTTTGAAGCTTTCAGTGCACACCTCCGTGACAAATCACAAGATGTACATGGGTCCATATTGTCACCAAATTATGGTCAGATGCAAATAACTCGAAAACCATGCGCTTTTTGCAAAAACGAGTGGGAATACTTTCGCTCGAAATTCGACTCAGCGTTGCACAGTTTGATTTTGACAACGAAAAAAAAAAAAAAAATTGACGGACAAAAAGCAAGTACAAAGAATATTGAAAATACGACCGGAACGTAAAAGGGCCGCGACGAAAAAACAAGCACGAGATGAGAGTATTCTCGATCGTACTATTGACGCATCGTCTTGCTGATGTCACGTTCACAATTAACTCGCGTATTCGCACGTTTGTTTGTCTTTCGATTAAGTCATCAGCTCTTGGTAAATTTTGATGAATTTTTTTCCGTCCGAAATCGCAATCAATTTATTACTACTTCATATATATAAGTAGAACCTTTAGATAACCCAACAGCCGAAAGATTGGCAAATTTTTACCACGAATTAAATTGGCGATAAAATTATCAATTTAGTTGATAATTCATAAAAATATAGGATAGGGCGTTCGGAAATAAAAAAATCCAAAATTTCGAATTGAAACTGAGAAATCGCTATTTCTTAATCGGCCATAATTCAGCCGCTAATTAACCATTTGGGATTTGTAACCGAATTTTTCCAAAGGATTTTGACAGGCTTAGCGAATGCCATTCGATTCATTCCGATATCTCAATTAGTTTTCCCGAAAAGTCCACTTGAAAAATGGCCGAAAAAGAGGCTTAAGGGGGTATTATGGAGAAATGGGCAAAAATCGATGGTCCGTTTTTGAAATTCCGCCGAAAATCGAAAAATGATCGGAGCTCGACGAACCAAGCGGCATCTTAAAGAGCAAACGATGACGAAGAGAATGAGCATAGAATGGGATTCCAAACGCAAAGGGGAAATATATGATCAACGATTCAGTGAAGAAACTTTTTGTTGGCCAAAGTCGGACAAATTTTTCGAATTTTATTATTTTTTTCATTGCTCCATATCGATGACCTCCTGAATACCAATTGACCGTTTATTTTCCCCGAAAGCCTCAATTTTCAAGAAAAATCGTCAAATTTTTTTGAAAATACGTTTTTGCGTTTATCTGCATTAATTTTGAGCTTCCGACACAAACTCGGTGATATTCGGATCAGCAGAAAATTAACCATTAGATAGATACTTGAAACAGTTTAAAAGTCGAAAAAAAATAACCCAACACTTTTGAGCACTTTTCCAGGATCCCCAAAATCTCGAAACTATCAAATAAAAAAATCCCATTGGCTACATACTTGAAACAGTTTAAAAATCAAACAAAAAAAAATTCAACCCTTTTCCAGGATCGCCGAAATCTCGAAATTATCAAACTCAACTCAACGCCTTAGGCCACAGTAACGGGTATAAAATGATGTGCGAATTTAACATTTCTTTTTTTCGTGTGAAAAAGTGATTCACTCATAGAATTGATTACACATCTATTTAGTATGAATATCAAGCTGTTAGAAAATATATATATATATATTTTTCTATGTACAAAATGGCCGACTCCTCGAAACTTCTCGAAACAGCTTTTTTTTGAATTGGCGTCACAAATAACTTCAACAATTTTCACTCGATTTACTTCAAATTTAAAAGTTATGTTCCTAATTGCATTTCGCAGAAAAGTACGTACGGAATTTCTGATTAATCGAAAACTTTTCATTTTATGAGCAGTTTATGAGCAGTTATAACGAAATTTTTCACTGAAAATTCATTTCTTAAGTTCAAATACCTACAACTTTTGAATAAAACAATATTTTTTGAATTCCGTACGTACTTCTCTAGGTATTCTAGTGTAGATTGGCGAGAATTTTTGTTTTTTGTTCTAGGTAAAAAATTGTGAATGCTGAATGTAACGCCGCCGAGCGTATAAAAAAAATAAAAGAAAATATTATCCGGCCATTTTGTACATCGAAAAAAAATATATATATGTATTTTTTCTAACAGCTTGATATTCATACTAAAAAGATGTGTAATTAATTTTATGAGTGAATCACTTTTTCATACGAAAAAAATTGTTAAATTCGCACATGATTTTATATCGGTTACTGTGGCTTAAGGCCTTAATACGGGAGTTTTAGAAAACGATTTATATAGGCTCAGGGAATGTCGTCGAGCCTGACCCGGTATCTTATTTCCTTCTACCTAAAAATTAACATCCAAAGGGCCAGGGCGCAGAAAGGGCTTAGGAATATTGGTGGAATTCGGCAGGCCGACTGTGAGCCGATCCACCGGATTGGCAAATAGTCCTAGCCGCATGGATCAAAATCCATTCGAAAGCTAGATCGATGCCGCGCAAAATGAGCCCAGGTGGAGGTCCCCTGGGTCAAAAGGGCGATTCCGGAGAAGCCGAAACGCGAAAAGATGCTTTTCGAAAATCCGGATGGCCGGTTTTGCAAATTGGCGAATCTTTGATCGGTCATATCATGCTGTTGAAGTTTGCATCGTTGGGACGCAACGAAAGCTCTTGTTTACATTTTATTTTCCATATTTTTATTGATATAGAAAATCTTTTTTCTTCAAGATTTATATTGTAGATGGGTAAATAAATATCTTGAAAAATAGTTAGAGGATTTTTGTAAACAAAGTTTGCTAAAATAAATCAAAGGAATTCACAAATATTAATGTTCGTTGCGTTCCAACGATGCAAACTTCAACCTCATGGTCTATCTCAGTCGCTAATTAACCAATTAGCATTTACAATAAGTATTAAGAAACGAATTTTGACAGACGCAGATAATGCCGTTGGGCTTATTCTTGTTTTTTGTATTTCTTCTGCGAGAAAAAGCTGTTTATTTTAGAAAAGTATCGGCGCGCCGAGAAAAATCAAATCACGCATTGAGGCGGGATATACATTTAGATGGGAAAAAATTAGGCAATTTGGATTTGCAAAAAAATTCACCATTTTTTTCAGTTAGAACATGTATACTTTTCATTTGACTGTATTTAAAGTGAAGAAAATGCAATTTCGAGAGAATGGCACAAACTTACAAAAATAAGAATCAACATTTCACGCAAAATTTCTGTAAAATTTGGTTTTAAAAGTTATTTTTTTCTCTTCTCATTTTTTAGAAACAATTCGCGTCAAGTGGAAGGTGGCAACATTATCAATGTTGCTGCCAAGTTTCAGCTCAATCGGCTTAAGCGGGTATACCTCTCTGGAAACTTCAAAAAATCGTTTTCATTGTTTTGCATATTTTTATAGTGTGAACTTTCAAGAATATTTTGAGACCAACCGGACCCTGAAATTTTTAAAACTGTCGAAGTTACACCTATTTTAGTGGAACAGTGTGTAAATTTGAGGATGATTCGCGTGTAACGAAAGCGGACATCAAAGCACAAGAATACTCAAAAGAGGCCCGAACTGCCCGCACATTGCATAGATTAGGTGTGCAACACGCTCTCGATGATGAGAAAGGACACTTATATGGTTTCGGAATCGCTGACTAGGGGTAAGACGACAATATTCCACGAGATCGTGTAAAATATGTACCAAAACTTCGAACGCGATTATCTCGAAACTACATATCTTGACACGGCGGAATTGATATCTTGAGTAACTTTGACACTATTGACTCGAGTTTGCACAGTTAGCGTTCGAACAGTCGTCATTTTCGGTTCACGATTGCATTTTTTAATTGGATGAACCATTTGTTAATAACACTGACTTCAGCATGCTGTTTTCCAACGGAAAAATGACGTTTCCTTTGGAGAAGCTGTCATATTTCGTATTTATCGAAATTTCCAAAAGTGGATCGTGAATCCATAGGATATATTTGAAGAAAACATTTTTTGTTTTCGTTTCAGATTACATTTGAGCCTGGGAGAGATTTTTTCGGAAGATTTCCTTCCGAAAAAATTACATTGTAACCACAAACATGTGTACGAAATGCTGGAAAACAAAATCAATTTATTCCAACCAATGTGTTACTAGAAGAAAAATTCATCATTCTGACCCTTCAAATTGGGCTTCCAGAGAGGGATACCCCGTTAATAGTTTTTGAGTAATCCTGCACGCCAATTTCGAAAATGCAGTTTTGAGAAAAACGCTACTGAAGTTAACGGGGCCCTCTAGTTTCTCGGGTCGAAAAAATCGATTTTTTTTTCTCATAAATCACATCTACAACATGTGTAGAAAATGTGTGCCAAAGGACTTTTCGATATTCGAAGTGGTTGACAAGTATAAATCACATGCGCGAACTTTCAAACGCGTTTTTCTCGAAACACCATTTTTCGAAACGGTGACCACGATATTTCTGAAACTACTGCACCGATCTTGTTCAAATTTATACAGCATCTTTAATATGTTATAAGCCAACGATTGAACTAGGATTATCATGATTGCTTCGATAGTTTTTTTTGTACGAGCGAAAAACTTAAGAAAAAATGAGTAAAAAATAGAATGTAATTTTCAAAAGTGTATAAAAAAGTCAATTTTTGTAATTTAGAATTCACTCTAGTTCAATCGCTAGTCTTAAATATGAAGATTAAAATGCCGTTTGGTTTTTTGATTTCGGATAAGCAGAACAGCCGCAATCTTGGTCACCGTCAAGCATCTCTTTTACTTGATGTCTTCCTGTCGGCCACTGTAAGGTTTATTCTATTATATATTTCGACTTCAAAAAATTTGTAAAGCTTATTTAAATGTTAATAAAGATTATGCAAAAACAATGAGATTGATTATTTCAATGCTTTGCCCGTAAAAAATTATTGACAAAGCCGTAAAAAAACAGCCGAGAAACTAGAGGACCCCGTTAACGACCGCTCCGAATCCGAACAGTGAGGCACAGCATTGACAGACTAACGTTTGACGTTTTTCGAATTTCCCTTTGAAGCTTTGGGAAAATATTCTACATATGTAGTTCTATCGTTTAAAGAGACCAAAAAAGAAATCGATTTTTTGATCGTCGTAAATATATATCCCGCCTTCATGTATCTCAAAAAGAGGAAAAGAAAATAAGTCGGAGCGGGGATCTTTAGTCCTCATCAAGAACCAAGTCAAAGTAGTTCAGGAATTCAGGTTGCCGTTAAGAGGCTCTCGTATAGTATACGGAATATCCATTTGTACATACACGCATACATAAATGGGTGTACAGCGTAAGAGCTAAATATGTAAGCCGGTCGCAAATCGAGCGTCAACAACGCAGTTTCTTCTCTCTAGCTAGTTATTTTCTAGCAATCTATCCATGCGTGTGTATGTTTCGTGAAGATCATTGAGGCCTCAGGCCACAGTAACGGGTATAAAATCATGTGCGAATTTAACCATTTTTTTTTCGTATGAAAAAGTGATTCACTCATAAAATTAATCACACATCTATTTAGTATGAATATCAAGCTGTTAGATATTTTTTCTTCGATGTACAAAATGGCCGATTACTCGAAACTTCTCGAAACAGCTTTTTTCCAATTGGCGTGACAAATAACTTCAACAATTTTCCCCCGATTTACTTCAAATTTAAAAGTTATGCTCCTCTGCATTTCGCAGAGAAGTACGTACGGAATTTCTGATTAATCGAAAACTTTTCATTTTATAAGCAGTTATAACGAAACTTTTCACGGAAAATTCATTTCTTAAGGGGTTACCCCCACTTGCGATTTTGAAAAAAACCGATTTTTTTTTATTGCATTTTTTTGAAGGGCAATTTGAAGTGCAGTTTTTTTTTTGATGCCCGGAATAGATGACTCTATGTAAGTTTACAAAAAAAAAATATTTTCTTCGTGTAAACTGAAATTGAAACTTTAAACGCGTTTTTCTCAAAATGGCATTTCTGAAGTCGGTGACCAAGATTACTCGAACACTAATGAACCGATCTTCTTGAAATTTTGGAGGCTTATTTAATACATAAAAATGTAGTCTTTAATAGTTCGATTTTTTTTCGAAAAAAATGGCCGTTTTATAGCCAAAAAACGGCCGTTTTTTTCGTTAAAATCGAACCATTAACTTTGACTGTCCGCCATTTTGTGAAAAATGAATATTTTTTAAAATCCTTCGATTAAAGACTAGTTTATACTTATATTTGACTAAATCCATTCGCATTTTTTTTTTCAGATGATCCACTTCGCCGCAATGTTGGTCACCGCAAACCGTGTATATAAAAACATTATTTCATTGACGGCCATTTGCCACTAAACAATGTAATATTTTTCAATAAAAAAATTACTGAAAGTTCTTCAAGATGTGTTCTTTAAGATGGTATATTGATCGATTAAAAAAGTTTTGTAGTTTTCTTTAAAAAAATTCATGAAAAAGGCCTTTTTTGCGTTACAAGTGGGGGTAACGCCTTAAGTTCAAATACCTACAACTTTTGAATAAAACAATATTTTTTTAATTCCGTACGTACTTATCTGGGTATTCTAATGTAGATTGACGAGAATTTTCGTTTTTGGTCTTGGTAAAAAATTGTGGATGCTAAATGTCACGCCGCGGAGCGTGTAAAAAAAGATAACAAAAGAAAATATTAGTAATCGGCCATTTTGTACATCGACGAAAAAAATTCTAACAGCTTGATATTTATACTAAATAGATGTGTAATTAATTTGACGAGTGAATCACTTTTTTATACGAAAAAAAATTGTTAAATTCGCACATGATTTTATACCCGTTACTGTGGCCTAAGGCCTTATCGGACTACATCTACCTGGGTGAGTCAAAAAATTGCATTTTCCAAATGTATTTTTACTGAATATTATCATCTTTTAGCTATATTCCCTGAAAATTTCATTGAAATATTCCTAAAATTGTATAAGCTACAGGTTCTAACAGTCGGCCGGACGAGCAGTAGCAGCACCGTACATCAAACTTTAAACGCGTTTTTCTCGAAACACTTTTCAAAGTCGATGGACATGATGTCTCGAGAACCACCCGATGGATTGTTTCCAAATTTACAGGAGATACGACGAGAAGCCTTTAAAGGTCGTTGACGATCTCGCTTTTTAAAAATCGATCTTCATTATTTAATAGTCAAAATGACAGTTTTTTTCATAGATTTTGTATGCTCGAGTTTCAATTGGTAGCCACGTTGTTAAAAAAAAATTCTGTATTTTTGTCGATTTTTTTTAAAGGCTCTCAACATATAAAATGTTTAAAAAAAAGTCTTTGTGTTTAAAAAAAGCGTTTTTTTTAACAACCGTTTCCCAGAAATTAAATTTGGTATTTGGCCATTTTTTTCGGGCCTCTAGGTAGATCTAGCCCCTCAAGTTTCCATGTCCAAACATCGCGCACCGCCTCGACGTGCCGATTGTTTGCACAGAACCGCGTGCAAAAATTTGCGCTATGACATTTTTCATGCAAAAGTCTTGTCGACATGTGAAAACCAAAAAAAAAAAAAACATTCAGCTTGCCTGCGTACAAAACTATCCGTAGAGAAAAAGAAAGTATTTCTCGTATTCAGAGTTCAGAATCGGCCGAGTGCCAAGGAAGCGCGAGCCAAGCAGATAAAGATCTTTCTGCCCACTCGGTCGGAAAAATAAAAATGAAAAGACCGTAAGGAAGATTTTCAATAACCTATATGCGTATACGATCGTGATGTTCAGCTTGTCGAGAGTTCTATGAGACGCAACGAAAAAAGGTGGGGGTCCATATTGACACCAAACAATTTCCGGCTCTCAATATCTCGTAAACGATGCGCTCTTTCGAAAAAAAAAAATTAGAAACGTTTCTCGTTGCAAATTTTCTAAACATCAGAGGAGTAAGGTTCGATTTTAGGCAAAAGAAACTGAGGATAATCAGAGGGAAAAAAAAAACATTCGATCCTCTTTCCCTATGCAACCCTATTTATGTTCGGCACTGGCACTTTTTTCCGTATCCATTCAAAATGCATTTAATATTTGTAAAAATCACTAGAGCTTACGTTACTATAATACTCGTATTCCTCGACTGGATTCCTGCTCGCTCTCTCCCGTGTATACGTAGGACACGTGTAGTGTACGCGTCGCAGAAAATGTGCCGATACGAGAACCGCAATTCTCGTGTGTTCCATAGGGGCAAACGATAAGATCCGTAAAAGAAGCACCGATCGCGGAGCAGAAGCGCAAGCCCCACGGGATGTATATATATATATGTGTGTGTGTGTGTGTGTGTGTATGTATGTATGTGTGTATATACAAGAATAGTAGTACACACCGTGGCCGCATATACAGTTACTGGTCGTAGCGGAAGATTAACGTAACGGCATCGCGAGTGGAAATTAAATAAACCAAAATGAAGACGAACAAGAAGAAGAAGAGAAGGAAGTACGAAGTAAAAGAGTACGCGTTACGCGGGTTTTTTTTTTAATATATCATGTACAGGGTGTCCATTCAAACTTTCGATGCGAATACTTATCGACTGGTGCATAATTCGAGAAGAATATTTCGATGAAACCCAACAACAGCGATGGAAATTGCCGATTTTTCATGGTAAAGCCAATTTTCCGAGGGGTCCATATTGCCCCACGTTTCGTTTATTGGCGCAACCGGCTGATTTCGATACGGTCCAGGCCAAAAAAATCTCATCCACATCGAGACGTTTCGATTCAACACTTGGGTGGAAAAATATTCGCACGACGAATGAATATGTCAAATAAAAATATATATAGACGACCACTGATCAATTCAGTGCGGTGGATGTGACGAATGGTGACTTTTTTGTTATTTTTCAAGTCTCGCAAAGAAAAGTATCGCGGCAATAGTCCGCCACGACTGATAAATTCTCCAGTTTCTGTTACAAGGTAAGCCTCTCGCCATGTTCATTTCGAGAACGAGACACGTTTGACCTGTGTCACGTACGAGCCGACGAGTAAAGTGATTTACAGCGATAGCAGACCTCACTGGGGATTTTCATCGACCGTCCGAGTTAATAAAATAATCAAGCACTACGATCGCAATTGCCTTGCTGCGCGAGGACAAAAAATTTGCGCTATTTACGTCCGAGAACACGATTTTCCCCCGGGGGTCCATTTTGCCCCGCATTTGTTTTTTTCTTCAATTTCCCACCTCCAGTGTCCTCGCAGAACTTCGTCATTTCGTTTCTTCACGGTGGAGCGATCATCGAGAACGAGTTCAGCCGGCCTTAAACTTGTAACTGGCCGGTAATTTTAATAATCGCGCGTGTGCCGGTTGGTTTGGAGAACGCAACGTTCGCGTGGGACGTGGCTCGCGAATCTCTCGTGTCGCCAGATTAAGTTTCCCTCGCGTTACGAGGAAATATTCCGATCGAAAAAGTGCCCAATTAACGACAGATTGGATCTGCGCTCGATGACCACATAATTGATTCCCACATCGGTAATTTATCGACGTAATTACTCGTATTTCCGTTCGTGCGTACACTTTTTTTTTCCTCTCGAAGCCGGACGGAAAGAGGAAAAAAACAACGCGAGCCAGGAGAGTGTAACGCACCGTCGGGAGGAGAGACGCTTGTTTTGTTTTTTTTTCTTCGTTATTCTTTCGCGCGTTGCGATTTCGAAAGGAGAACGATCCAGCGGCGAATCTCCGGCCTTTTTGTTTTATTTTTTTGTATACAAAGAAACTTGTCCGGTGTTTTCTGAACGGGAACGAAAACATTGTAAGAAGGATTCGTTTAGCATACAAAGGAACGTCTCCCGTTGCGCGTTACACAGGTGACCCTCCCCCCCTTTTTTCCTTTCCTCTTAACGTTCTCTATGCCCCGGGAAATCGAATGGAAAGTCGTAAAACCAGAATAATTTACGAAGGTTGGGAAAAAAACCGGTCGAATCGATTCGTTCCAATCAATTTTCCTCATTAGATGTCAAACGGAAGTCTGGTGGGCCGAGATGCGAACAAAATGACATTTAATGAAATCGTCTAATCTTGAAATTAAATAGTAATGAATAAAATGAAATAATGATAAATAAAAAAAAATAATGATAAATAAAATGAAATTTTAATAAATTAAATCATTCAATCTAATCATCTAATCCGTAGTGGGATCAATTGGCGGACGAGCCCACGCAAACATCGTCACGGATTTATTTTTGTACCCCGTGGACGATGACACGGAAGAATATACGGCGTATATATATATTTATATATATTGAGAAGGAAAAGAACCGGAAATGACGCCAGGTTGAAGCGATTTCCTTACGACATACTCGAGACCCGAGTCAGACACGTCGGGTATCGTATTGTGTTTTTGCTCACGCGATATCACGCCGCCGCACACAGAGAGAGAGAGAGGAGAGGAGAAGAGAGAGCAAGAGCGAGAGCCGATATATGTAAAATAAAAAACACGTGCGCGAATGGGGAGCGCGTGATTCGACACGCTCTTAATTACGTTCTTCAGTGAATTTTCTCGTACTACGAGCGCGTCCCTAACTGTTCTCCTCGCTAAAATTACTCTGTGCGGGGGATTCCTCGGAGTTACTTCTCTATGGATTTTTTTATCCTGCTTAAGAGCGAGAGGGGGGGGGCAGAAGGAAATGACAAGAAACACTTGCGGAACGGCAAGAACACTTTGTAATACGAGAAGGCAATACCTGTCCAGAATTCTCGTCCCCGTTATTCCATTTCATAAACATTAATTTAAAAAAGAGAATTTTTAATATATGAATTTGTGTTTTTTTAAATCTAACTGTGCGGATGTCAAAGTCGAATAAATTTGTCGCAAAAAGTGTCCCTGCGTTTTCTCCAAAAAAACTGCATAGTTCTCGATATATTCGAAGCCGAAAATCGCTTCGTGTCATTATGGACCCCTGTGCACTTTGGTGTTCATATATATATATATATATATATATATATATATATATATATATATATATATATATATATATATATATATATATATAATCGGATAATGTGCGGGCGTCGACCTCCGTACACGGATAAAGACTCGAGAACTAGCTCCACAGAGAAGTTAATTAACTCCAATAGCCTTTTAATTGAAAAGAAAAAGAATACTCTCATGTTATTTTCTTTCTCAAGAGCTCGATCAGAATTGCACGCGAAAACTGGCTCTATATAAGGAATACGTCGCCGCAATATTTTGTAACATTCGTTATTATAAACTGTAGGTATGGAATTGTTAGTAATTACCAGGAATAATTACAGAGAGGGAGAGAAAAAGAAAAGGGGAGGGGGGAGAAGTAACCCGTGCATGAGGCGGTTCACGAATCGATATTTTTTATATACAGGGTGTTAGGAAGGTCGATGCAAAGCCTTAAGGGGGTGATAGGTAACCTCCAAAGGAACATATCTAACCTTGGTTACCTTAGTCCAAAGTCTAAGGCTTTCGAGTTATCATGGTAAATACGATTTTTGGAAAATGTTCCAATATTAGGTACTAACTCGTTTACCTCTTATGTTAATGCTATTTTTAAAAAATAGAATTAACATATCCTGACATAACTTATTGACGTAAGAGGTATTTTTATTCTTTGACAAGTTTTTAATTATTCAACCCGTCCCATTTAGTTAGTTGTGTAGATACAGATGATTGTATTGGTGTTTGTCGATTGAATACACACTAAGCTAAGACGCAAATGAGTTTTTAGTTAGCAATTATTGTCTGTTTCAACATTATGAACGAGTTAGTACCTAATTTTGGGAAATTTTCCAAAAATCATATTTATGATATAACTCGAAATCCTCACGCTTTGGACTGAGGTAACCTGGGTTGGATATGTTCCTAACGAGGTAACCTATCACCCCCTTTGCATCGACCTTCTTAACACCCTGTATATGAGGTATTCCAAGTGTTTTCGAACGGCCTAAAACCCTGACCTTCTTCAATCTTCTTCAAAGTTGGTGATGTTTTTGTATCATATATTTTGAGTACGTGGCTTTTTTTTCAGATTTTTATCGGCTCGCTAATTCGGCTAACTCGGAGATAAAATTTTACACGTGATAAAATGCCAAATGATCGTATCATAGTGATTTTCTCGTCGTACAAAAAAATTTCCTCTACAAAAAAGATGCATTTTTCTATGAACTATTTTGCAAAAAATTCAAAATTTTCCAAGTACTTCAATACTAAAAGAAAAAAGAAAAATCTTTCATTTTTTAATTTTTCAACCCCAATGACTGGGTTGATCCTGCTGAAATTTACACTGAATTTTCTTTTATTAGTGTAAAACAACATGTGTAAGTTTGATTCTGGGCTGGGCTTGCGTTCAGTTAATATCGTCGTCTTAAATTTAATGGGAAATTGTTTGTGTTGAATAACTCGGCGATTTACAATTTTTAAGTAAAAATGGTAATGACTAAACTTGTAGGAAATCGAGTGCTTTACAACTTTGGTCATTACAGTTTTTTCTCTACCATCGATATTTTTCGAATTAAACCTGAAAAAAGCGGCTATTGCATTATCTCGTACAACTTTTCGTCTGGAACATTTTTTTGTGACGTCGATAATTACCGAGTTACTTCGGGTGGCAGAGATAAGATGGACACCCTGTATATTTGTACAACGAAACACGTAGGTTGGTGAGGTCATCCCGAGCGTGACGTCATTATGCCTCATTATACCTGTCCTGGACACACCGAACGGGCACTCCTTTCCCGCCGCGCGTAGGCGTCAAACGTTTAAAAAAAATGATCAAAACGAACAAAAATCCTTCCCTATAGAAAATCCCAATCAACAATACCTATAACCCGCGGGGAATTATCGCGACGCATAATCATTGGCTCTAGCGAATGTCTCCAATATTGGCCTTTATTCGACAAACAGAAGGATGCAATAATTCACATACGAGACATTTTCGGTGTTGTGCATCTGCGGACCGGTTTTTCTCATATATATAAACATATAGAACATGTGTTTTTGCAACAACAAAAAAGTTACCCATCGGTGAGTCACGATAATAAACCCAAGGTCATCAAACACGATTCTCGAGACCGCACGAGAAGAAATATTACCCGTAATCCCCGCCCGGCCCGCATCCTCCAGTTCTCCTGCCTCGTAGCCCCTTTGGCAAAAAGGATTCTCTGCGACGCTCGAGATTTTCCTTGGGAGGCCATATTGAATTTCATCGCGTCGGGTAGATCGATATGGTAACACTAGGGACTTGCACACTTCGCCAAAGGTTCTTTCGTTCAAAAATGAGCCTAACTAAACGCTTCGGGGGCACACGGGGTCAAATTCTGACAGCAACATTTTCTCGCCCAGCTTCGAATTCAACGACGTATTTTTAAATCAAACTTTGCATCCTTAGAGGTCACGAAATTTCCTAGGAGAAACGTTCTCAATTTTTTTTTCCGAAAAGCGCACAGATTGCGAGATATTCGAAGCCGAAAATCGCTTGGTGTCAATATGGACCCCTGGGCTCTGAGATTCGCTACGGGCACGTACCCTCGAAGGGTCAATTAACGTTCCCCCGTTACATTTTAACTCTGAGAAAGCACGAATTCCAAAAGTATTTATCGCAGCAAGGTAGATTTGTACCGAAACGACCCATATAGAAATAAACACAAGCCGTGCGGAGCGTTGTAAAAAAAGAAATGCAATGCGTCAACCAACCAGACTCGTTTTCATTAACGACGCGGTGCGAAATAACACCGGAGTGCGTTGACGAACTTACGAAAAACCTTTTGCGACGCGATAATGAAAAGACCCGAACGCAAATTCACCGGTTTTTTATTTTTTTCATTTTATTTATTTCTTCCCCGTAAACAATTCTTGCACTATGGCAGGAGAAAATAATTTTCGTCAGTCACGTCTTTCACACGCTCTGATTGCGTGAAAAACACGACGGGGGAAATAATGCACCGGGCTACAAGGGTCGCCAGATGGTTGCGCGCACCCTTGGGAATTTACGAGAGGCGAATTTGTGCACAGTGGGGGTGGCTGAGTTAACGAGGGGCACACAGATATCCGAGACCGAGAATTTAAATAAATATTTATAAATTATTAATTTAAATTAATATTTATAAATTATTAATTTAAATTAATATTTATAAATCATCAATGTAAATTAATATTTATAAATTATTAATTCGAACTGATATTCATAAATGATTGACACAAATCATTATTTATAAATAATCAATTTAAATTAATATTCATAAATCATTAATTTGGATTAATATTGACGTTGACAAGATTGTATTGTTGGAATGCAACGAAAATTAATTCTTTTTGATTGCTCGAATTTTTTTTGCCGTTTCAAGCTGTAAAAATTGCTCAAACGTTTCTACGTATTCTTGTTAGAAATTTGCGACCTGAATTTGCAAAAAAGGCCTTTCGATAATAATAAAAAATTAAGAAATAAACGAATATTCTTGCATTCAGCCGATGCAAACTTCAACGTCATTTAATATTTATAAATTATCAATATGAATTCATATTTATAAGTTTTTAATTCGAAACAATATTCGTAAGCGATTACCTGAAATTAATATTCATAAATTATTAACTTGATTTAATGCTCATGAAGTAATAATTTAAATCAATATTTATAACTGTTCATTTGAATTAATATTCATAAATTATTCATTTGAATTAATATTCATAAACTGTTAACGTCAATTAATATTTATGAATTATCAACTTAAATTAATATTTATAAATGACTAGTTTAATAATGTTAAGATTATTCTCATTATATTTGCTTCGTCACAGAGGAAGATTTCTTCTCGCTAGTGTGTATTTTGGCCCCCCCCCCCGGAACGCAAGCGCGTCCGAGCGGTCACCCATCCAAGTACCCTTAAGAGGTAAGGCCACAGTAGAATTGTCAAAAAATCGATTTTTTTCTTCGCTAAAGCGGTGCTTTATCGTCATAAGAATAAGTTACTATTCGATTTATAGCAAGAAAATGTTGTTTTCACTGAAAATTCAAGTTCAATTGAAATTCAAATTCGAATGTCTACAACTTTTGAATAAAACAATATTTTTTAAATTCCGTACGTACTTTTCTAGGCATTCTAATGTAGATTAACGAGAATTTTTGTTTTTTGTTCTAGGTAAAAAATTGTGGATGCTAAATGTCACGCCGCGGAGCGCCTAAAAAAAAAGATAACAAAAGAAACCATTAGTAGTCGGCCATTTTCTACATCGAAAAAAAAAAATTCTACCAGCTTGATATTCATACTAAATAGATGTGTAATTAACTTTATGAGTGAATCACTTTTGTATGAAAAAGTGATTCACTCATAAAGTTAATTAATTTAAAATAATTAATAATTAAACTTTATTAATTAAGAAAATAAAATTGTTAAATTCGCACGTGATTTTATACCCGTTACTGTGTCTCAACCCCTTAATGAAAATACTCATATGCAATCTTTGAATACCGAGGCTCCCTACCTTTATGCCGGTCTCAGCTTTTTGGTACCAGCTCTTTCGTCGCTTGATCGTTTCCGACATTATTCCGATATCACAGACGCGTACGAAATTCCTCCCAAGATATCGACGCCGCTGTTATCGCTCGCGGAGCGTCGTCCGACGTCCTTTTTTTTGCAAACTCAAAAACACTATCGCGAAATTGCAACGAACGATGACGATGTGATTTTTCGAACTACGTTTCGATAGAGCGTTTAAAAGATTGAAAAAATAGTTCTTCACTGCCTCCACATTTTGCGCGAAAAACCAACTTCCGAAACCTTACAGCTTAAGTGTAAAGAAAAATAAAAAGGCACTGTTCGCGAGTAATGACCACTGTTACTATTGGAAAAAAACCTCTCGTTATTCTTTCCCACTTGTTCTTTTTTTTTTTTATATCGAGGCACATTTAATTTCGACGCTTTCATTCGCAAGCGGCGCGTACACTGTCCTAGCTAACATTGGCGACCGGGTGTGCATTACCGAAAAAAAAGGGGAAAAGAAAACAGAACGAGAAAAAAATAATAAGATCGGATCGCGTTTCAATGTGACCGAGAGTACATTTCAACTAGTGCGGACTGTGCCGCGGCCGCCGTGTCACTGCACACTCCCTACCGCTGCTACGGTAGTCACGAGTTCTCCTCTTTGCATACACGGGTTTGAACGTGTTTGTTCCTGTTTCCGCGAGCGCCCCGAGCCCGCGTCGGGGTGTCTATCGACGCGTGCGTGTGCGTGGACAATATTCAGTCCTTTGTGTACATGCCGAGGATATACATATACAGGGTGTCCTTCTTATCTTTGCCACCCGAAGTAACTCGGTAATTATCGACGTCACGAAAAAATGTTTCAGACTTCCACTTTTTCAAATGGAATGGTACATTTTTTTTCAACCATCTTGTGGAGGACCTCAAGCTGCATAAAAAAAATTAGGGGGTCAAAGTCGTTCAAGGTCATTCAAGGTCAGTATCGATGATACAAATCTAAGTATCTCGGATCGCTACCAAATATTTAGTAGTGATCAGAGATATTTAGATTTGTGTTTCATTTTAATAGGTGACCTTGAATGACCTTGAACGACTTTGACTCCCCAATGTTTTTATGCGGCTTGAGGTGCTCCACAAGATGCTTGAAAAAAAAGTACCATTCCATTAAAAAAAGTGGAGGTGACCTTCACTGTGCGTCAGCGCCTCCACCGAAATAAAGAAAACTGGTCGCATTTGATGGCCCCCTTTACGACGTACAACTTTTGTCTGGAACATTTTTTTGTGACGTCGATAATTACCGAGTTATTTCGGGTGGCAGAGATAAGAGGGACACCATGTATATATACAGGGTGTTCCAGAACTTAATGCGTTGCCTGAAGTGGGGGGGGGGGGGGGGTTGTGGGTGAAATTCTGAGTCGATTGATATAAGCATGTGTGGGTCTCAGATCAACCGCTGAATTATTATTAATTTTTAAACGCGGGCCAATCAGGTGCGCCCGATAAGCCGGCGTATCGACGCACCTGATTGGCCCGCGTTTAAAAATTAATAATAATTCAGCGGTTGATCTGAGACCCACACATGCTTATATCAATCGACTCAGAATTTCACCCACAACCCCCCATTTTAGGGAACGCATTCAGGTCTGGGACACCCTGTTTATGTATAAATACAGGGTGTTCTGTAATCAATGGATAATCCTACAACTGTCGATAGGTCAGATCATGTCCTACTATTTGCTCGAATTTCAGTTTAGTAAAAGTCCCACGGTCTTCCAGATTTTGGGCCTTATGTTATTTTTTTAAAAAAAATTATCTTCTTTTGGTTTTTCGCATGCCAGTTCTACAAATGATATGAATCGACAATAACTAAGCGATTGTTTAAAGTAATTGGCACAATATGCGTAGTACATTTTTTTACACCGCAAGCTATCAAAGTCAGATGTTCGAATTGGTTTGTGTGAAAATTCTGCGTTAGATCGTTTTTCATAAAGTTTTCTTAGCATTTAAGGTTAAAAAAAGACTTTTCTAGATAAAACAAATGAACAAGAGTATTTTTTTTAACTGGTCAAAAAAGTTATTTGTAGAAACTAGAGGCTGGAGCAGCGGAACTTTTTCTATTACCAGTATTTCGATATTTTATAAATATTCATTTAAATTGATAATTTATAAATAATAATTTAAGTCAATCATTTATGAATATCAGTTCGAATTAATGATTTATAAGTATTAACTTAAATTATTAATTCATAAATATTTACTTAAATTCTCGGTCTCGGTATCATTTGAAACCTTGATAAAAGAAAAAAACTTTAGAAGTTTGAATGTGAAGATGGATGTTGTGGAAATTATGGTTTACAGCTAACTAGGAACATCACTTAAGTGTCCGCCGTCGATTTTTGTTGAAACTCATATATGTGATAAAGCATTGAAAACTATGAGACACGTTTTTTTTATCTGCGGAAAAACGGGTTTAAGGGGGGAAACCACCCCTCAGAGAAAGGCGTGTCGAGGGGTAGTTTTGCAGTTTCACCCACAAGCAGTCCACCGATCTGAATAAAACAAAACCCAAAATTCTCCTATTGTAAAGCGATAAAAAAATCACTATAGAATACTTTTTTAATGCAATTAAGGGGTGTCACACCTTTCTTTGAGATAGTTTTCTCCCTCGAAAATATTTATACGCAGTAAAAAAATACGTTTCTAATAGTTTTCAATGCTTTATCACATATATGAGTTTCAACGAAATCGGAGTAGGACACTTAAGGGGTTACCCCCACTCGCGATTTTGAAAAATCGATTTTTTTTTATTGCGTTTTTTTGAAGTATAAGTATCCGGGCCCACACTTCTGTATGGGCCCGGAATAGATGACTATGTAAGTTTACAAAAAAAAATATTTTCTTCGTGTAAACTGAAATTGAAACTTTTAACGCGTTTTTCTCAAAATGGCATTTCTGAAGTCGGTGACCAAGATTACTCGAACACTAATGAACCGATCTTCTTGAAATTTCGCAGGCTTATTTAATACATAAAAATGTAGTCTTTAGTCGTTCGATTTTTTTTTTCGAAAAAAAAAATGGCCGTTTTATAGCAAAAAAACGGCCGTTTTTTTTTTCGTTAAAATCGAACCATTAACTTTGACTGTCCGCCATTTTGTGAAAAATGAATATTTTTTAAAATCCTTCGATTAAAGACTAGTTTATACTTATATTTGACTAAATCCATCCGCATTTTTTTTTCAGATGATCCACTTCGCCGCAATGTTGGTCACCGCAAACCGTGTATATAAAAACATTATTTCATTGACGGCCATTTGCTACTAAACAATGTAATATTTTTCAATAAAAAAATTACTGAAAGTTCTTCAAGATGTGTTCTTTAAGATTGTATATTGATCGATTAAAAAAGTTTTATAGTTTTCTTTAAAAAACTTCATGAAAAAGGCCTTTTTTTTGCGCTACAAGTGGGGGTAACGCCTTAAGTGATATTCCGTGTGAGTGAACGCACAGTATTTATTAAAAATCACCGTCTTTTATTGAGATC
Source organism: Ophion slaviceki (assembly GCA_944452715.1). NCBI lineage: Eukaryota > Metazoa > Arthropoda > Insecta > Hymenoptera > Ichneumonidae > Ophion > Ophion slaviceki. The sequence goes on along the minus strand of OX101793.1, from coordinate 27,493,001 downwards.
TTCATTTATTATACATTTCTAAACATGCTCTGCTATGTTCTTAGATATATCCAACCCAAAATGAAATAAATAAACAAACAAAAAATTCGAACTTTTATGCAAATAAAAATGCCGTAAAAAAGCAAAATAAAAATTAGCAAGTATTGTGAAAGTCAGCACAGTAGTAGCTACCAGATTGCAAACGAATGGTATAGCTTGGGGCAAGCAGGCAACAGCATGGTCACTTTAATTAACAAGATTCAGATCGTCGAAATAATGATCACAAGAAATAGAGGGCATCTGAAGTTTCGTCTTTCAGAGACGACTTTATCTTATTGCAGGTGTAAGCCGTGGAAGATCAGGCCCTTTTCGATTTTACACTCGTGGATAAATAAAGTTGACACTTCAACTTTAACAACACAAGGTTGTTAAACGTAGTAAAAAAAACAAGTAAAAGTACCTTAAATGCAAATAATAACAATCATGACAATATTTCAATGTTTTTAACTCTGACATCGAAATATTGCTATTTTTCGATGACGTTGAAGTTTGCATCGTTGGAATGCAACGAAAAATAATTATTTTTTAACTGCTGAAGTTTTTTTTGCTGTTTCGGGCTGTGAAAATGAATGAAGTGTTTTCACATATTCTCATTAAAGAGTTACGACTTCAGTTAGCAAAAAAAAAAGACTTTCGATAATGATAAAAATAAAGAAATAAAATATTTAAAAAAAAATCGTTGCATTCCACCGATGCAAATTTCAACCTCGTATTAATCGAGTCCATTATTGGTTTTTCAATATCGGATTTCTGGTCCGATATTCCGGTTTTTCGACACTAGCGAAAAACCGGTATCCATGCTCTGGTAAAAATAGCATGCGAAAAACCAATAGCAGACAATTTTTTTTTAATAACATAAAACCCAAAATCTCGAAAACCGTGGGACTTTTACTAAACTGAAATTCCAGCATATAATTGGACATGATCTGACCTATCGACATTTGCAGGATTATCCATCAATTCCAGGACACCCGGTATATATGTATGTATATCCATTTAATGCAAAGGTAAGTCTCTCAACATATAGCTCTCGTTGTCACGCGTGTCGAAAGGAGGAATCGTAAAACGAAACCTTTGCATATACAATCTGAGCGGAACTATATATATTGCAAAAATGTTATGGACCTAATTTCAGTAGATGTGTACTGTATCCCATGACAAATTTCCCTTCAGAGGTTTTACGCGCTATCATTATTTTTTTTAAATTATGTATTTTATTATTATTTCGATTATTAATTAGACTTTAATTATATATTAGGTGTAGTAAAAAGAAATCCATTAATTTTGCCTTCAATTTCATGCAAAAATAATGGATTCTAGGGGTGTGCGGGTAGCAGAATTGGTCGGGTCGGGTCGGGTCGGGTAATTAGACTATGATTCGGATCGGGTACCCGAATTTTTCGGGTAGCCCGAATTTTTCGGGTAGCCCGAATTTTTCGGGTAGCCCGAATTTTTCGGGTAGCCCGAATTTTTCGGGTAGCCCGAATTTTTCGGGTAGCCCGAATTTTTCGGGTACCCGTGATCGGACGGGAATACTCGAACTTTAACGGGTATCCGAGGTTTTCGAGTACTCGTGACCAGACTGGAATACTCGTACTTTATTGAGTAACCGACCGAAAGAATGAAAGAATAAAGAATAGAGAAGTGAGACGAAAAAAGATCTTTACAGCATTATGATTTATTCGATTTATCGCCTTCTTCGAGTTTTCGTTTTCTCCCATTATTCGATCGATACACCTAGATAAAAAATAAAAATAAACATAAATAATAGATACGGATCTCTGAGTCTGTTACGAATACCCGAAAACCAAATTCGGGTACCCGATAGAGGCGGGTAATGCAAAAACGAAGCCCGTCGGGTACCCGACCCGACCCGAACATCGGGTACCCGAGTCAATCGGGTACCCGCACACCCCTAATGGATTCCTTTTTACTAAACCTTATATATATATATGTATTAAAATTAAATTACGTCCATGCGTGATTTTATTGATTAATTATATATGTATGTAAAAATATACAATACATTTATAAGATTTTCGTCGCCAAGATTATTGGAGATTATCACGAATATGTATATGAATGTTTATAAACTGTCAATTTGAAATAATATTCATAAATTATAGATATATGTATATATTTCGTTTCGTTATATATATATATATATATATATATATATATATATATATATATATATATATATATATATATATATATATATATATATATATATATATATATATATATATAGGGTGTACCTCTTATCTCTGCCACCCGAAATAACTCGGTAATTATCGACGTTACAAAAAAATATTCCAGACAAAAGTTGCACGGTGGGAAGGAGCCTATCAGATGCGACCAATTTTTTTTATTTCGGTGGAATCGCTGCCGCACAGTGAAGGTCACCTCCACTTTTTTAAATGGAATGGTACATTTTTGTCAACCATCTTGGGGAGCATCTCAAGCCGCAGAAAAAACATTAGGCGGTCAAAGTCGTTCAAGGTCATTGAAGCTCACCCATTAAAATGAAATACAAATCTAAATATCTCGGATCACTACCAAATATTTGGTAGTGATGCGAGATATTTAGATTTGTATCATCGATACTGACCTTGAACGACTTTGACCCCCTAATGTTTTTTACGCGGCTTGAGGTGCTCCACAAGATGGTTGAAAAAAGATGCACCATCCCATTTAGAAAAGTGGAGGTGACCATCACTGTGTGTCAGCGCCTGCACCAAAATAATAAAAAAATGGTCGCATTTGATGGCCTCCTTCACGCCGTACAACTTTTGTCTGGAACATTTTTTTGTGACGTCGATAATTACCGAGTTATTTCGGGTGGCAGAGATAAGGGAGACACCCTGTATATAGTGTCTGGATAATATTTTGAATAATTCATAATTTGTATAAACCGTCTTTCAGTACGTCTCTCTAGAAACCAAACTTAAAAAAATGATAAGACATACGATATTAAAATAAACCTCAATATTATTTGTCACAATTAGGATTTTCCAAAAAAAATATGTATATAGATATTTAAAAAGAATGAAATTTTCCTCTACACACACACACACACACACACACATATATATAAGTATACGACAAAATAAAATAAGTAAAGCACATAAAAAAGTGATTCAAACTGATAGAAATGAAACGGGTATTGCGACTTTTCTTTGTAAAAGAGTATCTTGATAATAATTTTAATAATCAGTGGGGTGTACATATCATTTCGTGTGTGTATATATATATATATATGTGTGTGTGTGTGTGTGTGTGTGTGTGTGTGTGTGCGCGCGCGCGCGCGCGTGTGTGTGTGTGCGTGTACACACACACACACACACCCAAAATGATATGTACACCCCACTGATTATTAAAATTATTATCAAGATACTCTTCTACAAAGAAAAGTCGCAATACCCGTTTCATTTCTATCAGTTCGAATCACTTTTTTATGTGCTTTACTTATTTTATTTTGTCGTTTTGGGTGGTGAATGATCAATAAGTTATGAAAAAAATTATCCTCACACACACACACACACACACACACATATGATTTCATTGAATCATTAATACCTTTCTGTAGCAATATGACGAAAATGAATAGACTATTTGCCGTGAGATTTAGTGCACGAGTTACAAAATGAGGTCTGTAATGTTAAACGTAAGTATATGCAATGAAAAAAAAGTCAGTGAAAACTTCGGCAACATTTTGCGCCCGTAGCGAACCAACCGACGTCTAAAGACACGTACTAAGTAGCAATACGGCCCGGTGCGGTTTATCTTATCGCAGCGATTAAGAGACCGATCTCATTAGCGAGTGCGATAGGACGCGCGGGTGCACTCGCGAAATAAACGAGAGATAACCTCAGTTTAGTAGAGATTTGGTCACTCGTTCGGTCTCCCTCATTTTTTAATTTTTTAATTTCGAAATATCACGAGAAGGATGATAAACAGTTCGCGATTTTATTTCTAAATTTTTTACTGCTTTGGAGTATTCTTTTTTTTGAATTCACAATTCCAATGCCCCCGTATGAAAGAAATGATAATTAGGCGATTAAAACAAAACGAGTGTATTGGCCCCTGAAGCTTTTGTTTTGTGTCGTAAAGAAAGAGAGAGAGAGAAAGAGAATCGCGTGTTACAAGCGAACCGACACCGGAATTGATTGCGCGTCACTCGCAACGTTTCACTCGTGCTCACGTAGATATCCGAATGAACGCTTTTGTTGTTCCTGCGCGGCCTTGGTCGGCGCGCGCGTGTTCTGAGAGGGGGTAGTAGCTACGGCGCGGGAGCCTATGCGTGCGCATAGTATTTTTAACAGTAGGAAGCGGACCATCGACCAGGCAAGAGGTACGAGAGCACACGCGTAGGTATACGGGGTTGAAGTTTGCATCGTCGAAATGCAACGAAAACTCTTTTCAATTCCTCATTTGCATTGTTATTCAAAATCATAATTTTGACATTTCGGTAAATATTTACAAGTGGGGCTCCAGCTAGAAAAAGGGTTTAGAAATTTTGCACCGAGTCGATGTATTTCAAGGCACTTTGTTTATGATATTTAAGGAGCTGGATAGCGTTCGAGTCAAATGACGGTTTATTCATTTTTTGTTTCAATGAACCTCAAAAAAATGCATACGAGGTACAGATTCATTCTGTATATGCTAATTTTTATCATTATCAATTATATAATTAAAGGGCAAAATTATGCATTTTAATATTTTTATTACGTGAAGTAGAAAAACTTTTGTGTTACTACCAACTTGAAAAAGTATAACATTATCGATGATTATTATGAAAAACCTACGGGAACGAATGTTTTATACAATTCACAATGAAATTTTGAGTAATTTATAATTATGCCTATTCATATTTACGTCACGAGATTATTGGTCCATGGTTTACGATGGGCAAGATGAGGATTTTTTTTTCGAAATGTTTACGAAGGTTCAGTTTGGGTTAATCTGTTGTTGGAAATGGTTTATCTTGGTGCTAAATAATAAAAAAAAATACATAATGTTTAGTGTGAAAGTCTTGCCCATCTAACCGCACGTTAAATAACATACATTAAACTATTTTTTATCTCTGTTTCAAAAAATTCGTAAGCACTCAGTATAGTCTAAACAATAACATGTCTTTTTTTTAATTAAATTTAACCTTGGAATGTGGCTAACGCTCCAACCTACTTAAGTCGGGGGAAGACAATTTCAACCCTTATTTCAACTCCCAAACGCTTTTTTACCTGTTTAAAGGTATGGAAGAAACGGGTTTGGTGACATCAAGTGGGTCAAATGACATGGGTTTCGGTTTGTTTGGGTTTGCTTGCGTACAAGTCAAATTAGAGTAAGCATACAGAAAACGTATTTCAAAAATCGAATATTTTCCAGAAATTTCATTTTTCTCAACAAAATACTCCTCCCCCATAATAAAAAACATATGTTCGTACTGCAGAATAGCCCCGAACACCTGATCAAAAATTTCGGACCCGATTAGGGCTGGAACCCCACTTGTAAATATTTACCGAAATTTCTTGTAGATCGCCGATAAGAGTGCTAAAAATTGTTTGCATGATTTTCGCAGCTCAAAATGGGCCAAAGAAAATTTGGGGTAAAAAAAAATTATTTTGGGAAGATTACAATATATCTGGCGCCTGAATTTGACCATCGGATTATGGAATATGGCAAAAAAAACGAAAAACAAGAATAAGTTTTTTCGTTTTGAGCCTTAGTTTTGGATTTACAGCGCTTGGAAGAGAAAGGAAATGTATTTTTCCGATTTACGATGTGAATCGAATTTTCCGCATGTTTTACATTGTTTCGTCGTACTTTGTCGTTGATTTAACGAAGTTGGCTGCAGATCATTAGCATTATCCAGAATACACCACGTGGAGGTTATTTGGGCTTGTTTGTTCTCTTCTTTCTCCAAAAGATAAAAATAAATTCCCTTCGCTCAGTTAGAGGGGGCGGGCAATCGTTAATTACGCGTTATTCCCTCGGGTGAAGGGAGAAGCGCTCTCGGGCTTATCTCACTCCTTCTTTCTCCATTTCTCTCGCTTCCCACATTCATCAGGCCGCATCGGGCGTATTATAATTAATAATTCGTAAAATGTCCTGTAAAATTATTTGTAAAGATAAGATAAGTAAAAGATAATAAACGATAATAAAAGATAAGTAAAAGATAATTCGTAAAATGTCCTGTATTTTCCAAAAGAAGCCAAAATCGCGATTTTTTTATTCTTTAAAAAGTGTTTCTTTTGGGCCATATATGAATAATCCACGGTCAAATTAAGGCGCCAGAGATATCGTAATCGTGCCATTATTTTCCTTGCATTCATGTATGCATTGGCTTTTATCCATGAAAACAAAAGGAGGAATATATAAAAACCGTTTTCACGGTTGTTACGCATTATTGGCTCACATTCCCTGACTTTTTCATATTTTTCACACAACTTTTGCAAATATTCCAGGAAGCTTGGGGTCAAATGAAGAACATAATTTTTTTTAAATCCAATGTATGAAAATGTTAAGTATTAAAATAAAATATTTAACAAACTGAAAATCGAAAAATAATTTGAACACTACTTTAATTTTGAAACACTAACTTCATATTTAAACAAGTAAAAAAACAAAATCAAAAGCAAATATAAAACCTGTTCTTTATTATAAACACAAATTTTTATGTTGGTGCCAATACATAAAAAATAAATATAAACACTCATCTACAATAATAATTGTGTGGTTGTGTATCGATAGAGTGTGTATCTATAGAGCTTTAGAGTAAATGAGTTTTTGGTTTTTGAAATGTTCAATGACTGGCACTGACATATCTTTTCTTTGAATATAATTTAAAATAATATAAATAGTAAAAGTATACAAAAATATTTATTTGTATACTTTTGAGTTTTATTTTCAAGTCAGTTTCATTTTTCGTAGTTCTGGGAAAATTCGAGAGAATTTTAATAATTCCCTGCCTTTATCCTGATTATTCCAGGAGGAAAGAAATTCCCTGAGTTTTCGATCAGCGAAACAGCCATGGTTTTATAAAAATGGTTCATTCATCTGATTTGTGTACTTACAAAACCCGCCGACCCTTTGTCCCTCCTGTTGTTGGCCATTTGTATGGTATTTTTGTCCCCGTCTCTTCCCTCATACATGCCCCTTTTCTGGAATATCGCAGAAAAATCGAAACTAATGAATAAAAACAGAACGGTACATATTGCACGAAACGGACATAATTCCAATACCGAATATCAAAATTTAATTAATGTTCAGAAATATATTTGACCAGATGTGTCGTTTGGGTTTACAAGCATAGGCTCTTCGGGTTTTGGTTGATTTCACGAAAATAATCCATATAGACTTGTTTGGATTCGCTACTTACGACCTTGGGTTTGTTTGGGTTTAAAAGCTTTGATTTCTTTACTTGCGAGTTTCATTTTGTTTGAATTTATAATTTTGGGTTCGCTATTTACGAGTTTGCCTTTGTTTATTAACAAGTTTGGGTTTATTTCGGTTTACAAGCTGTGATTTCGTCATGTGCGAGTTCCAGTGTCTTTGGACTCACAATTTTAGGTTTCCTATTTACGAGTTTGGGTTTGTTTGTCAGTATACTCGAGTTTGAAGTTTTTTAAAACTTCGAAAGGCGTTTTTCATGAATTTTTTGATAGGTTTATATTATAGATATTGATATAAACGTTGTTATACTTCATAAATACACTTTCGAAGTACATACATTTTTTTGAAATGTATTTATGCAACACGAACAAACTTTAAACGCGTTTTTCTCGAAACAACGTTTATTGACGGCTTGTTGATAAAATCTTCGAAACTACTGAACCGATCCTTATGAAGTTTTAACCACATATTTTTTACAACTATAGCTATAGCGCATATCAAGGATTTTTTTTTTCAATTTTGATATTTTCTATTTCTCTTTTGCCAAAAACGGTGAAAAAAAGTTCTTTTTGTGTTTTCGAAAATATCCGCCGTTTTGTTATTTTTGCATATATAAAAAATCGTATGATACGCGCTATAGCATACTGAATACAAACTTTGATTTTTTCGTTTCGGATGATCCATCTCCGAGATTTCATCAACAGCGCAGACCCACAATTTTTTATAACATTTTTTTAACTACCATTTTCGTCTAAAAATCGTGACTCGAAATAAATAATTTTTTTCATGTATTTCGGGGGCCGGGTTGAAATTCCGAACTTTATATTATCAGAACACTCAAAACTCCGAAAATCTGTACACCGTCAAAATAATTCGGCTATGGACGTTTTTAAAGTTTCAAAATTTTCAATAAATCGACGAATTATTTTGAGAATTTTTTTCATTAAAAAGTGATTTTTCGTAAATTTTGAAATTTGTCTAGACAATGTTATACGTTCTACATCATTTACGGCCAACCGCGTAGACTTTTGCTGGCATGATCTTGACACGGGGGCCATGTTGAAATTCCGAACTTTGAATGCGCCGAAGGTTTAGAATTCCTAATTTCAATGTTCCAAAATCACAAGGTTCGTCAAGATCATGCCAGCGAAAGTCTACACAGTCGACTGTAAATGATGCCGAACGTATAACATTGTCTAGACAAATTTCAAAATTGACCTAAAATAATAAAAAAATTGAATAAAATAAAAAATCTGCAAATAATTCGTTGATTTATTGAAAATTTTAAAACTTTCGAAAACTTCCATACTTAGTCGAATTATTTTGGCGGTGTTCAGATTTTCGGAGTTTTGGTCTTTCGTGTAAAATTCTTTCGGAGTTTTGAGCGTTCTCATCATTCTAAGTACGGAATTTCAACCCAGCACCGTATTTCGAAAGTGTATTTATTGAGTCTAACAACTTTTATATCAATTTCTATAATATAAACCTATCAAAAAAAAATTCATGACAATAGCCTTTTTTCAGCGTCGAAAAAAAATCAGCGTAACGCCTTAATAACGTGACAGATGAACGGATACGATGTTGAAGTTTACATCGTTGGAATGCAACGAAAGTTACAATTTTATTGTCATTGTTTTGTACCAATAGACCAGCTCCAATGTCTATTGGCAAATCTTGCTACGAAAATTGCTCAACAATTTTTTAATTCACTTATTTAGAGATTTATCATCCAAATGAGTAAAAAAGATTTTTTGAAATACTAAAAAGGAGGAAATAAAAAAAATTGAAAAGAATATTCGTTGCATTCCAACGATGCAAAATTCAAGAGCATGAACGAATGACGTGGGTGACGAAATATTCCAAGAATTCCAAGTGGCTCCACACCAAATGACAAAAATGAGAGACACAGCCGAGTGAATGAGCCTCTTAACGCGTGTGTTTGCCTATGCTCAAAGCGAATCAAGGCCGTCACTGCTCGTAAAATGCTTCGCGCTCAACGCGCTTCATCAGTGAGCACACTTCAATAACGCGCTCTTCGAGGAGACATTGAGGAAAGAGCGTGACCGTGGCTCAATCTCGATACGCTAGTGTGCGCCTACACGGAGTACTCATCGGGAGAGAGAGAGAAAGAGAGAGACACACTGACATAATCGGAAATTGAAACCAAGGTCGTGCCTTGGACGCAATAAGGTCAATAATAATTTATCGAGCCGATTGCTCGGTGCGTTGACGCGAAAGAAAAAAGGAATCGAGCGAAAACAGTCAATCGGGATCGTTAATTTTTTAATTGCAAATCCCAAAAGGCCCTACGAGCTCTTCCGGTTTAAAAACTGTTACGGAAGTTTCGGCTGAAAGAATACTCTTTTCTCTCTTTCTCGCGGCTTTCGTTACCAGCTGAGAAAATAGAGAGAGAGGGGGGGGGGGGTTACATGTGCCGATAAAGGCAAGCGCGCGGCCGAATTGAAAATAAGCGGAGATTCGAATGAAAATTCCTGAGCAATCGAAACAACAACCTCAGATCCTCCTCCGAGGCTTCCCTCCAATTTTTCTTCGATAAAAATTAAAGAAACAAATAAAATTAAAATACTTTTCGTTGTGCGGAAGAGAAAAAAAAATCTTGTTCTCAAAATCGACTTCACACTTGTTCCAGATGCTTTGATAATATCAGCAAATGCTAACGAGATTTCTCCCCGATCTCTTTTCTGGCCAAGTGCCAGAGACGTACCCCGTATTTACGCAATAATTTATTTATCAAGCTTCGTCGATCGAGTTTATCGAGGGGATAGTCGCATAACGTTGAAGATTGCATCTTTGAACTGCAGCGAAAATTCCCTTTTAATTAGTGACATCTTTTTTCACCTATGACGGCTGTGATGATCGCTTAGGCCGGGTTCACACTATGCGGTTCTACCGGAGCGTTTTTGCCGGATCTATAGTGTATGCATCGTTTAAGGAGAGATATACACCTAGATTGCTGAGGTCGAGGATTTAGAAGCTATGAACATTCCGTCGACCGTAGAAGACCTACACTATGGGCCTGGTATCGATCATTCCATGTAAGTTGACAAATTTCATGATTTATTCGTTCCCAAATTTTCAAACGCGTTTTTCTCAAAACCACGTTTTTCAAATCGGTACCCAAAATTTCTCGAAAACCAATGAACCGATTGCCTTGAGGTTTTTTGTGGTTATTCTATACACCATTATCTAGTACTTGTCATAAGATTTTTTTTCCGTTACTTAGTTTTTGTTTTATAGGTTTTGTTTTATAATATTTTTCTATGAAAAAATTATGTAATATAGGTCAAGTATAGCCAAATATATTCTTAATTTTCCGAAACATTTAATTGAGTACTTTTCTTCCAAAAAAACCCCGAAAGTCACCCAAATTTTCGGCGTTCACACTGGTATAGTCCCTCAAAAAAGAAATCAGTACTACGAATAGGGATGTTTTTTTAAAGAAAGAACGATTTTAATTAGTGCAATTTTTACAAGCAATTAGCAATTAGAGCATAATGTATGTTATTATGTCGTTGTATCAAGGTTTCGGGCGACAATCGTAAGGGAATGGACAAATCCTCGTTATATCGAAATTCGACTGTTTTTCCCTCCCAAGTTGTTTAGCTTGCGGATTAATCCGTCATTAGCTACGAATTTTTTTTTCTCTTCCCGTATTGACCCAATTTCGAGATGCGTGAGAATGTGACTGGAAGAACTCTCATTGCGCGTTTTCCGGAAGAATTCGCGATGAAGGCTTCCGTCTTTGGATCGACTTGTCCTGAGTAGTCGGCGAGCTTTGAGGCTCTTTGGCACGCAGGCGTCTCTATGGTTTTTCCGGCTCTAGGATTGAACCCCAGACATCGTCGACACATCGGCGCCGAAGCTTGAGGATAGATCGGTCCCAGAGCCGAGCGGCGGCTAGCAAATCGCCGTTCCGTCTTCCAATTGCGATGATAATTCTCGCATCGACGGCTCTTCCTGTTCACGCCGTGCTCTTGCCGCTGGCGTTAGTTGGGTAAACACAAATAGAAACGGATTAGCAGCAAACGGTTGATTACCAGATCCATTGACCAATGAGACCTAATCCAAACAAAACCCAAACAGCGGATTTTTCGGATCTAACTGGATGTAAGTCAAACCTAAACAATGGATTGTAGGATTTAATGACCAATTGAACATAACACAACAAACCCAAACGCTTGACTTTCACGTTTTGATAAACTGGACGTAACCCAGTGTTATTTCCAAAATGAATGATCGATTGGTCATAACCCAAACAAACCCAAACACTTGATCTTTCACGTTCGGATAAACAACTGAACCTTAATCCAAACAATCCCAAACGCCGGATTCATTCGTTGCGGCAATAATTGCCCGCAGGTCTCACACCCGATAATTTCGAAATTTTCAACGCATTTTCATGCATTGTTTTTCGATCGAAACAGTGTAAACAAAAGATCCGCGTGATTGAGCCAAATGAGAAAAACAAACGTCTAACGTTTGTTTTTTCCATCGGTACACGAAGTGCGCTCGATGCGCTTCGATATTTGCAGGAATAACGGAAACTTTCGAAATTTTTACTTATTTATGTGTGTGTGTGTGTATATATATATCGGGCTGACCTCCTGTAGCGCTAAAAGGAAGTAATGCCTGGTTCACAGGTGTCCAAAATGTGCGAAGCAGCAGCTCGCCATACTTTGAGTTTACGTATCAAAGGAACGACCTAATAAAAGCGTCTCAAATCGTACGATATAAACGCGTGTAGGAAGCGCGCCGGATGTCGCTAACATCCGGGATGGACACCGCGGTCAAAGATTACGTTTGACTGCCGAAGAAAATGAACGTTTGCAAAACGGCAAAAAAAAAACACGCGCGCGCCAAGTGCGAACAAATGCCGAACGCGCACTTGAAAATTATTCGCGAACTTTACACCTCGTCCTCGCACAACACGATTTTTCACTCAATTTCGTATGGAATAATTTGACGATAGTTTACAACGTGTATCACTTTGCCGGCGAAAAAAAATGAATTTCGCACGCGGTGCAGGTGTGCAGAGCACCAGAGAAGAGAAAAACAAGCGCAACACGAGAATCCCGAGAGTATACGCCAGAGATTAATGGGGAGATGCACAACGCGGCCCTTTTCGGCGTGCTTCGTAAATGGCGCTAAATCGCGGCGGCGAGTTCGGGAGTATGATTTCGTGATCATCGCCTCTGTCGAGGTTGCAGATTCCCTTGTAGCCGCGCGAGTCCGTGATCACCGCTAAAGTTGGTATCGCAGCAGCGTGAACACGAATGGGTAGCTCGGTGGGGGAAAAGTCTCTGCCCCTCGCTCGCTCGACAGGCGAACGGAGCGAGGTTTTCCGTCCGATCGAGCTCGACATATATGTGTGGCCGTACTGCGGATTGGAATATGCATTAAATGAATTTCAAAGTGAAAAACATGTATCGAGATCATTGTTTTCTCTCGGTTGCCCGTTTATGCCAAAAATGCGGGTTAAAAAAATTAACGACGAACCGCGTTGAAAAATAAAACGCCGAAACGACCGTGAAAGGTTTAAAAAGAAATCTTGAGCCTTTGCCGCGATCGTTTCGGCATTTTTTTTCAACAGTAAACATTATGGAAAAGGGTGTATCATAAATGTTTCTTTATCCGCAATGAGCGTCGTGGCTGAGTTGTAGCGTGACGGATTACGATGCTGAACGTCCGGGTTCAATCCTCGGTGAATAAACTTTTTTCTCTTCATTTTATATTCAGAAAATTTCGAACTTACTCTCGCTTTAGCTATTCTCGCCTGTTCAGGCATTATTTATGATATTTAATTCGTATATGCTTAATAAAAAAAAAACAAGACATTGCTACCGGGGATCGAACCCGCGTCGTCTACACTCAGAGCCCGCACGCTCATATCTCAACCGCGAGGCTCTTGTTACTGCAAACCTGCCTTACGTATACAGTAGAATCTCGATTATCCGAACCAATTGGGACCGAGACTAGTTCGGACAATCAAAAGTTCGGATAATCGAAACGTGGGTTTTTTGGGACGAGATCATCAACAACACGTTTTTACATTAAAAAAAATACATAAATATATATTAAAATTTGACATACATATTAACATTGATATATATATATATATATATATACATACACGGTGGCCGGAACATTGACGTCTAAAAATAAAATTTAGGTCCCTTGTATCGTGGGGTATCCGAATAACCCCCATGTATGTCGCGCGACTTTTCATAGTTTTCGAGTTATGAATTTTTTACTGCATTTTTGAGAATTTTCGACCAGACCAATTGAAAAAAAATCTTTAAAAAAGGTAGAAGACTATCGAGATTTTTTTGCAACTGAATCTTTATGAGTAGTACTTTTATGCATCAAATAATCAGCTTCGTAACTGTGATGAAAGTTATGAAAATGTTGGTCTAAAGTGAAAAATTTACGTTCGGTAAATTATGACTTAAATTTTCAACTTTAAATTAAACATCTAAACAGGTGACTTCATGGTTCCTAATTAGGCCCTAAGAATGCGCCAGACTGTCAGCTTTCATAACCATTAAAAAGAGTAGTACTTGATAGGGCTACTTTGGCTACAATTGACCTTCAATGACAGCGAGGTGGAAAATTCTTATAATTACCCATCTGATTAAAAAAAAATTTGCCCATTTTATCATTCCTAAGGCTATTTAGTTTGTTAACTAACCAAAAATGACTGCAGGGAAAGCTAAGATTGAAACATTTGGAGGTTTATTTTTTTTAGTTTAATTTAAGTTTAATGAATTTTGCGCGATCCGTTCTCATGGATCAGGTAAAAGCTCGTTTACGCGATCCGTTCTCGTTACAAGAACGGATGGCGCAAAATTCATTAAACTTGAATCGAACTAAAAAAAATAAACCTCTAAATGTTTAAATCTTAGCTTTCCTGCAGTCATTTTTGGTTAGGTAACAAACTAAATATCCTTGGGAATGATAAAATGGGCAATTTTTTTTAATCAGATGGCTAATTTTAAGAATTTTCCACCTCGCTGTCTTTGAAGGTCAATTGTAGCCAAAGTACCCCTATTAAGTACTGCTTTTTTTTTTAAATGATTATGAAAGCTGAGTGTCTGGCGCATTCTTGAAACCTAATTAGGAACCATGAAGTCACCTGTTTAGATGTTTAATTTAAAGTTGAAAATTTAAGTCATAATTTACCGAACATAAATTTTTCACTTTACACCAACATTTTAATAACTTTCATCACAGCTACGAAGCTGATTATTTTATGCATAAAAGTACTACTCATGAAGATTCAGTTGCAAAAAAAATCTCGACAGTCTTCTACTTTTTTTTAGATTTTTTTTTAATTGGTCAGGTCGAAAATTCGTAACTCGAAAACTATGAAAAGTCGCGGGATATACATGGGGGTTATTCGGATACCCCAGGATACAAGGGACCTAAATTTTATTTTTGGACGTCAATGTTCCGCCCACCCTGTATATTTATATATGTGTGTGTGTGCGTGCGCGCGCACGCGCGCGCGCGTGTGTGTGCGTGTGTGTGTGTGTGTTTTAAGCACCTGAAAAAAGTCGAGTGCCTTTTAAAATATTTTTTTAAATAAAATCGTCCATTTTTAATTGACGAACGGCTGCAACGCGTTTTTGAGCGTCTAAGTCTCGCAGCTGTTTGAGAAGGAGAAGTTGCGTTGGGTTGCTTATTGTTGCTCACGGTGGTGGCAGCGAGCAACCATGTATCTTTCGCGCCAACGTTCGGATAATTGAGCTTCCGGATAAACTAAGTCATCGTTCGGATAATTGAGGGTTCGGATGATCGAGGTTCGGATAATCGAGGTTCTACTGTACACACTTATCCAACCTTAAAAAAAATCGCTGCAGGACCAACTGCATATTGTTTTTATGACCCCAAAGTATTTTTGAAGCCAAAAGAAAACGATTTTTCCAAATTCCTAGAATGGTGTTATCCCTTAAAGAAAAGAAATTGATTTTTTTATCATTGTAAATGTATATCCCCTCTTAAAGACTTTAAAAGAATCTCGTACGTGTTAGCGAAAATCGGCAGAAAATTAGGAAGCAACTCGTCCACTTCTTTGATGTTCGCTATTTCGGTGTTCGCTATTATGGACCATCGCTCGTTTGCCTATCTGAGATCAAAACTTTCGAAGTTTGTATCCTCGATATCTGGCTTTTTGCTATAGATGGTATTACCAATATTAGATACTCACGTCTTTCTATTTCGGAGATGTGAATGTTCAAGATTGTTTAAATCTGTGTTTGTATGACTCAAACTCCAAACAAACCCAATAGGAAAAAGAAAAAGTTCCGGAAAAAAAATAATATCAAGATTTTTTTACGAAAATCTCATTTTTTTTCATCTTTAAATTTTCTCCGAATATCTCCGCAGCCGTTCACTCAGGTAATAGGAAAAAAAGAAATTTCCGAAAAAAATAATAATAATAAAAAGTTTTTTAACGAAAATCTCATTTCTTTTCATCTTTAACTTTTCTCCGAATATCTCCGCAGCCGTTCACTCAGGTCATAGGAAAAGGAGAAATTTCCAGAAAAAAAATAAGAAATCAGAAAGCCAGGAACGCTACCAACGGGACCATCTCATCGCTTGTAGAATATACGCGGTACTTACAATTCGCGGCCGGATGGATGATTGGCTTGTTTTTGGGGATAATGCTTTATCGCTTGATGAAAGTATGAGAATTAATATAATAATACGAATATAAATATATTTCCGCTTACTTTTATGAATTATAATTTATTTAGCATAAGGATGGGTGTGAATAAAGCGTAAACAATTTTATATAAGATAAATAAGTTGTAATTTAGATATATTATTATGTTTAAATTAACGTATAAACTAAAAAAATAAGCGACCTGAGTGCGCAATACATTTTTTTGTATACATTAATAACGCAGAGAATCAAGAACTAACTTAGCATTGAAATCATCTAAAAGCCTCGCGCGTGCCGTCGTGTGACGTCACGCGCGAGTCGTGCTCAGATTGCTTTTTCCCTCGAAGCCTTCGTTTCGGCTTGGCCGCACATGAACGTGCTGCTCAGCGTCCATGCATTGGTGTAGCAGCCGAAGGCGCGGTCGGGACGCTTCGCCTTGCTCGGCTCTTTCCGAAGATGTCCGAGCATCGCTCGCTCACGGACATACGCTACTACGATGGTGTGATGGGCGCGTAAGAAACTAGAGAGGGGGTAACTTTTACGCGCGATCTGGCTGCACTGCGTCCGAGCTCTGAGTACGGACGGCGCGGCTTCGATGCCCGTAGCAACATTTTTTTTTTGTTATACATATATGAATTAAATATAAAAAATAATGTCTAGACAGGCGAGAATAGATAAAGCGAGAGTAAGGTAGAAATTTTCTGAATATAAAATGAAGAAAAAAAAGTTCATTCACCGAGGATTGAACCCGGACCTTCAGCATCGTAATCCATCACGCTACAACTCAGCCATGACGCTCATTGCAGATAAAGAAACATTTATGATACACCATTTTCCATAATGTTTACTGTTGAAAAAAAATGCCGAAACGATCGCGGCAAAGGCTCAAGATTTCTTTTTGAACCTTTCACGGTCGTTTCGGCGTTTTATTTTTCAACGCGGTTCGTCGTTAATTTTTGTAACCCGCATTTTCGGCATAAACGGGCAACCGAGAGAAAACAATGATCTCGATACATGTTTTTCACTTTGAAATTCATTTAATGCATATTCCAATCCGCAGTACGGCCACACATATATGTCGAGCTCGATCGGACGGAAAACCTCGCTCCGTTCGCCTGTCGAGCGAGCGAGGGGCAAAGACTTTTCCCCCACCGAGCTACCCATTCGTGTTCACGCTGCTGCGATACCAACTTTAGCGGTGATCACGGACTCGCGCGGCTACAAGGGAATCTGCAACCTCGACAGAGGCGATGATCACGAAATCATACTCCCGAACTCGCCGCCGCAATTTAGCGCCATTTACGAAGCACGCCGAAAAGGGCCGCGTTGTGCATCTCCCCATTAATCTCTGTATACGCTTTCTGGCACGAGCGCTCGAAAATGCCCGTTACGAACCGGGCCGTGCTACACGATGCGGCGGGACCGCAGCGCCGCAGCAGCCGAACAGGCCAGACGCCTCGCGGCATTCGAAGCTGCCGTGACCGGCGCGCGCGAACGATTGGCTCAGGAATCCCGCGAACGATTCTGAGAATTCGAAAAATGACAAAAAAATTGCACGTAAAATTAAGGGGCTATACCAACGTGGTACTCTAAAAAAATCGATTTTCTTTGCCTTTTTCGACAGTTTATACTTTCAAGAATATCCTGTAAAAATTTCAAGGCCGTATATCTAATCATTTTATTTTGCAAAAATCGATACTTATATCTTTAAACGCGTTTTTCTCGAAATGAGATTTTTCAAATTTGCTGACAACTCAATGAGCAATTATCCGATTGCCTTGCAATTTGAACTGAGTACTCTTGAATATATTTACCCTACAATGACGTAGGACATTTTTGATTGGATGAAAATTGACGATTTGGCATTGAAAAAAACGACCATTTTATAGGCCAGAAAACAGACTTTTTTCATAACTACGCCATTTTGTTAGATTTTGATATTTTTCGAAAATCCTTAGTCATTGTACAGGAAATACCTTCCAGTTTAATGACATTTTTTCCTTTTTCGGTTTCAGCTACTCATTCGGCCGGAATCATGTCAGCAGTGGAGGACCTTTTTTTGGCGCCTCCGAAGGCAGCGCATAAGTCGCTTGGATCTCAATGTTTTTTTCCAAAAACATTCTGTAATATAGGTCAAATATAGCCAAATATATTCTTAATTTTCCGAAACATTTAATTGATCACTTTTCTTCCAAAAAATTCCCGAAAATCACCCAAATTTTCAGCGTTCACAACCGGTATTGCCCCTTAAGACCCGAACGACATTCTTGAGTGGAACTTTTTTTTATGCGATCCTCTCGTATTGTTGGCAAAATCTGTAGAATACTTAATTGATTTTTTTTTATTAATTCGTAATTCATTTTTTGATTAGTTTAAGTTCTTAATTAATTTCTTGATTGATTTTTAATTAATTGTCAATTCATTTCTCAATTAGTTTAAACACTTCTTAGTTTACGAATTTCTTCATTAACTAGGCTATTTGGCGCTTCAGGACAAAGATAAAAAATAAAATCGATGTTTGCCTCGATGTAACGTAATGAAAATTAATTAATTCTCAACCGCCGCAATATCTTTAGGCAAGTTTGCTCGAAAGAATTCCTAGACGTGTTTTTGTTAATATTCATTTAGAAAACTGCAACATAAAACGGCAAAAAAGAAGTTCTGCACAATGACGCGAGGAAATGATATTACAAAAGAATTTTCGTCGCGGTGCAAAAATGCAAAATTCACACAGTGATCGATACCCGGTTCAGACGCCGACTCCATAGGATGCAAAACATTTATTTATGACTTTGATTTCAAATTAGGTCAATTTTGTACATACACAACTATAACTATATATATATATATTTTCCGGCAGCATCGTAAATTTACAATCGTCCTTCCCATCTTTGTGTTTCTCTGAGTACTTTCTCTCTCTCGCACACGCACACTCGCTCTCTCTCTCGCTCTCCCTTTTCACAACGCTAGAGAGGCATATCCTGCGACAGAGATAGAATCGTTAAAAAAATGAAGAAAAAAGAAATAACAAAACGAACGAGTATTCTCGGGAACCCAATAATCACTATATTCAAACACAATTAAACGGAATAAACTCTATAAAAATATATATGTATATATGTCTAATTTAATACATTTAAATTCAATTTTTTCATCGCTCAGCTGAAACACTCGTTTGTCTCTCGATTCGTGCAAACGGTCTTCGGTCTTTTCATTTTTCCCTAATTTCTTTCCAAACGACAACTATACAAGCGAGGGATCAAGATGCTCGAAGAAAAAAAATTCAACTCTCACTCCTCAAAAACAAAGTGTCAGGTAGAAAAAAAAATCGAGCCAAGTTTAAGCTCTCGATTATTTGTTTTCCATTTGATTTACTTCGACAAGAAAAAAAATTTTCAACCAGTCGCAATTTGTGTAGAAATTACGACCCCGAGATTGCGAAATTTTTTTTTTCTACCCGATGTTCAAAGGCGCGAGACTTTTTTTTTCGAAACATCCGAATCCCCCGTCCTTGCATTAAATACTCGATACGAAGCACGGAGGCGAACAAAAATTAGATGAAAAATTCGTCTCGTTCTCTTTCCGCCGAATCAACCGATTGTTTTTTCTTCTCTTTTTTTATAAATCGAGCACCGCGTCATCGACGAGCGCTCAGTCCGCAAATTATCGTATTAAATTTCCGACAATTTCACGAATAACAATCACAGCGAAAAAGTTGTTCCATTTCGGCAAGTGTAATTTTTTTCTGCTTTTTTCTTCTCGTTTTTTTTTTCAAACGATACACTGTTGTAGGTCGTGAATAATTATGAACGACACGTTGGCCTTGATGCCCATTCTTGAACATATTATTGAATAGGCTTGGTCGAGGCGCATATATATATATATATATATATATATATATATATATATATATATATATATATATATATATATAGGTGATTTTCATAGCTTGATAGGGGTAAAAAAAATATCCGTCCAAATTACACGATCGTTCGTTCGATTATTTTTTTGTCCGTTTTATCCAGCTTCTTTTCCTTTTACGAATAATCTCGTCGCTCTCGTTGCTTCTTTTCTCTCTCGCACTTGCCCGGTCACTTTTTTAAAGAAGAATATAGCGTAACCTAAACGGGCCTCCGAATGCAAATTGCCTCGTTTCTTTCACTTTCGTTCTCTCCAGTTTTATTTTTCTTCATTTTTTCATTTCTTCTTTGTCTCAATATTTTTCGTCCTCTCCACTACCGTATCAAGTGTCGCGGAGCCCCTCAGCGGTGGGTGTTTTTTTTCCTTCGTTTTTCATTCTGTCTCTCGATACTCGCACACGCGAAGGGGAGTGGAAAAGGGGGGGGGGGGGGCGAAAGCACAAATTGCGCGATAAACCCGATACCTCCATTGCGGAGTATCACGGTATAAATGCGTAAGAAAATAATAATAATGATGATAATAACATAATAGTAATAGTAATAATAAGAATAAATTCGAGAAAAGACGAGGGCCATTCTCCTGCCCTGCAACGATCGTTACACATCAGGCACGTTATTTCTTATCGCGATAACAAATTTATCAATCACTGCTGCACAATTCTCTCGTAATTCAATTGATGAATTTTTTGCCGCGTTCTTTTCGCCCTTCGTTATGAGATAATGTCACTTTTCTTGTATCTCTCTCTCTCTCTCTCTCTCTCTCTCTCTCTCTCTCTCTCTCTCTCTCTCTCTCTCTCTGTCTGTCTTCGTCCTTCCTTCGTTCTTTTTTCGTTCGAGCGATTTCCGTAAACATTTTTTCCTACAGAGCCGTTTTTCAACAGCGTGGAAGATGCGCGATTTGTATCGGTGTACGAGACGTTGAGAAAAAAAAAATTGAAAAAAAAAAGAACAAAGTATATAAACGACGAAAAAAAGAGAAAGGAAGGCGAACAAAGAAAAGACAACTTTTATTTACAGATACGAATTCGTGAATTCATATTTACAAAGGTTGACGAGTGAAAAAAACAGTGAGAAAAAAAAAACGTATTGTATACGCACAGTAGAATTATAGTTTTTGTTTTCCGATAATCGAATCCGACGGGGCGAAAAAAAAATCAACGAGAAATTGAACATGTGCAGCAGCTCGTTACGGTTTGTTCATCGTCTTCGTCATCGTTCTTTTTCTCGCTTTATATCGGTTCTGCAAAACATTCGTGGCATAATGATTCTCTCTCCCTCTTTCCTTTTCTTTCTGTGCTTTATATTCTCTCGCGCGCGTTTGCTCGTAAATGAAAAAAAGAAAAAAAAAAAGAAACAACTCGGAGACGAAAAAAAAGGCAAAAGAATGAAAGAAGTGAAAATTACGTTACTTAGCAGTCTATCGAGAAGGATTCGCGTCGGTTAACAACAACTCCAACGGCGCGTACCTCTCGGTACCGAGATTGCCGATTCGATTGAGATGCTCGTTGAGCGTGTTCGCAGCGATCGGATTACAAGGCGCGACGCTCGGCGGCCCCGTGCCAATCGCCTCCGCCATGCTCAATATGAAACTCGACCACTCGGCTCCACGTTGCTTCGCCACGAATCCCGACACGCTCTCGGCTTGCTCCAGCATCGAGGCGATCACCGATACACCGAACTGCAATTGTTCAATTTTTTTTTCTTCATTATTCCGATCACGGAAGATCTGGGGCCGGAAGGAAAAATATTTGTTTTCCCCGGTTTTTTATTTTCGCAATTTATATGCCAAATGAGATAATGATGATTTTTATTTCAATTAGAGACGGATTTTCGTTTTTTTTTAAATTTCCAATGGTAGGAAATGCGAACGAACCTTGTTGGTGACGGCGAAGGTAAGGCTATTGTTTTTGGTGTTGTGTGTCGGTGTCTCCGTGAAGCTCCTCGCTATGCGGAGGAGCACGGACGCGTCGCGCACCGTCGCAAGCCAGTTTCGAAACTCGGGGTAAAAGCGGGTCAGGAGATTCGGATCTCGACGGCCTATTATCGCCAAATTGCGAATCAAACCGACCCACAGTTCCTCGAGCTGCTTCGAATATTCCGTCACGCTTAGATATGGTAAAAATCGTAGTAATAAAGTCTGAAAACGGCGCGGAGAAAAAGTTTTGCGTCAATTTTAGAGGCTTTTTTTGGTGTCTTTTTATAGTTGAATTGGGGAATTGGAGATTGGAGACGGGGAACTTCGGAGACTGGAGGGAAAATCCTCCATCACGGACACACGAAATATTGATAATAGGGCGTTTGACTTGTACGGAAATCATCTTAAGGGAGTTAGGCCACAGTAACGGGTATAAAATCATGTGCGAATTTAACAATTTTTTGTCGTATGATAAAGTGAGTCACTCATGAAATTAATTACACATCTATTTAGTATGAATATTAAGCTGTTAGAATTTTTTTCTTTCGATGTACAAAATGGGCGACTACTAGAAACTTCTCCAAACAGCTTTTTTTCCAATTGGCGTGACAAATAACTTCAACAATTTTCACTCGATTTACTTCAAATTTAAAAGTTATGTTCCTCATTGCATTTCGCAGAGAAGTACGTTCGGAATTTCTGATTAATGGAAAACTTTTCATTTTATGAGCAGTTTATGAGCAGTTATAACGACATTTTTCACTGATAATTCATTTCTTAAGTTCAAATACCTACAACTTTTGAATAAAAGAATATTTTTTAATTCCGTACGTACTTCTCGAGGTATTCTGATGTAGATTGACGAGAATTTTTGTATTTTCTTCTAGGTAAAAAATTGTGGATGCTAAATGTCACGCCACGGAGCGCCTAAAAAAAGATAACGAAAGAAAATATTAGTAGTCGGCCATTTTGTACATCGAAAAAAATATATATATATATATATTTTCTTACAGCTTGATATGCATACTAAACAGATGTGTAATTCATTTTGTGAGTTAATCACTTTTTCATATGAAAAAAGATTGTTAAATTCGCACATGATTTTATACCCGTTACTGTGGTCTAACCCCTTAAATGGTTAATTATTTTATATTAGGCCCAGAATATTTTCTTATCTTCGTGAATGTCAGTATTTACGATATAAATCGGCAATAATATGTGACGTCACTAGAGATCGAACCAATCCTGGAACGTTTTCGTTCACGTCATCAGACGTTCAAATTTATCGAATTTAAAAATTGAAATAAACAAAAATAAAGGGCCGGTTTGAAATTCCGAATTTTAATGTTCCGAAATTCAAGATAGGGCCGGGTTGAAGTCCCAAACTTTGAATGGGCAGAACGCTTAAAACTCCGAAAGAATAGTACCCCGAAAGAATTCTACACGAAAGACCAAAACTCCGAAAATCTTAACAGCGTCAAAATAATTCGGCTATGGAAATTTAAAAAGTTAAAAATTTTTCAATAAATCGCATTATTTTAAGAATGTTTTCTATTAAGAAGTGATTTTGCGTCAATTTTGAAATTTGTCTAGACAATGTTATACAAGCTACATAATTTGCAGTCAACTGTGTAGACTCTCGCTGGCATGATTTTGACATGAGGGCCGGGTTGAAATTCCGAACTTTGAATGCGCCGATGGTTTAAAATTCCTAATTTTAATGTTCCGAAATTACAAGGTTCGTCAAGATTATGCCAGCGAAAGTCTACACAGTTGACTGTAAATGATTCAGAACGTATAACATTGTCTAGACAAATTTCAAAATTGACGTAAGATCACTTCTTTGATAAATAAAAATTCTTGAAATAATTCGTCGATTTACTGAAAATTTGGAAAATTTTCAAACTTCCATAGCCGAATTATTTTGACGGTGTTCAGATTTTCGGAGTTTTGATCTTTCGGGGTATATTTTCGGAGTTTTGAGCGTTCTGATCATTCAAATTTCAACCCGGCCCCGAAAATAATGCATATTTTTTCTGTAAAATGATAGAAAATCCTTTTTAAGCACTATATTCTTTTAGGATGACAAGAGAATGAACCATATTTTTAGCATAGTCAAATATCCTATTAGCTAATTCCGAAATGAGAAAACAATTTTCGTCATTTAAATTACACAGTTACATTATTGGGAATTAGATAATTCGGTAATTAAAAAACCATTTCAGTAATTTACATTAGACAGTTATATCATTGAGAGTTAAATAATCTGAAAATTCGAAATAATTTTGGTAATTTAAATTAGATAATTAGATTACTGGGAATTAAAAACAACTTTAGTAATTAAATAACTCGATCAAAGAACGTGACATTTTTCTAAATGAAAAATATATCCTTAATAATCGAGAAATCGGTAATTCGAGGGAATTACATTTGTTCAAATGCGCCGATAGAAAAATGGAGCCGACTACGAGGTAAAAACTTTCGAGATTTTGTCAAAAGGACATCGGTAAGATTGAAAAAAAAAGCCAAGGGGCTTTTGATGACTTGACTATTATCCTGTGAAAGGTGCCGTTCAGGTCACTGCGATCGAGTATAGGAGGCCGGAAGGAAGTGGCTGGGTCAAAACGATCCTAGATAGTCGAACCTTTCCTTTGCGGATACTGAGTATACTGGCTAATTTATCCTCCTCCAAGAGCTGTAATATCGACGTGAGCAGTGCGTTCATCAATTCCCGGGGAGTTTTTTTAACCGGCTTTGGCTCGGTCTCCTCGGTCTGTTGTTGTTGCTCGGCCAATATCGCCAAAGGATTGTTGGCGTCCTCGAGTTTCAATTGGATCGTGTATAGCTAGAAAGTAGAGGGAAAAAAAGATTTAAGGGGAGGGTAGGGCTTTGCACTCTTGAAAAATCGATTTTTTTGTCTTTTCTTATAGTTTAACGTTTCAATAATATAATCCCAAAATTTCAAGTCAATCAGAGCAAAACTCTCGAAGTTATTTACTATTTAGTCCCGCTCCTCTAACACTGTAGCTCCGACAGCTAAAACTTCAAACGCGTTTTTCTCAAAACCACTTTTTCAAAGTCCGTGTTCACTGCCATTTGAAAACTACATGACCGATTTGTTTCAAACTTGGTACACACTTTCTACATACAAAATACCTCCCCCCAACGGTTAGTTTGAGATTTTTTTTACATTGAGGGGGTTTTCCACCCCCAAAATGGCGGAATTTTTCGTGAAAAATAGCACTTTTCACTTTACATGAGCACCAAAAATTTAGAAATGAAAAAAAATTATCAAAGGCCGTTGGGGGGGGGGGAGGATTTGATGATACTTTGACTAAATTTTAATGGTACTTGATTTCAGATAATTTGTAGCTGAGATACAATGAACACCGCAAATCGTGTTTTTCCAAAAGCGTTCTTGGAAAAGCTTTGCCACCGGCTTGTTTGTGGATATTTTCGCGTACAAATTTCACGGAATGTTCTAGAAATGACACTTAATTCTGTACAAAAGGTTTCAATAAATTAACTCTATCCATATAGGAGGCATGCCACTTCAGTTCAGCCAGTAAAAAAAAATCCACAAATAATTTTGAAAAATCGAGTTACTTTATTGAAAAATATTCAACGAGTGTCGACATTTTTAAAAAATTTCTGACGTTTTTTCTCGTTGATTACCATTTTTTAAATATTTTTCCATTAAAATGGCTGGTAATTATGCAGTTTGGCGCCTTTTCCGAAAAACGGCGGGAAAAATTTTTTTTCGCCACAAACTGCCTCTATTAGTCCTAACTAATGATATTTCGTCGGGGGAGGCTGACATTTTCCATAATTACCATGAGTTATGGGGTTTTCAAGTTTGAGAAAACACATGATGGAATAGGGCATTTTCATGCATTTTGGCAGTGTGTGTCGGCTCTGGAACGACTTTCAACTCAAATCCACTATCCAACGCACCCTCTGGGGGGGTTGGAAACCCCCCCCCCCCCGACGGGGTCAAGGGGCAGCGCCCCTGCGGGGGTGGAGGGGCGGAGCCCCCCCAAGATACTGGAAAGAGATTTTAAAAGAAAAAAAGTCCCTTTTCCATAATTGTTCTACCAATAGCGTTTGTGTGTGTGTGTGTGTGTGTTACCTGTTTACAAGTTACCTACACAGCTATGCGTCTTCTTATACGTAGTATAGTATATGCGTGTGTATATGCGTGTGCTTATACACACATGCACACGCAAACGCATTCCCAACAAAAAAATAAAAAAATTAAAAATCTCAAACTTCAAAACCCCATAACTTATGGAGTTTATGGGAAATGTCAGCCTCCGCCGACGAAATATCATTTGTTATGATGGAATAAACAACCCCATGGCGAAAAAAAAAATTTCCCGTCGTTTTTCGGAAAAGGCGCCAAACTGCATAATTACCAAATGGCTATATCTTTGGCAGGATTTGACGTATTTACATTCGTAGAAAAAACGAAAATGTGCGTCTTTTTCTAGCCTTCCAGAAAAAAATGAATTTAGATTTTATTGAGCAAGTCGAACGTCCGTTTCAGGGCAAAATATGCAAGAATATTTTTTTCTCAAGGAAAGACACTAGTTATTTTATTTTTAAGAATTTCCCCGAATTGTGAATACGAAAAACGGATTTTTGGTATTTTTTATATTATGGGATTCCTAAACACCGTGAAGTAACTCCTATACATATAACAACTAAATACATATAACATACGTCATATATAAAAGAAATAAAAATTAAAAAAATAAAAATAGCTGTTACTTCACGGTGTTCAGGAATCCCATAATATAAAAAATACCAAAAATCCGTTTTTCATATTCACAATTCGGGGAAATTAAAAAAATAAAATAACGAGTGTCTTTCCTTGAGAAAAAAAATATTTTTGCATATTTTGCCCTGAAACGGACGTTCAACTTGCTCAATAAAATCTAAATTAATGTTTTTCTGGAAGGCTAGAAAAAGACGCACATTTTCGTTTTTTACGAATGTAAATACGTCAAATCCTGCCAAAGATACAGCCATTTGAATGGAAAAATGTTAAAAAATGGTAATCAACGAGAAAAAACGTCAGACATTTTTTAAAAAATTCGACACTCGGTGAATATTTTTCAACAAATAAACTCGATTTTTCAAAATTTGTGGATTTTTTTTTACTGTTTGAAGTGACGTGGAATGCCTCATAGATGAAAAAAAAATCGCAACAAAGTTTTTTTTTCACGCTGACACCCCTACCCTCCCCTTAAGATGCTCGTGGATAATCATCGTTCGCTAACGTACCCTTTCGATCTCAAGGAGGCGTTGCCTCGTTTTCTTCGTCTCCTTGGCCTGTGGCGGTGGATTAGCCTGTGGATCGCTGTTCGGCACGACGTCCATGTCAATTATTTTTCGCGGCGCGGTCACGCTACCGCACTGCAATTTCCCGAGGGAATTCTCGAACTGGGTAGGCGTGTAGGTGACCTTGGTCGTGAAGACGTATTGCGACTGATCGCGTTCCTTCGTGTCCCGATGATAGCCGTTGTTGTTGTTCTGGTGGTGCTGCTGCTGCTGCTGTTGTTGTTGTTTCTTCTCCCTCTGCTGGGATTCGTTCTTTTTGTTCTGCCTTTGGCAGAACACCGTGTAATAATAATCGTCGACGTACGGCTGATTCGTGTTGTGCTGAAGGAGCTGCAAATTCGTCAACCACTGCTTCTCCCGCGAGGTCATCAGGCCCGCGTACTCGTCGTAGTCGCCACCGGAATCCGCCACGCCGTTCATTCCCTGCGAATGATGGTGATGCTGCTGCTGTTGCTGCTGCTGCTGCTGCTGATGATACCTCGGGTTGTTGCGATTCTGGTACGGATATTGGTTGTCCTTGAAAAACGGCTGGTTCGGTCCCGGCTGATCGTTTTGCTGGTAAGGCCGGCCCTGCTTTCGCTGGTTCGACGCGTGCTGCTGCTGCTGCTGTTGCTGCTGCTGCTGCTGCTGCTGATGATGCGGGTGGTGCGAGTACAGAGGGTGGTTGTTGGAAAATTGCGAGAGCATCGGGTGCTCGGCGGGACGTAAAAATTGCGGCGGACCCAAACTCGGATGCGGCGGCGGCTGCAAAGTCGAGTTATGGTTTTTTAATTCCTCATTCTCTCCAGGAAGTGGGAAGTTTATTTCGCGGGTGATCATGCGTTACACAGAAAGATGAATTTAAAAAACTCAACCAAGTACGACTCGGGGCTTGGTCTATTAGAGTTCCGTACAAAGGAACAATTGACTATTTTTTTTTACTAGATATTCAACGGGCTATACCAGTGTGACACTAAAAAAAAACGATTTTGCCTTTTTCGACAGTTTATACTTTCAAGAATATCCTGTCAAAATTTCAAGGCCGTATCTCTAATAATTTTATCATGAAAAAATCGATAGTTATTTATATATTTACTCTACAATGACGCAGGATATTTTTGATTGGATGAAAATTGACGATGTGGCATTGAAAAAAACGACCATTTTATAGGCAAGAAAACAGACTTTTTTTCATAACTGCGCCATTTTGTTAGATTTTGATATTTTTCGAAAATCCTACGTCATTGCACAGGAAATACCCTCCAGTTTAACGAAATTTTTTCCTTTTTCGGTTTCAGCTACTCAATCGGCCGGAATCAGGTCAGCAGTGGAGGAACTTTTTTTGTTGGCGCCTCCGAAGGCAGCGCATAAGTCGCTTGGATCTCAATATTTTTCTATGAAAAAATTATGCAATATAGGTCAAATATAGCCAAATATATTCTTCATTTTCCGAAACCTTTAATTGAGTACTTTTCTTCCAAAAAATTCCCGAAAATCACCGAAATTTTCAGCGTTCACACTGGTATAGCCCCTTAATTAGGTAATGCTTTTTTCGGTCTTAGTTCTCAGGTAGTAGTAAACTGAAACCATATGGGGCTATGATAGCTAAAGAAAGTATATACTCCTGCTATGAGCTAATAATGAAAATATATAAAATTATTGTTATTTCAATATATACAATACTAAATTACTTATTTTTGGAGTCAGTATCAGCCAATTGTCAATATTGTCACATTTTGCGCAGAAAAAGAGGATGCGAAGAAAATGAAATTAAATATACGATCTCCGGTATTTTTTAAATTTGCAATCTTCTTCCGTGACGTGAATGTCTCGTTCTTGGCTGGCAGCGACTCCAAAAATAAGTCATTTGGTATTGTAAATATTTAATTAACAATAATTTGATATATTTTCATTATAAATGTATTCTATTATGTATACAATAAATTATTTTATGGACTATATTATAAATCTGCATTTCCAGTATTTGTTGTTTCAATACAGTATATGGTACATGATATACAGAAATTCCAAATTCGTAATTAGTTTAGTTTTTGAGATAGACCCCGTAACAAAAATTGTCTAAAATTGACAACTTTGACGGCTCCCCATTTCTTTATTTTTAAAGATAAAAAAGAAACAAATATATTTGTACTCTACTCAATGAGCTTTAGACAATGACACCCCACATGCCAGTGCGAATTTTTTTTCTGCTCCTTTTGCGCGTATGGGACCGAGGGTTGCGAAATTTGTATGAAAAAGTAATGCATTATTAATTAATTTTTTAATGGGCAATGAAAAAAGATTTCATTACCCATTACATTACATTCAGTAATGTAAAAAAATTCCATTACTCATTACATTATATTTTGTAATGTAAACAATTTCCGTTACTCATTACATTGGAATTTGTTATGTAAAAAATTTCCATTACTCGTTACATTACATTTCGTAATGTGAAAAATTTTTATTGCAAAATGCAATGTAATGTGTAATGACAAAAAATGCCATGACACATTACATTGTAATGGACAATGGACATTTTTTAAATTACAAAGTCCAATGTAATGGGTAATGGAATTCATTTAAATCACGAAGTGTAATGCAATGAGTAATGGAATTTTTTTACATTGCAGAATATAAGGTAGTGAGCAATGGAATTTGTTCACATTACTAATGTAATGTAAAAAATCTCCATTACTCGTTACAAGGTAATATGGATTATTATTCGTTTCCCATCGGGTCAAATCGACCCGGTGCAAAAACCGCTGCCCCTTATGGGAAACGAATAATAATCCTCATTATAATGAGTAATGGAGATTGTTTACATTGCAGTGCATTAGTAATGCGAAAAAATTCCACTGCTCATTACATTTTGTAATGTAAAAAAATCCCATTACCCATTACATTGGACTTTGTAATGTAAAAAATTTCCATTACCCATTACATTGTAACGGGTAATGAAAATATTTCGCATTACGAAGTGTAATGTAACTAGGAATGGGAATTTTTTACATTACAAATTCCAATGTAATGAGTAATGGAAATTTGTCACATTACTGAACGTAATGTAATGGGTAATGCATTTTTTTTCATTACAAAATGTAAAGTAATGAGTAGTGAAAACGCTAATGCATTACAAAAAGTAATGCATTATGTGTAACCCTAATGGGACCTCCATGAAAAATAATTTAATTGCATTTCTAATTCAATATTCGATTTTTGGTCAACATTCTACACGAAACATCCAAATTTCAAGTCTGTAGCTCATTCCGTTTACGAGCTAGAGACCCGTGACATACGGACGGACAGACGGACCGACAGCAGAGTGACAGCGATAGGGTTCCGTTTTGTCCTTTGGATACGGAACCCTAAAAACACGATCCGTTCGAAACTCACCGGAAAGAAATTGCCGTGCTGCTGTCGTTGATTCCCGTGCGGTATCATTAAATGCGGAGGCAGCGGATATCTCAGGACATTTCCGGTTTGGTCTGCCAATCGAAAAGCACACAGATGACAAAGATTCCGCGAAAAAGCTTTCAGCTCCGGCTCAACGAAAGACAAATAAGTGAAATATCTCACTGGGCAATCCCCGAGGATTCTGCATGAACTGTGGATGCGGAAGTCGCAAATTTGGCGGCGGTCCGACCGGATGCGGCGCTTGGAGGCCAAGCCCAGGCGGAAAACGCGGCGGGGCAAGACCGTTGAGCAGATTGGGCGGGAGATTCAATTGCTGCTCGCCCAGAGACAACGAGTCGAACAAATATTGACCGCCCAGATGTTGCTGCTGTTGCATCAACGCCGGCTTGCTCAGCCCCGGAGGCGGACGATTTATTATCAAACCGCGCTCCAGTTCCTCCACCGTGCAGACATTCTTGAGCGTTCCGAGCGCCTGCGAGGGACGCCTGGCGGGTGGGTTCGGCGGACTGTCCCAGACGCCCGGCCTGGGCACGATGCCGTCTTTCTCGTCCAGCACCAAGTGTGACAAATTGTCCTCGATGTCGATGTCGAGTCCATTCTGAAAAGTCACCCGACGTGAAACATCGCAGAGTAGGACTGGCGACGAATTAGCGTACCTTGTCGCTTGTCGTCTGCTGTTGGAGCCTTCCGGATTCGGTGATGAGGGCGAGCTTTTCGTGGTCGCGCTCCCAGTCGCCGGCTGTCGCCTCCGAGCCGAAAGTCTCGTCGTTTAGCGCGTCGTACTCCTCCTCTTCCTCGACTATCTCCTCCTCTTCTATCGGACAATCTATTCCGTCGTCCAAACCTTGGCCCTGCGGGGGGAACAAAAGAACGTCTCGATAGCGCTCGAACTCGGGAAGGAAATCGACGATTGAGGTTATGTTCGCGCGGGTCGTCGACGGGACACGGGTTACGGCCGAAAATTGTATCCCACAAATCGGTCACATTTTTCTTTCATCTTTCGTCCTCTGCTCGTTACGCGAACAATTTCACGCTCGTTTCTTCGTGTTTTCATTTTTAGCGCAGTTTTTTTTTCCATCGCGCTCGGCGATAAAAATAAAAATATTTTCGTGCTCGCTTTCGCGGCGACGCGCTGCGGAAGAACGACGGAGAGAGAGAGAGAAAAAAAAGCGAGACGAGACAGAAAAGTCGGTCTCTTGCGCGTGTAATCCGCGAATAATGAGGGAAAATGAGCAACTCCACGAACGAAAAGCCTTCAAGCACGCCAAGTATAAGCGAATTTTTACTCACTGTTGCCGATGTATCGAATCCGAAAAAAGAGTCTGCCATTTGTTAAAATTAAATCTGCAAAATGTCATGTTCCGAATAAACGTCAAGCGCTGGAAAAGACATCAGCTGTCATGGCGGATATTACAAATGGCGGATCGCACACACATACACACGCGCACACTGTTGCCAAACGGAGCGGATGTTGAGCTGCCAAAATCGGCGCGCTACAAGTCACTAGAAGCTGCGCCACTAGGGAACTACCGTACGACGGTAAATTCGGAAAAGGCCGCGGTCCTAATGGCGCTGCAAGCGCTCGAAGCGCACTGCCGTGCACAATGCAATCGGACCAATTCAGACCTCGGCAAAGTTAGCCCCCCCACTTTGACTAATCGAACTTTTTTTTTACGAATCGTTTGGTAGTCGTTTGGTAGCGTTTGGTAAACCATTGAAATCGTTTGGTAGTCCACCGTTTTTCGAAAAATCGATAACCAAAAATTGGGCAGTAAGTTAGCCCCCCCACTTTGACTAATCAAACTTTTTTTTTTACGAATCGTTTGGTGGTCGTTTGGTAGCGTTTGGTAAACCATTCAAATCGTTTGGTAGTTTCCCGTTCTTTCGGAAAATTAAAAAGAAAATTCCGATCCATGAGATAGGACGATGGGCAGCGGAAAAAGACTCGATAACCAACGCCATCTGTCGCAAAATCGTCGTATATTATCACGACCAATCACAGCTCTCTATTCCTGATACCCACGTATCTTGTGTTATCGTATTTGAATGATCGACTACCAAACGTCCCGAATAGAATACCAAATGCTACCGGATGTTTTTCCATCGATCGCGGCCCATTAGAACGTAATCGGACAAGAAATAACGAGTGACTCTACGCTAATATATAATTCTGTCAGTGCGGCTTATGGCGACCAATCCCAGCGCTCCATTTCCGATTCGCTGTATTTTGCGTTGGCGTTATTGATTGATCGACTACCAAACGACCTGAATGGAATACCAAACGCTATGATTTGTTTTTCTATCGAATAAATCTCGTCACAATGAATTAGCCACAAAATAATGGGTGAATTTTTTTGAGAAATTCCTTTTTTCGCTGCGGCTTCTAACGACCAATAGCGGCTCGCCATGATCAACTGAACGGTGAGCTGTGATTGGTCGCCACAAGTCGCGGCGGACAAAGAAACTATGTACGCACGCACGACTACTAAACGATTCGTGGATGAAAGCTCGATTAGTCAAAGTGAGGGGGGAGGATCGTTTTTTCGAAAAATGGAGAACTACCAAACGATTTCAATGGTTTACCAAACGCTACCAAACGATTCGTGACATATTTTGCGGCTAATTTCATTGTGGAAAGACTTAATCGATAGAAAAACATCTAATAGCGTTTGATATTCTATTCAGGACGTTTGGTAGTTGATCGCTAAATTATGAAAACGCAAAATACATGTGAATCCTCAGTGGACGGTTCTGATTGGTTGCCAGAAGCCGTAGTCCTAGAACGGCTGATTAACGCAAATTCACCCGTAATTTTTTTAGATTAAAAAATCGGTCCACAATTTAGCACCCTCCCCCCTCACTTTGACTAATCGAGCTTTCATCCACGAATCGTTTAGTAGTCGTGCGTGCGTACATAGTTTCTTTGTCCGCTGCGACTTGTGGCGACCAATCACAGCTCACCGTTCAGTTGATCATGGCGAGCCGCTATTGGTCGTTAGAAGCCGCAGCGAAAAAAGGAATTTCTCAAAAAAATTGACCCATTATTTTGTGGCTAATTCATTGTGATGGGATTTATTCGATAGAAAAACAAATCATAGCGTTTGGTATTCCATTCAGGTCGTTTGGTAGTCGATTAATCAATAACGCCAACGCAAAATACAGCGAATCGGAAATGGAGCGCTGGGATTGGTCGCCATAAACCGCACTGACAGAATTATATATTAGCGTAGATTCACTCGTTATTTCTTGTCCGATTACGTTCTAATGGGCCGCGATCGATGGAAAAACATCCGGTAGCGTTTGGTATTCTATTCGGGACGTTTGGTGGTCGATCATTCAAATACGATAACACAAGATACGTGCGTAACAGGAATAGCGAGCTGTGATTGGTCGTGATAATATACGACGTTTTTGCGACAGATGGCGTAGGTTATCGAGTCTTTTTCCGCTGCCCATCGTCCTATCTCATGGATCGGAATTTTCTTTTTGATTTTCCGAAAGAACGGGAAACTACCAAACGATTTGAATGGTTTACCAAACGCTACAAAACGACCACCAAACGATTCGTAAAAAAAAAAGTTCGATTAGCCGAAGTGGGGGGGACAACTTATTGCCCAATTTTTGATTATCGTTTTTTCGAAAAACGGAGAACTACCAAACGATTTCAATGGTTTACCAAACGCTACCAAACGACCACCAAACGATTCGTAAAAAAAAAAGTTTGATTAGTCAAAGTGGGGGGGCTAACTTACTGCCCAATTTTTGATTATCGATTTTTCGAAAAACGGAGGACTACCAAACGATTTCAATGGTTTACCAAACGCTACCAAACGACTACCAAACGATTCGTAAAAAAAAAGTTCGATTAGTCAAAGTGGGGGGGCTAACTTTGACGAGGTTCGCGCGATCGATCTACTGCTCAGTCGACGGAAAAAAATCCGTTCTGGTTGCCTCTCACTTAGTTCTGGAGCTCTATGTACGTTTTATTGATACTTTAGTTGTTACTAACGATTTTTTATCTTTCGTTAGGGGGTGGGGCAACTTCACAAAATTATCTCGAGTGTTCCGTTGAAAATATTTATCTGACGAGGAAAAGTTGTAGAGATATTTGACAGAACTCATGCGGGGGCAACCAGAACTCTGAGAAAAAATTCAATTTTCCGACAACAAAATTTGGTCTCAACTAAAGCATTCCATCGCGCCATCAATCTACTGCTCAGTCGATGGAAAAAAAATCCGTTCTGGTTGCCTCTCACATAGTTTTAGAGTTCCATGTACTTTTCATTGAAATTTCAGTTGGTACTAACGATTTTTTTCTTTCGTTAGGGGGGGGGGGCAACTTCACAAAATTATCTCGAGTGTTCCGTTGAAAATATGTGTCTAACGAGGAAAAGTTGTAGAGATATTTCACAGAACTCTTGCGGGGGCAACCAGAACTCTGAGAAAAAATGCAATTTCCCGAAAAAAAAATTTGGTCTCATCTAAAGCATTCCATCGCACCATCAATCTACTGCTCAGTCGACGGAAAAAAATCCGTTCTGGTTGCCTCTCACATAGTTCTGGAGTTCTATGTACGTTTTATTGATAGTTCAGTTGTGACTAACGATTTTTTCTTTCGTTAGGGGGGGGGGGGCAACTTCACAAAATTACCTCGAGTGTTCCGTTGAAAATTTTAGTCTGACGAGGAAAAGTTGTAGAGATATTTGACAGAACTCTTGCGAGGGCAACCAGAACTCTGAGAAAAAATTCAATTTTCCGAAAAAAAAGTTTGGTCTCATCTAAAGCATTCAATCAAGCGTTCAATCTACTGCTCAGTCGAAAGAAAAAAAATCCGTTCTGGTTGTCTCTCACATAGTTTTGGATTTCCAGGTACTTTTTATTGAAATTTCAAATGGTACTAACGGTTTTTTTCTTTCGTTAGGGGGGGGGGGCAACTCTAGAAAATTATCTCGAGTGTTCCGATGAAAATATTTGTCTGACGCGGAAAAGTTATAAAGATATTCGACAGAATCCTTGCGGGGGCCACCAGAATTCTGAGAAAAAACTCAATTTTCCGAAAAAAAAATTTGGTCCCATCTAAAGCATTCCATCGCACCATCGATCTACTGCTCAGCCTACGCATAAAAATCCTTTCTGGTTGCCTCTCACATAATTCTGGAGTTCTATGTACTTTTTATTGATTGTTCAGTTGTTACTCACGATTTTTTTCTTTCGTTGGAGGGGGGTGGGGGGCATCTTCACAAAATTATCTCGAGTGTTCCGTTGAAAATACTTGTCTGACGAGGAAAAGTTCTAAAGATATTTGACAGAACTCTTACGAATGCAACCAGAACTCTATGAAAACATTTAATTTTCCGAAGAAAAA
Organism: Ophion slaviceki; assembly: GCA_944452715.1. Lineage (NCBI taxonomy): Eukaryota > Metazoa > Arthropoda > Insecta > Hymenoptera > Ichneumonidae > Ophion > Ophion slaviceki. The sequence goes on along the minus strand of OX101793.1, from coordinate 27,456,942 downwards.
AAAGTTGGTCTCATAGAAAGCATTCCATCGCGCCTTCGATCTACTGCTCAGTCGACAGAAAAGAAATCCGTTTTGGTTGCCTCTCACATAGTCTGGAGTTCTATGTACTTTTTATTGATAGTTCAGTTCTTGCTAACGATTTTTTTCTTTCGTTAGGGGGGGGGGGGGGGGCAACTTCACAAAATTACCTCGAGTGTTCCGTTGAAAATATTTGTCTGACGAGGAAAAGTTGTAGAGATATTTGACAGAACTCTTGCGGCGGCAACCAGAACTCTGAGAAAAAATTCAATTTTCTGAAAAAAAAGTTTGGTCTCATCTAAAGCCATCGTGCCATCGATCTAGTGCTCAGTCGACGCAAAAAAATCCGTTCTGGTTACCTCTCACATAGTTCTGGAGCTCTATGTACTTTTTATTGATAGTTCAGTTGTTCCTAACGATTTTTTTCTTTCGTTAGGTGGGGGGGGGGGGCAACTTCACAAAATTATCTCGAGCGTTCCGTTGAAAATATTTGTCTGACGAAAAAAATTGTAAATATATTTGACAGAACTCTTGCGGGGTCAACCAGAACTCTGAGAAAAAAATCAATTTTCCGCTGAAAAAAATTGGTCTCATCTAAAGCATTCCATCGCGCGATCGATCTACTGCTCAGTCGACGGAAAAAATCCGTTGTGGTTGCCTCTCACTTAGTTCTGGAGCTCTATGTACGTTTTATTGATACTTTAGTTGTTACTAACGATTTTTTATCTTTTGTTAGGGGGTGGGGCAACTTCACAAAATTATCTCGAGTGTTCCGTTGAAAATATTTATCTGACGAGGAAAAGTTGTAGAGATATTTGACAGAACTCATGCGAGGGCAACCAGACCTCTGAGAAAAAATTCAATTTTCCGAAAACAAAATTTGGTCTCATCCAAAGCATTCCATCGCGCCATCAATCTACTGCTCAGTCGACGGAAAAAAATCCGTTCTGGTTGCCTCTCACATAGTTCTGGAGTTCTATATACGTTTTATTGATAGTTCAGTTGTTACTAACGATTTTTTTCTTTCGTTAGGGGGGGGGGGGGGCAACGTTACAAAATTACCTCGAGTGTTCCGTTAAAAATATTTGTCTGACGCGGAAAAGTTGTAGAGATATTTGACAGAACTCTTGCGGGGGCAACCAGAAATCTGAGAAAAATTCAATTTTCCGAAAAAAAAGTTTGGTCTCATCTAAAGCATTCCATCGCACGTTCAATCTACTGCTCAGTCGAAGGAATAAAAATCCGTTCTGGTTGCCTCTCACATAGTTTTGGATTTCCATGTACTTTTTATTGAAATTTCAGATGGGACTAACGATTTTTTTCTTTCGTTAGAGGGGTGTGGAACTTCACAAAATTATCTCGAGTGTTCCGTTCAAAATATTTATCTGACGAGGAAAAGTTGTAGAGATATTTGACAGAACTCATGCGGGGGCAACCAGAACTCTGAGAAAAAATTCAATTTTCCGAAAACAAAATTTGGTCTCATCTAAAGCATTCCATCGCGCCATCAATCTACTGCTCAGTCGATGGAAAAAAAATCCGTTCTGGTTGCCTCTCACATAGTTTTAGAGTTCCATGTACTTTTCATTAAAATTTCAGTTGGTACTAACGATTTTTTTCTTTCGTTAGGGGGGGGGGGGGCAACTTCACAAAATTATCTCGAGTGTTCCGTTGAAAATATGTGTCTAACGAGGAAAAGTTGTAGAGATATTTGACAGAACTCTTGCGGGGGCAACCAGAACTCTGAGAAAAAATGCAATTTCCCGGAAAAAAAATTTGGTCTCATCTAAATCATTCCATCGCACCATCAATCTACTGCTCAGTCGACGGAAAAAAATCCGTTCTGGTTGCCTCTCACATAGTTCTGGAGTTCTATGTACGTTATATTGATAGTTCAGATGTGACTAACGATTTTTTCTTCCGTTAGGGGGGGGGGGGGCAACTGCACAAAATTACCTCGAGTGTTCCGTTGAAAATTTTAGTCTGACGAGGAAAAGTTGTAGAGATATTTGACAGAACTCTTGCGGGGGCAACCAGAACTCTGAGAAAAAATTCAATTTTCCGAAAAAAAAGTTTGGTCTCATCTAAAGCATTCAATCAAGCGTTCAATCTACTGCTCAGTCGAAAGAAAAAAAATCCGTTCTGGTTCTCTCACATAGTTTTGGATTTCCTGGTACTTTTTATTGAAATTTCAAATGGTACTAACGGTTTTTTTCTTTCGTTAGGGGGGTGGGGCAACTCTAGAAAATTATCTCGAGTGTTCCGATGAAAATATTTGTCTGACGCGGAAAAGTTATAAAGATATTCGACAGAATGCTTGCGGGGGCCACCAGAATTCTGAGAAAAAACTCAATTTTCCGAAAAAAAAATTTGGTCCCATCTAAAGCATTCCATCGCGCCATCGATCTACTGCTCAGCCTACGCATAAAAATCCTTTCTGGTTGCCTCTCACATAATTCTGGAGTTCTATGTACTTTTTATTGATTGTTCAGTTGTTACTCACGATTTTTTTCTTTCGTTGGAGGGGGGTGGGGGGCATCTTCACAAAATGATCTCGAGTGTTCCGTTAAAAATACTTGTCTGACGAGGAAAAGTTCTAAAGATATTTGACAGAACTCTTACGAATGCAACCAGAACTCTATGAAAACATTTAATTTTCCGAAGAAAAAAAAGTTGGTCTCATCCAAAGCATTCCATCGCGCCTTCGATCTACTGCTCAGTCGACAGAAAAGAAATCCGTTTTGGTTGCCTCTCACATAGTCTGGAGTTCTATGTACTTTTTATTGATGGTTCAGTTCTTGCTAACGATTTTTTTCTTTCGCTAGGGGGGGGTGGGAACTTCACAAAATTACCTCGAGTGTTCCGTTGAAAATATTTGTCTGACGAGGAAAAGTTGTAGAGATATTTGACAGAACTCTTGCGGTGGCAACCGGAACGCTGAGAAAAAATTCAATTTTCTGAAAAAAAAGTTTGGTCTCATCTAAAGCCATCGTGCCATCGATCTAGTGCTCAGTCGACGCAAAAAAATCCGTTCTGGTTACCTCTCACATAGTTCTGGAGCTCTATGTACTTTTTATTGATAGTTCAGTTGTTCCTAACGATTTTTTTCTTTCGTTAGGTGGGGGGGGGGGGGGGGGGGCAACTTCACAAAATTATCTCGAGCGTTCCGTTGAAAATATTTGTCTGACGAGGAAAACTTGTAAATATATTTGACAGAACTCTTGCGGGGTCAACCAGAACTCTGAGAAAAAAATCAATTTTACGCTGAAAAAAATTGGTCTCATCTAAAGCATTCCATCGCGCGATCGATCTACTGCTCAGTCGACGGAAAAAAATCCGTTCTGGTTGCCTCTCACTTAGTTCTGGAGCTCTATGTACGTTTTATTGATACTTTAGTTGTTACTAACGATTTTTTATCTTTCGTTAGGGGGTGGGGCAACTTCACAAAATTATCTCGAGTGTTCCGTTGAAAATATTTATCTGACGAGGAAAAGTTGTAGAGATATTTGACAGAACTCATGCGGGGGCAACCAGAACTCTGAGAAAAAATTCAATTTTCCGAAAACAAAATTTGGTCTCATCTAAAGCATTCCATCGCGCCATCAATCTACTGCTCAGTCGATGGAAAAAAAATCCGTTCTGGTTGCCTCTCACATAGTTTTAGAGTTCCATGTACTTTTCATTGAAATTTCAGTTGGTACTAACGATTTTTTTCTTTCGTTAGGGCGGGGGGGCAACTTCACAAAATTATCTCGAGTGTTCCGTTGAAAATATGTGTCTAACGAGGAAAAGTTGTAGAGATATTTGACAGAACTCTTGCGGGGGCAACCAGAACTCTGAGAAAAAATGCAATTTCCCGAAAAAAAAATTTGGTCTCATCTAAAGCATTCCATCGCACGATCAATCTACTGCTCAGTCGACGGAAAAAAATCCGTTCTGGTTGCCTCTCACATAGTTCTGGAGTTCTATGTACGTTTTATTGATAGTTCAGTTGTGACTAACGATTTCTTCTTTCGTTAGGGGGGGGGGGGGCAACTTCACAAAATTACCTCGAGTGTTCCGTTGAAAATTTTAGTCTGACGAGGAAAAGTTGTAGAGATATTTGACAGAACTCTTGCGGGGGCAACCAGAACTCTGAGAAAAAATTCAATTTTCCGAAAAAAAAGTTTGGTCTCATCTAAAGCATTCAATCAAGCGTTCAATCTACTGCTCAGTCGAAAGAAAAAAAATCCGTTCTGGTTGTCTCTCACATAGTTTTGGATTTCCAGGTACTTTTTATTGAAATTTCAAATGGTACTAACGGTTTTTTTCTTTCGTTAGGGGGGGGGGGCAACTCTAGAAAATTATCTCGAGTGTTCCGATGAAAATATTTGTCTGACGCGGAAAAGTTATAAAGATATTCGACAGAATCCTTGCGGGGGCCACCAGAATTCTGAGAAAAAACTCAATTTTCCGAAAAAAAAATTTGGTCCCATCTAAAGCATTCCATCGCGCCATCGATCTACTGCTCAGCCTACGCATAAAAATCCTTTCTGGTTGCCTCTCACATAATTCTGGAGTTCTATGTACTTTTTATTGATTGTTCAGTTGTTACTCACGATTTTTTTCTTTCGTTGGAGGGGGGTGGGGGGCATCTTCACAAAATTATCTCGAGTGTTCCGTTGAAAATACTTGTCTGACGAGGAAAAGTTCTAAAGATATTTGACAGAACTCTTACGAATGCAACCAGAACTCTATGAAAACATTTAATTTTCCGAAGAAAAAAAAGTTGGTCTCATCCAAAGCATTCCATCGCGCCTTCGATCTACTGCTCAGTCGACAGAAAAGAAATCCGTTTTGGTTGCATCTCACTTAGTTCTGGAGCTCTATGTACGTTTTATTGATACTTTAGTTGTTACTAACGATTATTTATCTTTTGTTAGGGGGTGGGGCAACTTCACAAAATTATCTCGAGTGTTCCGTTGAAAATATTTATCTGACGAGGAAAAGTTGTAGAGATATTTGACAGAACTCATGCGGGGGCAACCAGAACTCTGAGAAAAAATTCAATTTTCCGAAAACAAAATTTGGTCTCATCCAAAGCATTCCATCGCGCCATCAATCTACTGCTCAGTCGACGGAAAAAAATCCGTTCTGGTTGCCTCTCACATAGTTCTGGAGTTCTATGTACGTTTTATTGATAGTTCAGTTGTTACTAACGATTTTTTTCTTTCGTTAGGGGGGGGGGGGCAACGTTACAAAATTACCTCGAGTGTTCCGTTGAAAATATTTGTCTGACGCGGAAAAGTTGGAGATATTTGACAGAACTCTTGCGGGGGCAACCAGAAATCTGAGAAAAATTCAATTTTCCGAAAAAAAAGTTTGGTCTCATCTAAAGCATTCCATCGCACGTTCAATCTACTGCTCAGTCGAAGGAAAAAAAATCCGTTCTGGTTGCCTCTCACATAGTTTTGGATTTCCATGTACTTTTTATTGAAATTTCAGATGGTACTAACGATTTTTTTCGTTCGTTAGAGAGGTGTGGATCTTCACAAAATTATCTCGAGTGTTCCGTTCAAAATATTTATCTGACGAGGAAAAGTTGTAGAGATATTTGACAGAACTCATGCGGGGGCAACCAGAACTCTGAGAAAAAATTCAATTTTCCGAAAACAAAATTTGGTCTCATCTAAAGCATTCCATCGCGCCATCAATCTACTGCTCAGTCGATGGAAAAAAAATCCGTTCTGGTTGCCTCTCACATAGTTTTAGAGTTCCATGTACTTTTCATTGAAATTTCAGTTGGTACTAACGATTTTTTTCTTTCGTTAGGGGGGGGGGGGGCAACTTCACAAAATTATCTCGAGTGTTCCGTTGAAAATATGTGTCTAACGAGGAAAAGTTGTAGAGATAATTGACAGAACTCTTGCGGGGGCAACCAGAACTCTGAGAAAAAATGCAATTTCCCGAAAAAAAAATTTGGTCTCATCTAAAGCATTCCATCGCACCATCGATCTACTGCTCAGTCGACGGAAAAAAATCCGTTCTGGTTGCCTCTCACTTAGTTCTGGAGATCTATGTACGTTTTATTGATACTTTAGTTGTTACTAACGATTTTTTATCTTTTGTTCGGGGGTGGGGCAACTTCACAAAATTATCTCGAGTGTTCCGTTGAAAATATTTGTCTGACGCGGAAAAGTTGTAGAGATATTTGACAGAACTCTTGCGGGGGCAACCAGAAATCTGAGAAAAATTCAATTTTCCGAAAAAAAAGTTTGGTCTCATCTAAAGCATTCCATCGCACGTTCAATCTACTGCTCAGTCGAAGGAAAAAAAATCCGTTCTGGTTGCCTCTCACATAGTTTTGGATTGCCATGTACTTTTTATTGAAATTTCAGATGGTACTAACGATTTTTTTCTTTCGTTAGGGAGGTGTGGAACTTCACAAAATTATCTCGAGTGTTCCGTTCAAAATATTTATCTGACGAGGAAAAGTTGTAGAGATATTTGACAGAACTCATGCGGGGGCAACCAGAACTCTGAGAAAAAATTCAATTTTCCGAAAACAAAATTTGGTCTCATCTAAAGCATTCCATCGCGCCATCAATCTACTGCTCAGTCGATGGAAAAAAAATCCGTTCTGGTTGCCTCTCACATAGTTTTAGAGTTCCATGTACTTTTCATTGAAATTTCAGTTGGTACTAACGATTTTTTTCTTTCGTTAGGGGGGGGGGGGGGGCAACTTCACAAAATTATCTCGAGTGTTTCGTTGAAAATATGTGTCTAACGAGGAAAAGTTGTAGAGATATTTGACAGAACTCTTGCGGGGGCAACCAGAACTCTGAGAAAAAATGCAATTTCCCGAAAAAAAAATTTGGTCTCATCTAAAGCATTCCATCGCACCATCAATCTACTGCTCAGTCGACGGAAAAAAATCCGTTCTGGTTGCCTCTCACATAGTTCTGGAGTTCTATGTACGATTTATTGATAGTTCAGTTGTGACTAACGATTTTTTCTTTCGTTAGGGAGGGGGGGCAACTGCACAAAATTACCTCGAGTGTTCCGTTGAAAATTTTAGTCTGACGAGGAAAAGTTGTAGAGATATTTGACAGAACTCTTGCGGGGGCAACCAGAACTCTGAGAAAAAATTCAATTTTCCGAAACAAAAGTTTGGTCTCATCTAAAGCATTCAATCAAGCGTTCAATCTACTGCTCAGTCGAAAGAAAAAAAATCCGTTCTGGTTGTCTCTCACATAGTTTTGGATTTCCAGGTACTTTTTATTGAAATTTCAAATGGTACTAACGGTTTTTTTCTTTCGTTAGGGGGGGGGGGGCAACTCTAGAAATTTATCTCGAGTGTTCCGATGAAAATATTTGTCTGACGCGGAAAAGTTATAAAGATATTCGACAGAATCCTTGCGGGGGCCACCAGAATTCTGAGAAAAAACTCAATTTTCCGAAAAAAAATGTGGTCCAATCTAAAGCATTCCATCGCGCAATCGATCTACTGCTCAGCCTACGCATAAAAATCCTTTCTGGTTGCCTCTCACATAATTCTAGAGTTCTATGTACTTTTTATTGATTGTTCAGTTGTTACTCACGATTTTTTTCTTTCGTTGGAAAGGGGTGGGGGGCATCTTCACAAAATTATCTCGAGTGTTCCGTTGAAAATACTTGTCTGACGAGGCAAAGTTCTAAAGATATTTGACAGAACTCTTACGAATGCAACCAGAACTCTATGAAAACATTTAATTTTCCGAAGAAAAAAAAGGTGGTCTCATCCAAAGCATTCCATCGCGCCTTCGATCTACTGCTCAGTCGACAGAAAAGAAATCCGTTTTGGTTGCCTCTCACATAGTCTGGAGTTCTATGTACTTTTTATTGATAGTTCAGTTCTTGCTAACGATTTTTTTCTTTCGTTAGGGGGGGGGGGGGAAACTTCACAAAATTACCTCGAGTGTTCCGTTGAAAATATTTGTCTGACGAGGAAAAGTTGTAGAGATATTTGACAGAACTCTTGCGGCGGCAACCGGAACTCTGAGAAAAAATTCAATTTTCTGAAAAAAAAGTTTGGTCTCATCTAAAGCCATCGTGCCATCGATCTAGTGCTCAGTCGACGCAAAAAAATCCGTTCTGGTTACCTGTCACATAGTTCTGGAGCTCTATGTACTTTTTATTGATAGTTCAGTTGTTCCTAACGATTTTTTTCTTTCGTTAGGTGGGGGGGGGGGGCAACTTCACAAAATTATCTCGAGCGTTCCGTTGAAAATATTTGTCTGATGAGGAAAACTTGTAAATATATTTGACAGAACTCTTGCGGTGTCAACCAGAACTTTGAGAAAAAAATCAATTTTCCGCTGAAAAAAATTGGTTTCATCTAAAGCATTCCATCGCGCGATCGATCTACTGCTCAGTCGACGGAAAAAAATCCGTTCTGGTTGCCTCTCACTTAGTTCTGGAGCTCTATGTACGTTTCATTGATACTTTAGTTGTTACTAACGATTTTTTATCTTTCGTTAGGGGGTGGGGCAACTTCACAAAATTATCTCGAGTGTTCCGATGAAAATATTTATCTGACGAGGAAAAGTTGTAGAGATATTTGAAAGAACTCATGCGGGGGCAACCAGAACTCTGAGAAAAAATTCAATTTTCCGAAAATAAAATTTGGTCTCATCTAAAGCATTCCATCGCGCCATCAATCTACTGCTCAGTCGATGGAATAAAAATCCGTTCTGGTTGCCTCTCACATAGTTTTAGAGTTCCATGTACTTTTCATTGAAATTTCAGTTGGTACTAACGATTTTTTTCTTTCGTTAGGGCGGGGGGGCAACTTCACAAAATTATCTCGAGTGTTCCGTTGAAAATATGTGTCTAACGAGGAAAAGTTGTAGAGATATTTGACAGAACTCTTGCGGGGGCAACCAGAACTCTGAGAAAAAATGCAATTTCCCGAAAAAAAAATTTGGTCTCATCTAAAGCATTCCATCGCACCATCGATCTACTGCTCAGTCGACGGAAAAAAATCCGTTCTGGTTGCCTCTCACTTAGTTCTGGAGATCTATGTACGTTTTATTGATACTTTAGTTGTTACTAACGATTTTTTATCTTTTGTTAGGAGGGGGGGGGCAACGTCACAAAATTATCTCGAGTGTTCCGTTGAAAATATTTGTCTGACGCGGAAAAGTTGTAGAGATATTTGACAGAACTCTTGCGGGGGCAACCAGAAATCTGGAAAAAATTCAATTTTCCGAAAAAAAAGTTTGGTCTCATCTAAAGCATTCCATCGCACGTTCAATCTACTGCTCAGTCGAAGGAAAAAAAATCCGTTCTGGTTGCCTCTCACATAGTTTTGGATTTCCATGTACTTTTTATTGAAATTTCAGATGGTACTAACGATTTTCTTCTTTCGTTAGAGAGGTGTGGAACTTCACAAAATTATCTCGAGTGTTCCGTTCAAAATATTTATCTGACGAGGAAAAGTTGTAGAGATATTTGACAGAACTCATGCGGGGGCAACCAGAGCTCTGAGAAAAAATTTAATTTTCCGAAAACAAAATTTGGTCTCATCTAAAGCATTCCATCGCGCCATCAATCTACTGCTCAGTCGATGGAAAAAAAATCCGTTCTGGTTGCCTCTCACATAGTTTTAGAGTTCCATGTACTTTTCATTGAAATTTCAGTTGGTACTAACGATTTTTTTCTTTCGTTAGGGGGGGGGGGGGGGCAACTTCACAAAATTATCTCGAGTGTTCCGTTGAAAATATGTGTCTAACGAGGAAAAGTTGTAGAGATATTTGACAGAACTCTTGCGGGGGCAACCAGAACTCTGAGAAAAAATGCAATTTCCCGAAAAAAAAATTTGGTCTCATCTAAAGCATTCCATCGCACCATCAATCTACTGCTCAGTCGACGGAAAAAAATCCGTTCTGGTTGCCTCTCACATAGTTCTGGAGTTCTATGTACGTTTTATTGATAGTTCAGTTGTGACTAACGATTTTTTCTTTCGGAAGGGAGGGGGGGCAACTGCACAAAATTACCTCGAGTGTTCCGTTGAAAATTTTAGTCTGACGAGGAAAAGTTGTAGAGATATTTGACAGAACTCTTGCGGGGGCAACCAGAACTCTGAGAAAAAATTCAATTTTCCGAAAAAAAAGTTTGGTCTCATCTAAAGCATTCAATCAAGCGTTCAATCTACTGCTCAGTCGAAAGAAAAAAAATCCGTTCTGGTTGTCTCTCACATAGTTTTGGATTTCCAGGTACTTTTTATTGAAATTTCAAATGGTACTAACGGTTTTTTTCTTTCGTTAGGGGGGGGGGGGCAACTCTAGAAAATTATCTCGAGTGTTCCGATGAAAATATTTGTCTGACGCGGAAAAGTTATAAAGATATTCGACAGAATCCTTGCGGGGGCCACCAGAATTCTGAGAAAAAACTCAATTTTCCGAAAAAAAAATGTGGTCCCATCTAAAGCATTCCAGCGCGCCATCGATCTACTGCTCAGCCTACGCATAAAAATCCTTTCTGGTTGCCTCTCACATAATTCTAGAGTTCTATGTACTTTTTATTGATTGTTCAGTTGTTACTCACGATTTTTTTCTTTCGTTGGAGGGGGGTGGGGGGCATCTTCACAAAATTATCTCGAGTGTTCCGTTGAAAATACTTGTCTGACGAGGCAAAGTTCTAAAGATATTTGACAGAACTCTTACGAATGCAACCAGAACTCTATGAAAACATTTAATTTTCCGAAGAAAAAAAAGTCGGTCTCATCCAAAGCATTCCATCGCGCCTTCGATCTACTGCTCAGTCGACAGAAAAGAAATCCGTTTTGGTTGCCTCTCACATAGTCTGGAGTTCTATGTACTTTTTATTGATAGTTCAGTTCTTGCTAACGATTTTCAGTTCAGTTCATAGTTCAGTTCTTGCTAACGATTTTTTTCTTTCGTTAGGGGGGGGGGGGGGCAACTTCACAAAATTGCCTCGAGTGTTCCGTTGAAAATATTTGTCTGACGAGGAAAAGTTGTAGAGATATTTGACAGAACTCTTGCGGCGGCAACCGGAACTCTGAGAAAAAATTCAATTTTCTGAAAAAAAAGTTTGGTCTCACCTAAAGCCATCGTGCCATCGATCTAGTGCTCAGTCGACGCAAAAAAATCCGTTCTGGTTACCTCTCACATAGTTCTGGAGCTCTATGTACTTTTTATTGATAGTTCAGTTGTTCCTAACGATTTTTTTCTTCCGTTAGGTGGGGGGGGGGGGGGGGGCAACTTCACAAAATTATCTCGAGCGTTCCGTTGAAAATATTTGTCTGACGAGGAAAACTTGTAAATATATTTGACAGAACTCTTGCGGGGTCAACCAGAACTCTGAGAAAAAAATCAATTTTCCGCTGAAAAAAATTGGTCTCATCTAAAGCATTTCATCGCGCGATCGATCTACTGCTCAGTCGACGGAAAAAAATCCGTTCTGGTTGCCTCTCACTTAGTTCTGGAGCTCTATGTACGTTTTATTGATACTTTACTTGTTACTAACGATTTTTTATCTTTCGTTAGGGGGTGGGGCAACTTCACAAAATTATCTCGAGTGTTCCGTTGAAAATATTTATCTGACGAGGAAAAGTTGTAGAGATATTTGACAGAACTCATGCGGGGGCAACCAGAACTCTGAGAAAAAATTCAATTTTCCGAAAACAAAATTTGGTCTCATCTAAAGCATTCCATCGCGCCATCAATCTACTGCTCAGTCGATGGAAAAAAAATCCGTTCTGGTTGCCTCTCACATAATTTGAGAGTTCCATGTACTTTTCATTGAAATTTCAGTTGGTACTAACGATTTTTTTCTTTCGTTAGGGGGGGGGGGGGGCAACGGTACAAAATTGCCTCGAGTGTTCCGTTCAAAATATTTATCTGACGAGGAAAAGTTGTAGAGATATTTGACAGAACTCATGCGGGGGCAACCAGAACTCTGAGAAAAAATTCAATTTTCCGAAAACAAAATTTGGTCTCATCTAAAGCATTCCATCGCGCCATCAATCTACTGCTCAGTCGATGGAAAAAAAATCCGTTCTGGTTGCCTTTCACATAGTTTTAGAGTTCCATGTACTTTTCATTGAAATTTCAGTTGGTACTAACGATTTTTTTCTTTCGTTAGGGGGGGGGGGGGGCAACTTCAAAAAATTATCTCGAGTGTTCCGTTGAAAATATTTGTCTAACGAAAAAAAGTTGTAGAGATATTTGACAGAACTCTTGCGGGGGCAACCAGAACTCTGAGAAAAAATGCAATTTCCCGAAAAAAAATTTGGTCTCATCTAAAGCATTCCATCGCACCATCAATCTTCTGCTCAGTCGACGGAAAAAATTCCATTCTGGTTGCCTCTCACATAGTTCTGGAGTTCTATGTACTTTTTATTGATTGTTCAGTTGTTACTCACGATTTTTTTCTTTCGTTGGAGGGGGGTGGAGGGCATCTTCACAAAATTATCTCGAGTGTTCCGTTGAAAATACTTGTCTGACGAGGAAAAGTTCTAAAGATATTTGACAGAACTCTTACGAATGCAACCAGAACTCTATGAAAACATTTAATTTTCCGAAGAAAAAAAAGTTGGTCTCATCCAAAGCATTCCATCGCGCCTTCGATCTACTGCTCAGTCGACAGAAAAGAAATCCGTTTTGGTTGCCTCTCACATAGTCTGGAGTTCTATGTACTTTTTATTGATAGTTCAGTTCTTGCTAACGATTTTTTTCTTTCGTTAGGGGGGGGGGGCAACTTCACAAAATTACCTCGAGTGTTCCGTTGAAAATATTTGTCTGACGAGGAAAAGTTGTAGAGATATTTGACAGAACTCTTGCGGCGGCAACCGGAACTCTGAGGAAAAATTCAATTTTCTCAAACAAAAATTTTGGTCTCATCTAAAGCCATCGTGCCATCGATCTAGTGCTCAGTTGACGCAAAAAAATCCGTTCTGGTTGCCTCTCACATAGTTCTGGAGCTCTATGTACTTTTTATTGATAGTTCAGTTGTTCCTAACGATTTTTTTCTTTCGTTAGGTGGGGGGGGGGGGGGCAACTTCACAAAATTATCTCGAGCGTTCCGTTGAAAATATTTGTCTGACGAGGAAAACTTGTAAATATATTTGACAGAACTCTTGCGGGGTCAACCAGAACTCTGAGAAAAAAATCAATTTTCCGCTGAAAAAAATTGGTCTCATCTAAAGCATTCCATCGCGCGATCGATCTACTGCTCAGTCGACGGAAAAAAATCCGTTCTGGTTGCCTCTCACTTAGTTCTGGAGCGCTATGTACGTTTTATTGATACTTTACTTGTTACTAACGATTTTTTATCTTTCGTTAGGGGGTGGGGCAACTTCACAAAATTATCTCGAGTGTTCCGTTGAAAATATTTATCTGACGAGGAAAAGTTGTAGAGATATTTGACAGAACTCATGAACAACCAGAACTCTGAGAAAAAATTCAATTTTCCGAAAACAAAATTTGGTCTCATTTAAAGCATTCCATCGCGCCATCAATCTACTGCTCAGTCGATGGAAAAAAAATCCGTTCTGGTTGCCTCTCACATAATTTTAGAGTTCCATGTACTTTTCATTGAAATTTCAGTTGGTACTAACGATTTTTTTCTTTCGTTAGGGGGGGGGGGGCGACGGTACAAAATTACCTCGAGTGTTCCGTTCAAAATATTTATCTGACGAGGAAAAGTTGTAGAGATATTTGACAGAACTCATGCGGGGGCAACCAGAACTCTGAGAAAAAAATCAATTTTCCGAAAACAAAATTTGGTCTCATCTAAAGCATTCCATCGCGCCATCAATCTACTGCTCAGTCGATGGAAAAAAAATCCGTTCTGGTTGCCTTTCACATAGTTTTAGAGTTCCATGTACTTTTCATTGAAATTTCAGTTGGTACTAACGATTTTTTTCTTTCGTTAGGGCGGGGGGGCAACTTCACAAAGATATCTCGAGTGTTCCGTTGAAAATATGTGTCTAACGAGGAAAAGTTGTGTAGATATTTGACAGAACTCTTGCGGGGGCAACCAGAACTCTGAGAAAAAATGCAATTTCCCGAAAAAAAAATTTGGTCTCATCTAAAGCATTCCATCGCACCATCAATCTACTGCTCAGTCGACGGAAAAAATTCCGTTCTGGTTGCCTCTCACATAGTTCTGGAGTTCTATGTACGTTTTATTGATAGTTCAGTTGTGACTAACGATTTTTTCTTTCGTTAGGGGGGGGGGGGGGGGCAAATTCACAAAATTACCTCGAGTGTTCCGTTGAAAATTTTAGTCTGACGAGGAAAAGTTGTAGAGATATTTGACAGAACTCTTGCGGGGGCAACCAGAACTCTGAGAAAAAATTCAATTTTCCGAAAAAAAGTTTGGTCTCATCTAAAGCATTCCATCGCGCCATCAATCTACTGCTCAGTCGATGGAAAAAAAATCCGTTCTGGTTGCCTCTCACATAGTTTTAGAGTTCCATGTACTTTTCATTGAAATTTCAGTAGGTACTAACGATTTTTTTCTTTCGTTAGGGGGGGGGGGGCAACTTCACAAAATTATCTCGAGTGTTCCGTTGAAAATATGTGTCTAACGAGGAAAAGTTGTAGAGATATTTGACAGAACTCTTGCGGGGTCAACCAGAACTCTGAGAAAAAAATCAATTTTCCGCTGAAAAAAATTGGTCTCATCTAAAGCATTCCATCGCGCGATCGATCTACTGCTCAGTCGACGGAAAAAAATCCGTTCTGGTTGCCTCTCACTTAGTTCTGGAGCGCTATGTACGTTTTATTGATACTTTACTTGTTACTAACGATTTTTTATCTTTCGTTAGGGGGCGGGGCAACTTCACAAAATTATCTCGAGTGTTCCGTTGAAAATATTTATCTGACGAGGAAAAGTTGTAGAGATATTTGACAGAACTCATGAACAACCAGAACTCTGAGAAAAAATTCAATTTTCCGAAAACAAAATTTGGTCTCATTTAAAGCATTCCATCGCGCCATCAATCTACTGCTCAGTCGATGGAAAAAAAATCCGTTCTGGTTGCCTCTCGCATAATTTTAGAGTTCCATGTACTTTTCATTGAAATTTCAGTTGGTACTAACGATTTTTTTCTTTCGTTAGGGGGGGGGGGGCGACGGTTCAAAATTACCTCGAGTGTTCCGTTCAAAATATTTATCTGACGAGGAAAAGTTGTAGAGATATTTGACAGAACTCATGCGGGGGCAACCAGAACTCTGAGAAAAAAATCAATTTTCCGAAAACAAAATTTGGTCTCATCTAAAGCATTCCATCGCGCCATCAATCTACTGCTCAGTCGATGGAAAAAAAATCCGTTCTGGTTGCCTTTCACATAGTTTTAGAGTTCCATGTACTTTTCATTGAAATTTCAGTTGGTACTAACGATTTTTTTCTTTCGTTAGGGCGGGGGGGCAACTTCACAAAGATACCTCGAGTGTTCCGTTGAAAATTTTAGTCTGACGAGGAAAAGTTGTAGAGATATTTGACAGAACTCTTGCGGGGGCAACCAGAACTCTGAGAAAAAATTCAATTTTCCGAAAAAAAAGTTTGGTCTCATCTAAAGCATTCCATCGCGCCATCAATCTACTGCTCAGTCGATGGAAAAAAAATCCGTTCTGGTTGCCTCTCACATAGTTTTAGAGTTCCATGTACTTTTCATTGAAATTTCAGTTGGTACTAACGATTTTTTTCTTTCGTTAGGAGGGGGGGGGGGGGGGGGGGGCAACTTCACAAAATTATCTCGAGTGTTCCGTTGAAAATATGTGTCTAACGAGGAAAAGTTGTAGAGATATTTGACAGAACTCTTGCGGGGGCAACCAGAACTCTGAGAAAAATGCAATTTCCCGAAAAAAAAATTTGGTCTCATCTAAAGCATTCCATCGCACCATCAATCTACTGCTCAGTCGACGGAAAAAATTCCGTTCTGGTTGCCTCTCACATAGTTCTGGAGTTCTATGTACGTTTTATTGATAGTTCAGTTGTGACAAACGATTTTTTCTTTCGTTAGGGGGGAGGGGGCAACTTCACAAAATTACCTCGAGTGTTCCGTTGAAAATTTTAGTCTGACGAGGAAAAGTTGTAGAGATATTTGACAGAACTCTTGCGGGGGCAACCAGAACTCTGAGAAAAAATTCAATTTTCTGAAAAAAAAGTTTGGTCTCATCTAAAGCCATCGTGCCATCGATCTAGTTCTCAGTCGACGCAAAAAAATCCGTTCTGGTTACCTCTCACATAGTTCTGGAGCTCTATGTACTATTTATTGATAGTTCAGTTGTTCCTAACGATTTTTTTCTTTCGTTAGGTGGGGGGGGGGGGGGGGGGGCAACTTCACAAAATTATCTCGAGCGTTCCGTTGAAAATATTTGTCTGACGAGGAAAACTTGTAAATATATTTGACAGAACTCTTGCGGGGTCAACCAGAACTCTGAGAAAAAAATCAATTTTCCGCTGAAAAAAATTGGTCTCATCTAAAGCATTCCATCGCGCGATCGATCTACTGCTCAGTCGACGGAAAAAAATCCGTTCTGGTTGCCTCTCACTTAGTTCTGGAGCGCTATGTACGTTTTATTGATACTTTACTTGTTACTAACGATTTTTTATCTTTCGTTAGGGGGTGGGGCAACTTCACAAAATTATCTCGAGTGTTCCGTTGAAAATATTTATCTGACGAGGAAAAGTTGTAGAGATATTTGACAGAACTCATGAACAACCAGAACTCTGAGAAAAAATTCAATTTTCCGAAAACAAAATTTGGTCTCATTTAAAGCATTCCATCGCGCCATCAATCTACTGCTCAGTCGATGGAAAAAAAATCCGTTCTGGTTGCCTCTCACATAGTTTTAGAGTTCCATGTACTTTTCATTGAAATTTCAGTTGGTACTAACGATTTTTTTCTTTCGTTAGGGGGGGGGGGGCAACGTTACAAAATTACCTCGAGTGTTCCGTTCAAAATATTTATCTGACGAGGAAAAGTTGTAGAGATATTTGACAGAACTCATGCGGGGGCAACCAGAACTCTGAGAAAAAAATCAATTTTCCGAAAACAAAATTTGGTCTCATCTAAAGCATTCCATCGCGCCATCAATCTACTGCTCAGTCGATGGAAAAAAAATCCGTTCTGGTTGCCTTTCACATAGTTTTAGAGTTCCATGTACTTTTCATTGAAATTTCAGTTGGTACTAACGATTTTTTTCTTTCGTTAGGGCGGGGGGGCAACTTCACAAAGATATCTCGAGTGTTCCGTTGAAAATATGTGTCTAACGAGGAAAAGTTGTGTAGATATTTGACAGAACTCTTGCGGGGGCAACCAGAACTCTGAGAAAAAATGCAATTTCCCGAAAAAAAAATTTGGTCTCATCTAAAGCATTCCATCGCACCATCAATCTACTGCTCAGTCGACGGAAAAAATTCCGTTCTGGTTGCCTCTCACATAGTTCTGGAGTTCTATGTACGTTTTATTGATAGTTCAGTTGTGACTAACGATTTTTTCTTTCGTTAGGGGGGGGGGGGGGGGCAAATTCACAAAATTACCTCGAGTGTTCCGTTGAAAATTTTAGTCTGACGAGGAAAAGTTGTAGAGATATTTGACAGAACTCTTGCGGGGGCAACCAGAACTCTGAGAAAAAATTCAATTTTCCGAAAAAAAGTTTGGTCTCATCTAAAGCATTCCATCGCGCCATCAATCTACTGCTCAGTCGATGGAAAAAAAATCCGTTCTGGTTGCCTCTCACATAGTTTTAGAGTTCCATGTACTTTTCATTGAAATTTCAGTAGGTACTAACGATTTTTTTCTTTCGTTAGGGGGGGGGGGGGCAACTTCACAAAATTATCTCGAGTGTTCCGTTGAAAATATGTGTCTAACGAGGAAAAGTTGTAGAGATATTTGACAGAACTCTTGCGGGGTCAACCAGAACTCTGAGAAAAAAATCAATTTTCCGCTGAAAAAAATTGGTCTCATCTAAAGCATTCCATCGCGCGATCGATCTACTGCTCAGTCGACGGAAAAAAATCCGTTCTGGTTGCCTCTCACTTAGTTCTGGAGCGCTATGTACGTTTTATTGATACTTTACTTGTTACTAACGATTTTTTATCTTTCGTTAGGGGGCGGGGCAACTTCACAAAATTATCTCGAGTGTTCCGTTGAAAATATTTATCTGACGAGGAAAAGTTGTAGAGATATTTGACAGAACTCATGAACAACCAGAACTCTGAGAAAAAATTCAATTTTCCGAAAACAAAATTTGGTCTCATTTAAAGCATTCCATCGCGCCATCAATCTACTGCTCAGTCGATGGAAAAAAAATCCGTTCTGGTTGCCTCTCGCATAATTTTAGAGTTCCATGTACTTTTCATTGAAATTTCAGTTGGTACTAACGATTTTTTTCTTTCGTTAGGGGGGGGGGGGGCGACGGTTCAAAATTACCTCGAGTGTTCCGTTCAAAATATTTATCTGACGAGGAAAAGTTGTAGAGATATTTGACAGAACTCATGCGGGGGCAACCAGAACTCTGAGAAAAAAATCAATTTTCCGAAAACAAAATTTGGTCTCATCTAAAGCATTCCATCGCGCCATCAATCTACTGCTCAGTCGATGGAAAAAAAATCCGTTCTGGTTGCCTTTCACATAGTTTTAGAGTTCCATGTACTTTTCATTGAAATTTCAGTTGGTACTAACGATTTTTTTCTTTCGTTAGGGCGGGGGGGCAACTTCACAAAGATACCTCGAGTGTTCCGTTGAAAATTTTAGTCTGACGAGGAAAAGTTGTAGAGATATTTGACAGAACTCTTGCGGGGGCAACCAGAACTCTGAGAAAAAATTCAATTTTCCGAAAAAAAAGTTTGGTCTCATCTAAAGCATTCCATCGCGCCATCAATCTACTGCTCAGTCGATGGAAAAAAAATCCGTTCTGGTTGCCTCTCACATAGTTTTAGAGTTCCATGTACTTTTCATTGAAATTTCAGTTGGTACTAACGATTTTTTTCTTTCGGTAGGGGGGGGGGGGGGGGGGGGCAACTTCACAAAATTATCTCGAGTGTTCCGTTGAAAATATGTGTCTAACGAGGAAAAGTTGTAGAGATATTTGACAGAACTCTTGCGGGGGCAACCAGAACTCTGAGAAAAATGCAATTTCCCGAAAAAAAAATTTGGTCTCATCTAAAGCATTCCATCGCACCATCAATCTACTGCTCAGTCGACGGAAAAAATTCCGTTCTGGTTGCCTCTCACATAGTTCTGGAGTTCTATGTACGTTTTATTGATAGTTCAGTTGTGACAAACGATTTTTTCTTTCGTTAGGGGGGAGGGGGCAACTTCACAAAATTACCTCGAGTGTTCCGTTGAAAATTTTAGTCTGACGAGGAAAAGTTGTAGAGATATTTGACAGAACTCTTGCGGGGGCAACCAGAACTCTGAGAAAAAATTCAATTTTCTGAAAAAAAAGTTTGGTCTCATCTAAAGCCATCGTGCCATCGATCTAGTTCTCAGTCGACGCAAAAAAATCCGTTCTGGTTACCTCTCACATAGTTCTGGAGCTCTATGTACTATTTATTGATAGTTCAGTTGTTCCTAACGATTTTTTTCTTTCGTTAGGTGGGGGGGGGGGGGGGGCACTTCACAAAATTATCTCGAGCGTTCCGTTGGAAATATTTGTCTGACGAGGAAAACTTGTAAATATATTTGACAGAACTCTTGCGGGGTCAACCAGAACTCTGAGAAAAAAATCAATTTTCCGCTGAAAAAAATTGGTCTCATCTAAAGCATTCCATCGCGCGATCGATCTACTGCTCAGTCGACGGAAAAAAATTCGTTCTGGTTGCCTCTCACTTAGTTCTGGAGCTCTATGTACGTTTTATTGATACTTTAGTTGTTACTAACGATTTTTTATCTTTGGTTAGGGGGTGGGGCAACTTCACAAAATTATCTCGAGTGTTCCGTTGAAAATATTTATCTGACGAGGAAAAGTTGTAGAGATATTTGACAGAACTCATGCGGGGGCAACCAGAACTCTGAGAAAAAATTGAATTTTCCGAAAACAAAATTTGGTCTCATCTAAAGCATTCTATCGCGCCATCAATCTACTGCTCAGTCGATGGAAAAAAAATCCGTTCTGGTTGCCTCTCACATAGTTTTAGAGTTCCATGTACTTTTCATTGAAATTTCAGTTGGTACTAACGATTTTTTTCTTTCGTTAGGGGGGGGGGGCAATTTCACAAAATTATCTCGAGTGTTCCGTTGAAAATATGTGTCTAACGAGGAAAAGTTGTAGAGATATTTGACAGAACTCTTGCGGGGGCAACCAGAACTCTGAGAAAAAATGCAATTTCCCGAAAAAAAAATTTGATCTCATCTAAAGCATTCCATCGCACCATCAATCTACTGCTCAGTCGACGGAAAAAAATCCGTTCTGGTTGCCTCTCACATAGTTCTGGAGTTCTATGTACGTTTTATTGATAGTTCAGTTGTGACTAACGATTTTTTCTTTCGTTAGGGGGGGGGGGCAACTTCACAAAATTACCTCGAGTGTTCCGTTGAAAATTTTAGTCTGACGAGGAAAAGTTGTAGAGATATTTGACAGAACTCTTGCGGGGGCAACCAGAACTCTGAGAAAAAATTCAATTTTCCGAAAACAAAATTTGGTCTCATCTAAAGCATTCCATCGCGCCATCAATCTACAGCTCAGTCGATGGAAAAAAAATCCGTTCTGGTTGCCTCTCACATAGTTCTGGAGTTCTATGTACGTTTTATTGACAGTTCAGTTGTGACTAACGATTTTTTCTTTCGTTAGGGGGGGGGGGGGCAACTTCACAAAATTACCTCGAGTGTTCCGTTGAAAGTTTTAGTCTGACGAGGAAAAGTTGTAGAGATATTTGACAGAACTCATGCGGGGGCAACCAGAACTCTGAGAAAAAATTCAATTTTCCGAAAACAAAATTTGGTCTCATCTAAAGCATTCCATCGCGCCATCAATCTACTGCTCAGTCGATGGAAAAAAAATCCGTTCTGGTTGCCTCTCACATAGTTCTAGAGTTCCATGTACTTTTCATTGAAATTTCAGCTGGTACTAACGATTTTTTTCTTTCGTTAGGGGCGGGGGGGCAACTTCACAAAATTATCTCGAGTGTTCCGTTGAAAATATGTGTCTAACGAGGAAAAGTTGTAGAGATATTTGACAGAACTCTTGCGGGGGCAACCAGAACTCTGAGAAAAAATGCAATTTCCCGAAAAAAAAATTTGGTCTCATCTAAAGCATTCCATCGCACCATCAATCTACTGCTCAGTCGACGGAAAAAAATCCGTTCTGGTTGCCTCTCACATAGTTCTGGAGTTCTATGTACGTTTTATTGATAGTTCAGTTGTGACTAACGATTTTTTCTTTCGTTAGGGGGGGGGGGGGCAACTTCACAAAATTACCTCGAGTGTTCCGTTGAAAATTTTAGTCTGACGAGGAAAAGTTGTAGAGATATTTGACAGAACTCTTGCGGGGGCAACCAGAACTCTGAGAAAAAATTCAATTTTCCGAAAACAAAATTTGGTCTCATCTAAAGCATTCCATCGCGCCATCAATCTACTGCTCAGTCGATGGAAAAAAAATCCTTTCTGGTTGCCTCTCACATAGTTCTGGAGTTCTATGTACGTTTTATTGACAGTTCAGTTGTGACCAACGACTTTTTCTTTCGTTAGGGGGGCGGGGGCAAATTCACAAAATTACCTCGAGTGTTCCGTTGAAAGTTTTAGTCTGACGAGGAAAAGTTGTAGAGATATTTGACAGAACTCATGCGGGGGCAACCAGAACTCTGAGAAAAAATTCAATTTTCCGAAAACAAAATTTGGTCTCATCTAAAGCATTCCATCGCGCCATCAATCTACTGCTCAGTCGATGGAAAAAAAATCCGTTCTGGTTGCCTCTCACATAGTTCTAGAGTTCCATGTACTTTTCATTGAAATTTCAGCTGGTACTAACGATTTTTTTCTTTCGTTAGGGGCGGGGGGGCAACTTCACAAAATTATCTCGAGTGTTCCGTTGAAAATATGTGTCTAACGAGGAAAAGTTGTAGAGATATTTGACAGAACTCTTGCGGGGGCAACCAGAACTCTGAGAAAAAATGCAATTTCCCGAAAAAAAAATTTGGTCTCATCTAAAGCATTCCATCGCACCATCAATCTACTGCTCAGTCAACGGAAAAAAATCCGTTCTGGTTGCCTCTCACATAGTTCTGGAGTTCTATGTACGTTTTATTGATAGTTCAGTTGTGACTAACGATTTTTTCTTTCGATAGGGGGGGGGGGGTGGGGGCAACTTCACAAAATTACCTCGAGTGTTCCGTATAAAATTTTAGTCTGACGAGGAAAAGTTGTAGAGATATTTGACAGAACTCTTCCGGGGGCAACCAGAACTCTGAGAAAAAATTCAATTTTCCGAAAAAAAAGTTTGGTCTCATCTAAAGCATTCAATCAAGCGTTCAATCTACTGCTCAGTCGAAAGAAAAAAAATCCGTTCTGGTTGTCTCTCACATAGTTTTGGATTTCCAGGTACTTTTTATTGAAATTTCAAATGGTACTAACGGTTTTTTTCTTTCGTTGGGGGGGGGGGGGGCAACTCTAGAAAATTATCTCGAGTGTTCCGATGAAAATATTTGTCTGACGCGGAAAAGTTATAAAGATATTCGACAGAATCCTTGCGGGGGCCACCAGAATTCTGAGAAAAAACTCAATTTTCCGAAAAAAAAATTTGGTCCCATCTAAAGCTTTCCATCGCGCCATGTCTACTGCTCAGCCTACTGCTCAGCCTACGCATAAAAATCCTTTCTGGTTGCCTCTCACATAATTCTGGAGTTCTATGCACTTTTTATTGATTGTTCAGTTGTTACTCACGATTTTTTTCTTTCGTTGGAGGGGGGTGGGGGGCATCTTCACAAAATTATCTCGAGTGTTCCGTTGAAAATACTTGTCTGACGAGGAAAAGTTCTAAAGATATTTGACAGAACTCTTACGAATGCAACCAGAACTCTATGAAAACATTTAATTTTCCGAAGAAAAAAAAGTTGGTCTCATCTAAAGCATTCCATCGCGCCTTCGATCTACTGCTCGGTCGACAGAAAAGAAATCCGTTTTGGTTGCCTCTCACATAGTCTGGAGTTCTATGTACTTTTTATTGATAGTTCAGTTCTTGCTAACGATTTTTTTCTTTCGTTAGGGGGGCGGCGGGGGGCAACTTCACAAAATTACCCCGAGTGTTCCGTTGAAAATATTTGTCTGACGAGGAAAAGTTCTAGAGATATTTGACAGAACTCTTGCGGCGGCAACCGGAACTCTGAGAAAAAATTCAATTTTCTGAAAAAAAAGTTTGGTCTCATCTAAAGCCATCGTGCCATCGATCTAGTGCTCAGTCGACGCAAAAAAATCCGTTCTGGTTACCTCTCACATAGTTCTGGAGCTCTATGTACTTTTTATTGATAGTTCAGTTGTTCCTAACGATTTTTTTCTTTCGTTAGGTGGGGGGGGGGGGGGGGGCAACTTCACAAAATTATCTCGAGCGTTCCGTTGAAAATATTTGTCTGACGAGGAAAACTTGTAAATATATTTGACAGAACTCTTGCGGGGTCAACCAGAACTCTGAGAAAAAAATCAATTTTCCGCTGAAAAAAATTGGTCTCATCTAAAGCATTCCATCGCGCGATCGATCTACTGTTCAGTCGACGGAAAAAAATCCGTTCTGGTTGCCTCTCACTTAGTTCTGGAGCTCTATGTACGTTTTATTGATACTTTAGGTTGTACTAACGATTTTTTATCTTTCGTTAGGGGGTGGGGCAACTTCACAAAATTATCTCGAGTGTTCCGTTGAAAATATTTATTTGACGAGGAAAAGTTGTAGAGATATTTGACAGAACTCATGCAGGGGCAACCAGAACTCTGAGAAAAAATTCAATTTTCCGAAAACAAAATTTGGTCTCATCTAAAGCATTCCATCGCGCCATCAATCTACTGCTCAGTCGATGGAAAAAAAATCCGTTCTGGTTGCCTCTCACATAGTTTTAGAGTTCCATGTACTTTTCATTGAAATTTCAGTTGGTACTAACGATTTTTTTTTTTCGTTAGGGGGGGTGGGGGCAACTTCACAAAATTATCTCGAGTGTTCTGTTGAAAATATGTGTCTAATGAGGAAAAGTTGTAGAGATATTTGACAGAACTCTTGCGGGGGCAACCAGAACTCTGAGAAAAAATGCAATTTCCCGAAAAAAAAATTTGGTCTCATCTAAAGCATTCCATCGCACCATCAATCTACTGCTCAGTCGACGGAAAAAAATCCGTTCTGGTTGCCTCTCACATAGTTCTGGAGTTCTATGTACGTTTTATTGATAGTTCAGTTGTGACTAACGATTTTTTCTTTCGTTAGGGGGGGGGGGGGGCAACTTCACAAAATTACCTCGAGTGTTCCGTTGAAAATTTTAGTCTGACGAGGAAAAGTTGTAGAGATATTTGACAGAACTCTCGCGGGGGCAACCAGAACTCTGAGAAAAAATTCAATTTTCCGAAGACAAAATTTGGTCTCATCTAAAGCATTCCATGGCGCCATCAATCTACTGCTCAGTCGATGGAAAAAAAATCCGTTCTGGTTGCCTCTCACATAGTTCTGGAGTTCTATGTACGTTTTATTGATAGTTCAGTTGTGACAAACGATTTTTTCTTTCGTTAGGGGCGGGGGGGGGGGGGCAACTTCACAAAATTACCTCGAGTGTTCCGTTGAAAATTTTAGTCTGACGAGGAAAAGTTGTAGAGATATTTGACAGAACTCTTCCGGGGGCAACCAGAACTCTGAGAAAAAATTCAATTTTCCGAAAAAAAAGTTTGGTCTCATCTAAAGCATTCAATCAAGCGTTCAATCTACTGCTCAGTCGAAAGAAAAAAAATCCGTTCTGGTTGTCTCTCACATAGTTTTGGATTTCCAGGTACTTTTTATTGACATTTCAAATGGTACTAACGGTTTTTTTCTTTCGTTAGGGGGGGGGGGGGCAACTCTAGAAAATTATCTCGAGTGTTCCGATGAAAACATTTGTCTGACGCGGAAAAGTTAAATAGATATTCGACAGAATCCTTGCGGGGGCCACCAGAATTCTGAGAAAAAACTCAATTTTCCGAAAAAAAAATTTGGTCCCATCTAAAGCTTTCCATCGCGCCATCGATCTACTGCTCAGCCTACGCATAAAAATCCCTTCTGGTTGCCTCTCACATAATTCTGGAGTTCTATGCACTTTTTATTGATAGTTCAGTTGTTCCTAACGATTTTTTTCTTTCGTTAGGTGGGGGGGGGGGGGGGCAACTTCACAAAATTATCTCGAGCGTTCCGTTGAAAATATTTGTCTGACGAGGAAAACTTGTAAATATATTTGACAGAACTCTTGCAGGGTCAACCAGAACTCTGAGAAAAAAATCAATTTTCCGCTGAAAAAAATTGGTCTCATCTAAAGCATTCCATCGCGCGATCGATCTACTGCTCAGTCGACGGAAAAAAATCCGTTCTGGTTGCCTCTCACTTAGTTCTGGAGCTCTATGTACGTTTTATTGATACTTTAGTTGTTACTAACGATTTTTTATCTTTGGTTAGGGGGTGGGGCAACTTCACAAAATTATCTCGAGTGTTCCGTTGAAAATATTTATCTGACGAGGAAAAGTTGTAGAGATATTTGACAGAACTCATGCGGGGGCAACCAGAACTCTGAGAAAAAATTCAATTTTCCGAAAACAAAATTTGGTCTCATCTAAAGCATTCCATCGCGCCATCAATCTACTGCTCAGTCGATGGAAAAAAAATCCGTTCTGGTTGCCTCTCACATAGTTTTAGAGTTCCATGTACTTTTCATTGAAATTTCAGTTGGTACTAACGATTTTTTTCTTTCGTTAGGGGTGGGGGGGCAACTTCACAAAATTATCTAGAGTGTTCCGTTGAAAATATGTGTCTAACGAGGAAAAGTTGTAGAGATATTTGACAGAACTCTTGCGGGGGCAACCAGAACTCTGAGAAAAAATTCAATTTTCCGAAAACAAAATTTGGTCTCATCTAAAGCATTCCATCGCGCCATCAATCTACTGCTCAGTCGATGGAAAAAAAATCCGTTCTGGTTGCCTCTCACATAGTTCTAGAGTTCCATGTACTTTTCATTGAAATTTCAGCTGGTACTAACGATTTTTTTTTTCGTTAGGGTCGGGGGGGCAACTTCACAAAATTATCTCGAGTGTTCCGTTGAAAATATGTGTCTAACGAGGAAAAGTTGTAGAGATATTTGACAGAACTCTTGCGGGGGCAACCAGAACTCTGAGAAAAAATGCAATTTCCCGAAAAAAAAATTTGGTCTAATCTGAAGCATTCCATCGCACCATCAATCTACTGCTCAGTCGACGGAAAAAAATCCGTTCTGGTTGCCTCTCACATAGTTCTGGAGTTCTATGTACGTTTTATTGATAGTTCAGTTGTGACTAACGATTTTTTCTTTCGATAGGGGGGGGGGGCAACTTCACAAAATTACCTCGAGTGTTCCGTTGAAAATTTTAGTCTGACGAGGAAAAGTTGTAGAGATATTTGCCAGAACTCTTCCGGGGGCAACCAGAACTCTGAGAAAAAATTCTATTTTCCGAAAAAAAAGTTTGGTCTCATCTAAAGCATTCAATCAAGCGTTCAATCTACTGCTCAGTCTAAAGAAAAAAAATCCGTTCTGGTTGTCTCTCACATAGTTTTGGATTTCCAGGTACTTTTTATTGAAATTTCAAATGGTACTAACGGTTTTTTTCTTTCGTTAGGAGGGGGGGGGACTCTAGATAATTATCTCGAGTGTTCCGATGAAAACATTTGTCTGACGCGGAAAAGTTACAAAGATATTCGACAGAATCCTTGCGGGGGCCACCAGAATTCTGAGAAAAAACTCAATTTTCCGAAAAAAAAATTTGGTCCCATCTAAAGCTTTCCATCGCGCCATCGATCTACTGCTCAGCCTACGCATAAAAATCCTTTCTGGTTGCCTCTCACATAATTCTGGAGTTCTATGCACTTTTTATTGATTGTTCAGTTGTTACTCACGATTTTTTTCTTTCTTTGGAGGGGGGTGGGGGGCATCTTCACAAAATTATCTCGAGTGTTCCGTTGAAAATACGTGTCTGACGAGGAAAAGTTCTAAAGATATTTGACAGAACTCTTACGAATGCAACCAGAACTCTATGAAAACATTTAATTTTCCGAAGAAAAAAAAGTTGGTCTCATCTAAAGCATTCCATCGCGCCTTCGATCTACTGCTCAGTCGACAGAAAAGAAATCCGTTTTGGTTGCCTCTCACATAGTCTGGAGTTCTATGTACTTTTTATTGATAGTTCAGTTCTTGCTAACGATTTTTTTCTTTCGTTAGGGGGGGGGGGGGCAACTTTACAAATTTACCCCGAGTGTTCCGTTGAAAATATTTGTCTGACGAGGAAAAGTTGTAGAGATATTTGACAGAACTCTTGCGGCGGCAACCGGAACTCTGAGAAAAAATTCAATTTTCTGAAAAAAAAGTTTGGTCTCATCTAAAGCCATCGTGCCATCGATCTAGTGCTCAGTCGACGCAAAAAAATCCGTTCTGGTTACCTCTCACATAGTTCTGGAGCTCTATGTACTTTTTATTGATAGTTCAGTTGTTCCTACCGATTTTTTTCTTTCGTTAGGAGGGCGGGGGGGGGGGCAACTTCACAAAATTATCTCGAGCGTTCCGTTGAAAATATTTGTCTGACGAGGAAAACTTGTAAATATATTTGACAGAACTCTTGCGGGGTCAACCAGAACTCTGAGAAAAAAATCAATTTTCCGCTGAAAAAAATTGGTCTCATCTAAAGCATTCCATCGCGCGATCGATCTACTGCTCAGTCGACGGAAAAAAATCCGTTCTGGTTGCCTCTCACTTAGTTCTGGAGCTCTATGTACGTTTTATTGATACTTTAGGTTGTACTAACGATTTTTTATCTTTCGTTAGGGGGTGGGGCAACTTCACAAAATTATCTCGAGTGTTCCGTTGAAAATATTTATTTGACGAGGAAAAGTTGTAGAGATATTTGACAGAACTCATGCGGGGGCAACCAGAACTCTGAGAAAAAATTCAATTTTCCGAAAACAAAATTTGGTCTCATCTAAAGCATTCCATCGCGCCATCAATCTACTGCTCAGTCGATGGAAAAAAAATCCGTTCTGGATGCCTCTCACATAGTTTTAGAGTTCCATGTACTTTTCATTGAAATTTCAGTTACTACTAACGATTTTTTTCTTTCGTTAGGGGGGGGGGGCAACTTCACAAAATTATCTCGAGTGTTCCGTTGAAAATATGTGTCTATCGAGGAAAAGTTGTAGAGATATTTGACAGAACTCTTGCGGGGGGCAACCAGAACTCTGAGAAAAAATGCAATTTCCCGAAAAAAAAATTTGGTCTCATCTAAAGCATTCCATCGCACCATCAATCTACTGCTCAGTCGACGGAAAAAAATCCGTTCTGGTTGCCTCTCACATAGTTCTGGAGTTCTATGTACGTTTTATTGATAGTTCAGTTGTTCCTAACGATTTTTTTCTTTCGTTAGGTGGGGGGGGGGGGGGCAACTTCACAAAATTATCTCGAGCGTTCCGTTGGAAATATTTGCCTGACGAGGAAAACTTGTAAATATATTTGACAGAACTCTTGCGGGGTCAACCAGAACTCTGAGAAAAAAATCAATTTTCCGCTGAAAAAAATTGGTCTCATCTAAAGCATTCCATCGCGCGATCGATCCACTGCTCAGTCGACGGGAAAAAATCCGTTCTGGTTGCCTCTCACTTAGTTCTGGAGCTCTATGTACGTTTTATTGATACTTTAGTTGTTACTAACGATTTTTTATCTTTGGTTAGGGGGTGGGGCAACTTCACAAAATTATCTCGAGTGTTCCGTTGAAAATATTTATCTGACGAGGAAAAGTTGTAGAGATATTTGACAGAACTCATGCGGGGGCAACCAGAACTCTGAGAAAAAATTCAATTTTCCGAAAACAAAATTTGGTCTCATCTAAAGCATTCCATCGCGCCATCAATCTACTGCTCAGTCGATGGAAAAAAAATCCGTTCTGGTTGCCTCTCACATAGTTTTAGAGTTCCATGTACTTTTCATTGAAATTTCAGTTGGTACTAACGATTTTTTTCTTTCGTTAGGGTGGGGGGGGGGGGCAACTTCACAAAATTATCTCGAGTGTTCCGTTGAAAATATGTGTCTAACGAGGAAAAGTTGTAGAGATATTTGACAGAACTCTTGCGGGGGCAACCAGAACTCTGAGAAAAAATGCAATTTCCCGAAAAAAAAATTTGGTCTCATCTAAAGCATTCCATCGCACCATCAATCTACTGCTCAGTCGACGGAAAAAAATCCGTTCTGGTTGCCTCTCACATAGTTCTGGAGTTCTATGTACGTTTTATTGATAGTTCAGTTGTGACTAACGATTTTTTCTTTCGTTAGGGGGGGGGGGCAACTTCACAAAATTACCTCGAGTGTTCCGTTGAAAATTTTAGTCTGACGAGGAAAAGTTGTAGAGATATTTGACAGAACTCTTGCGGGGGCAACCAGAACTCTGAGAAAAAATTCAATTTTCCGAAAAAAAAGTTTGGTCTCATCTAAAGCCATCGTGCCATCGATCTAGTGCTCAGTCGACGCAAAAAAATCCGTTCTGGTTACCTCTCACATAGTTCTGGATCTCTATGTACTTTTTATTGATAGTTCAGTTGTTCCTAACGATTTTTTTCTTTCGTTAGGCGCGGGGGGGGGGCAACTTCACAAAATTATCTCGAGCGTTCCGTTGGAAATATTTGTCTGACGAGGAAAACTTGTAAATATATTTGACAGAACTCTTGCGGGGTCAACCAGAACTCTGAGAAAAAAATCAATTTTCCGCTGAAAAAAATTGGTCTCATCTAAAGCATTCCATCGCGCGATCGATCTACTGCTCAGTCGACGGAAAAAAATCCGTTCTGGTTGCCTCTCACTTAGTTCTGGAGCTCTATGTACGTTTTATTGATACTTTAGTTGTTACTAACGATTTTTTATCTTTGGTTAGGGGGTGGGGCAACTTCACAAAATTATCTCGAGTGTTCCGTTGAAAATATTTATCTGACGAGGAAAAGTTGTAGAGATATTTGACAGAACTCATGCGGGGGGCAACCAGAACTCTGAGAAAAAATTCAATTTTCCGAAAACAAAATTTGGTCTCATCTAAAGCATTCCATCGCGCCATCAATCTACTGCTCAGTCGATGGAAAAAAAAATCCGTTCTGGTTGCCTCTCACATAGTTTTAGAGTTCCATGTACTTTTCATTGAAATTTCAGTTGGTACTAACGATTTTTTTCTTTCGTTAGGGGGGGGGGGGCAATTTGCCAAAATTATCTCGAGTGTTCCGTTGAAAATATGTGTCTAACGAGGAAAAGTTGTAGAGATATTTGACAGAACTCTTGCGGGGGCAACCAGAACTCTGAGAAAAAATGCAATTTCCAGAAAAAAAAATTTGGTCTCATCTAAAGCATTCCATCGCACCATCAATCTACTGCTCAGTCGACGGAAAAAAATCCGTTCTGGTTGCCTCTCACATAGTTCTGGAGTTCTATGTACGTTTTATTGATAGTTCAGTTGTGACTAACGATTTTTTCTTTCGTTAGGGGGGGGGGGGGCAACTTCACAAAATTACCTCGAGTGTTCCGTTGAAAATTTTAGTCTGACGAGGAAAAGTTGTAGAGATATTTGACAGAACTCTTGCGGGGGCAACCAGAACTCTGAGAAAAAATTCAATTTTCCGAAAACAAAATTTGGTCTCATCTAAAGCATTCCATCGCGCCATCAATCTACTGCTCAGTCGATGGAAAAAAACTCCGTTCTGGTTGCCTCTCACATAGTTCTGGAGTTCTATGTACGTTTTATTGACAGTTCAGTTGTGACTAACGATTTTTTCTTTCGTTAGGGGGGGGGGGGGGCAACTTCACAAAATTACCTCGAGTGTTCCGTTGAAAATTTTAGTCTGACGAGGAAAAGTTGTAGAGATATTTGACAGAACTCATGCGGGGGCAACCAGAACTCTGAAAAAAATTCAATTTTCCGAAAACAAAATTTGGTCTCATCTAAAGCATTCCATCGCGCCATCAATCTACTGCTCAGTCGATGGAAAAAAAATCCGTTCTGGTTGCCTCTCACATAGTTCTAGAGTTCCATGTACTTTTCATTGAAATTTCAGCTGGTACTAACGATTTTTTTCTTTCGTTAGGGGTGGGGGGGGGCAACTTCACAAAATTATCTCGAGTGTTCCGTTGAAAATATGTGTCTAACGAGGAAAAGTTGTAGAGATATTTGACAGAACTCTTGCGGGGGCAACCAGAACTCTGAGAAAAAATGCAATTTCCCGAAAAAAAAATTTGGTCTCATCTAAAGCATTCCATCGCACCATCAATCTACTGCTCAGTCGACGGAAAAAAATCCGTTCTGGTTGCCTCTCACATAGTTCTGGAGTTCTATGTACGTTTTATTGATAGTTCAGTCGTGACTAGCGATTTTTTCTTTCGATAGGGGGGGGGGGCAACTTCACAAAATTACCTCGAGTGTTCCGTTGAAAATTTTAGTCTGACGAGGAAAAGTTGTAGAGATATTTGACAGAACTCTTCCGTGGGCAACCAGAACTCTGAGAAAAAATTCAATTTTCCGAAAAAAAAGTTTGGTCTCATCTAAAGCCATCGTGCCATCGATCTAGTGCTCAGTCGACGCAAAAAAATCCGTTCTGGTTACCTCTCACATAGTTCTGGAGCTCTATGTACTTTTTATTGATAGTTCAGTTGTTCCTAACGATTTTTTTCTTTCGTTAGGCGGGGGGGGGGGGGGCAACTTCACAAAATTATCTCGAGCGTTCCGTTGGAAATATTTGTCTGACGAGGAAAACTTGTAAATATATTTGACAGAACTCTTGCGGGGTCAACCAGAACTCTGAGAAAAAAATCAATTTTCCGCTGAAAAAAATTGGTCTCATCTAAAGCATTCCATCGCGCGATCGATCTACTGCTCAGTCGACGGAAAAAAATCCGTTCTGGTTGCCTCTCACTTAGTTCTGGAGCTCTATGTACGTTTTATTGATACTTTAGTTGTTACTAACGATTTTTTATCTTTGGTTAGGGGGTGGGGCAACTTCACAAAATTATCTCGAGTGTTCCGTTGAAAATATTTATCTGACGAGGAAAAGTTGTAGAGATATTTGACAGAACTCATGCGGGGGCAACCAGAACTCTGAGAAAAAATTCAATTTTCCGAAAACAAAATTTGGTCTCATCTAAAGCATTCCATCGCGCCATCAATCTACTGCTCAGTCGATGGAAAAAAAATCCGTTCTGGTTGCCTCTCACATAGTTTTAGAGTTCCATGTACTTTTCATTGAAATTTCAGTTGGTACTAACGATTTTTTTCTTTCGTTAGGGGGGGGGGCGGGGGGCAATTTCACAAAATTATCTCGAGTGTTCCGTTGAAAATATGTGTCTAACGAGGAAAAGTTGTAGAGATATTTGACAGAACTCTTGCGGGGGCAACCAGAACTCTGAGAAAAAATGCAATTTCCCGAAAAAAAAATTTGGTCTCATCTAAAGCATTCCATCGCACCATCAATCTACTGCTCAGTCGACGGAAAAAAATCCGTTCTGGTTGCCTCTCACATAGTTCTGGAGTTCTATGTACGTTTTATTGATAGTTCAGTTGTGACTAACCATTTTTTCTTTCGTTAGGGGGGGGGGGCAACTTCACAAAATTACCTCGAGTGTTCCGTTGAAAATTTTAGTCTGACGAGGAAAAGTTGTAGAGATATTTGACAGAACTCTTGCGGGGGCAACCAGAACTCTGAGAAAAAATTCAATTTTCCGAAAACAAAATTTGGTCTCATCTAAAGCATTCCATCGCGCCATCAATCTACTGCTCAGTCGATGGAAAAAAAATCCGTTCTGGTTGCCTCTCACATAGTTCTGGAGTTCTATGTACGTTTTATTGACAGTTCAGTTGTGACTAACGATTTTTTCTTTCGTTAGGGGGGGGGGGGGCAACTTCACAAAATTACCTCGAGTGTTCCGTTGAAAATTTTAGTCTGACGAGGAAAAGTTGTAGAGATAGTTGACAGAACTCATGCGGGGGCAACCAGAACTCTGAAAAAAATTCAATTTTCCGAAAACAAAATTTGGTCTCATCTAAAGCATTCCATCGCGCCATCAATCTACTGCTCAGTCGATGGAAAAAAAATCCGTTCTGGTTGCCTCTCACATAGTTCTAGAGTTCCATGTACTTTTCATTGAAATTTCAGCTGGTACTAACGATTTTTTTCTTTCGTTAGGGGTGGGGGGGCAACTTCACAAAATTATCTCGAGTGTTCCGTTGAAAATATGTGTCTAACGAGGAAAAGTTGTAGAGATATTTGACAGAACTCTTGCGGGGGCAACCAGAACTCTGAGAAAAAATGCAATTTCCCGAAAAAAAAATTTGGTCTCATCTAAAGCATTCCATCGCACCATCAATCTACTGCTCAGTCGACGGAAAAAAATCCGTTCTGGTTGCCTCTCACATAGTTCTGGAGTTCTATGTACGTTTTATTGATAGTTCAGTTGTGACTAGCGATTTTTTCTTTCGATAGGGGGGGGGGGGGGGGCAACTTCACAAAATTACCTCGAGTGTTCCGTTGATAATTTTAGTCTGACGAGGAAAAGTTGTAGAGATATTTGACAGAACTCTTCCGTGGGCAACCAGAACTCTGAGAAAAAATTCAATTTTCCGAAAAAAAAGTTTGGTCTCATCTAAAGCATTCCATCGCGCCATCAATCTACTGCTCAGTCGATGGAAAAAAAATCCGTTCTGGTTGCCTCTCACATAGTTTTAGAGTTCCATGTACTTTTCATTGAAATTTCAGTTGGTACTAACGATTTTTTTCTTTCGTTAGGGGGGGGCGGGCAACTTCACAAAATTATCTCGAGTGTTCCGTTGAAAATATGTGTCTAACGAGGAAAAGTTGTAGAGATATTTGACAGAACTCTTGCGGGGGCAACCAGAACTCTGAGAAAAATGCAATTTCCCGAAAAAAAAATTTGGTCTCATCTAAAGCATTCCATCGCACCATCAATCTACTGCTCAGTCGACGGAAAAAATTCCGTTCTGGTTGCCTCTCACATAGTTCTGGAGTTCTATGTACGTTTTATTGATAGTTCAGTTGTGACAAACGATTTTTTCTTTCGTTAGGGGGGAGGGGGCAACTTCACAAAATTACCTCGAGTGTTCCGTTTAAAATTTTAGTCTGACGAGGAAAAGTTGTAGAGATATTTGACAGAACTCTTGCGGGGGCAACCAGAACTCTGAGAAAAAATTCAATTTTCTGAAAAAAAAGTTTGGTCTCATCTAAAGCCATCGTGCCATCGATCTAGTTCTCAGTCGACGCAAAAAAATCCGTTCTGGTTACCTCTCACATAGTTCTGGAGCTCTATGTACTATTTATTGATAGTTCAGTTGTTCCTAACGATTTTTTTCTTTCGTTAGGTGGGGGGGGGGGCACTTCACAAAATTATCTCGAGCGTTCCGTTGGAAATATTTGTCTGACGAGGAAAACTTGTAAATATATTTGACAGAACTCTTGCGGGGTCAACCAGAACTCTGAGAAAAAAATCAATTTTCCGCTGAAAAAAATTGGTCTCATCTAAAGCATTCCATCGCGCGATCGATCTACTGCTCAGTCGACGGAAAAAAATTCGTTCTGGTTGCCTCTCACTTAGTTCTGGAGCTCTATGTACGTTTTATTGATACTTTAGTTGTTACTAACGATTTTTTATCTTTGGTTAGGGGGTGGGGCAACTTCACAAAATTATCTCGAGTGTTCCGTTGAAAATATTTATCTGACGAGGAAAAGTTGTAGAGATATTTGACAGAACTCTTGCGGGGGCAACCAGAACTCTGAGAAAAAATTGAATTTTCCGAAAACAAAATTTGGTCTCATCTAAAGCATTCCATCGCGCCATCAATCTACTGCTCAGTCGATGGAAAAAAAATCCGTTCTGGTTGCCTCTCACATAGTTTTAGAGTTCCATGTACTTTTCATTGAAATTTCAGTTGGTACTAACGATTTTTTTCTTTCGTTAGGGGGGGGGGGCAACTTCACAAAATTACCTCGAGTGTTCCGTTGAAAGTTTTAGTCTGACGAGGAAAAGTTGTAGAGATATTTGACAGAACTCATGCGGGGGCAACCAGAACTCTGAGAAAAAATTCAATTTTCCGAAAACAAAATTTGGT
Organism: Ophion slaviceki; assembly: GCA_944452715.1. Lineage (NCBI taxonomy): Eukaryota > Metazoa > Arthropoda > Insecta > Hymenoptera > Ichneumonidae > Ophion > Ophion slaviceki. Next base: position 27,421,613 of record OX101793.1, on the reverse strand, counting down.
CTCATCTAAAGCATTCCATCGCGCCATCAATCTACTGCTCAGTCGATGGAAAAAAAATCCGTTCTGGTTGCCTCTCACATAGTTCTAGAGTTCCATGTACTTTTCATTGAAATTTCAGCTGGTACTAACGATTTTTTTCTTTCGTTAGGGGCGGGGGGGCAACTTCACAAAATTATCTCGAGTGTTCCGTTGAAAATATGTGTCTAACGAGGAAAAGTTGTAGAGATATTTGACAGAACTCTTGCGGGGGCAACCAGAACTCTGAGAAAAAATGCAATTTCCCGAAAAAAAAATTTGGTCTCATCTAAAGCATTCCATCGCACCATCAATCTACTGCTCAGTCGACGGAAAAAAATCCGTTCTGGTTGCCTCTCACATAGTTCTGGAGTTCTATGTACGTTTTATTGATAGTTCAGTTGTGACTAACGATTTTTTCTTTCGTTAGGGGGGGGGGGGGGCAACTTCACAAAATTACCTCGAGTGTTCCGTTGAAAATTTTAGTCTGACGAGGAAAAGTTGTAGAGATATTTGACAGAACTCTTGCGGGGGCAACCAGAACTCTGAGAAAAAATTCAATTTTCCGAAAACAAAATTTGGTCTCATCTAAAGCATTCCATCGCGCCATCAATCTACTGCTCAGTCGATGGAAAAAAAATCCTTTCTGGTTGCCTCTCACATAGTTCTGGAGTTCTATGTACGTTTTATTGACAGTTCAGTTGTGACCAACGACTTTTTCTTTCGTTAGGGGGGGGGGGGGGCAACTTCACAAAATTACCTCGAGTGTTCCGTTGAAAGTTTTAGTCTGACGAGGAAAAGTTGTAGAGATATTTGACAGAACTCATGCGGGGGCAACCAGAACTCTGAGAAAAAATTCAATTTTCCGAAAACAAAATTTGGTCTCATCTAAAGCATTCCATCGCGCCATCAATCTACTGCTCAGTCGATGGAAAAAAAATCCGTTCTGGTTGCCTCTCACATAGTTCTAGAGTTCCATGTACTTTTCATTGAAATTTCAGCTGGTACTAACGATTTTTTTCTTTCGTTAGGGGAGGGGGGGCAACTTCACAAAATTATCTCGAGTGTTCCGTTGAAAATATGTGTCTAACGAGGAAAAGTTGTAGAGATATTTGACAGAACTCTTGCGGGGGCAACCAGAACTCTGAGAAAAAATGCAATTTCCCGAAAAAAAAATTTGGTCTCATCTAAAGCATTCCATCGCACCATCAATCTACTGCTCAGTCAACGGAAAAAAATCCGTTCTGGTTGCCTCTCACATAGTTCTGGAGTTCTATGTACGTTTTATTGATAGTTCAGTTGTGACTAACGATTTTTTCTTTCGATAGGGGGGGGGGGGGTGGGGGCAACTTCACAAAATTACCTCGAGTGTTCCGTTGAAAATTTTAGTCTGACGAGGAAAAGTTGTAGAGATATTTGACAGAACTCTTCCGGGGGCAACCAGAACTCTGAGAAAAAATTCAATTTTCCGAAAAAAAAGTTTGGTCTCATCTAAAGCATTCAATCAAGCGTTCAATCTACTGCTCAGTCGAAAGAAAAAAAATCCGTTCTGGTTGTCTCTCACATAGTTTTGGATTTCCAGGTACTTTTTATTGAAATTTCAAATGGTACTAACGGTTTTTTTCTTTCGTTGGGGGGGGGGGGGGGCAACTCTAGAAAATTATCTCGAGTGTTCCGATGAAAATATTTGTCTGACGCGGAAAAGTTATAAAGATATTCGACAGAATCCTTGCGGGGGCCACCAGAATTCTGAGAAAAAACTCAATTTTCCGAAAAAAAAATTTGGTCCCATCTAAAGCTTTCCATCGCGCCATGTCTACTGCTCAGCCTACTGCTCAGCCTACGCATAAAAATCCTTTCTGGTTGCCTCTCACGTAATTCTGGAGTTCTATGCACTTTTTATTGATTGTTCAGTTGTTACTCACGATTTTTTTCTTTCGTTGGAGGGGGGTGGGGGGCATCTTCACAAAATTATCTCGAGTGTTCCGTTGAAAATACTTGTCTGACGAGGAAAAGTTCTAAAGATATTTGACAGAACTCTTACGAATGCAACCAGAACTCTATGAAAACATTTAATTTTCCGAAGAAAAAAAAGTTGGTCTCATCTAAAGCATTCGATCGCGCCTTCGATCTACTGCTCGGTCGACAGAAAAGAAATCCGTTTTGGTTGCCTCTCACATAGTCTGGAGTTCTATGTACTTTTTATTGATAGTTCAGTTCTTGCTAACGATTTTTTTCTTTCGTTAGGGGGGGGGGGGAAACTTCACAAAATTACCTCGAGTGTTCCGTTGAAAATTTTAGTCTGACGAGGAAAAGTTGTAGAGATATTTGACAGAACTCATGCGGGGGCAACCAGAACTCTGAAAAAAATTCAATTTTCCGAAAACAAAATTTGGTCTCATCTAAAGCATTCCATCGCGCCATCAATCTACTGCTCAGTCGATGGAAAAAAAATCCGTTCTGGTTGCCTCTCACATAGTTCTAGAGTTCCATGTACTTTTCATTGAAATTTCAGCTGGTACTAACGATTTTTTTCTTTCGTTAGGGGCGGGGGGGCAACTTCACAAAATTATCTCGAGCGTTCCGTTGAAAATATGTGTCTAACGAGGAAAAGTTGTAGAGATATTTGACAGAACTCTTGCGGGGGCAACCAGAACTCTGAGAAAAAATGCAATTTCCCGAAAAAAAAATTTGGTCTCATCTAAAGCATTCCATCGCACCATCAATCTACTGCTCAGTCGACGGAAAAAAATCCGTTCTGGTTGCCTCTCACATAGTTCTGGAGTTCTATGTACGTTTTATTGATAGTTCAGTTGTGACTAGCGATTTTTTCTTTCGATAGGGGGGGGGGGGCAACTTCACAAAATTACCTCGAGTGTTCCGTTGAAAATTTTAGTCTGACGAGGAAAAGTTGTAGAGATATTTGACAGAACTCTTCCGTGGGCAACCAGAACTCTGAGAAAAAATTCAATTTTCCGAAAAAAAAGTTTGGTCTCATCTAAAGCATTCCATCGCGCCATCAATCTACTGCTCAGTCGATGGAAAAAAAATCCGTTCTGGTTGCCTCTCACATAGTTTTAGAGTTCCATGTACTTTTCATTGAAATTTCAGTTGGTACTAACGATTTTTTTCTTTCGTTAGGGGGGGGGCGGGCAACTTCACAAAATTATCTCGAGTGTTCCGTTGAAAATATGTGTCTAACGAGGAAAAGTTGTAGAGATATTTGACAGAACTCTTGCGGGGGCAACCAGAACTTTGAGAAAAATGCAATTTCCCGAAAAAAAAATTTGGTCTCATCTAAAGCATTCCATCGCACCATCAATCTACTGCTCAGTCGACGGAAAAAATTCCGTTCTGGTTGCCTCTCACATAGTTCTGGAGTTCTATGTACGTTTTATTGATAGTTCAGTTGTGACAAACGATTTTTTCTTTCGTTAGGGGGGAGGGGGCAACTTCACAAAATTACCTCGAGTGTTCCGTTGAAAATTTTAGTCTGACGAGGAAAAGTTGTAGAGATATTTCACAGAACTCTTGCGGGGGCAACCAGAACTCTGAGAAAAAATTCAATTTTCTGAAAAAAAAGTTTGGTCTCATCTAAAGCCATCGTGCCATCGATCTAGTTCTCAGTCGACGCAAAAAAATCCGTTCTGGTTACCTTTCACATAGTTCTGGAGCTCTATGTACTATTTATTGATAGTTCAGTTGTTCCTAACGATTTTTTTCTTTCGTTAGGTGGGGGGGGGGGGGGGCACTTCACAAAATTATATCGAGCGTTCCGTTGGAAATATTTGTCTGACGAGGAAAACTTGTAAATATATTTGACAGAACTCTTGCGGGGTCAACCAGAACTCTGAGAAAAAAATCAATTTTCCGCTGAAAAAAATTGGTCTCATCTAAAGCATTCCATCGCGCGATCGATCTACTGCTCAGTCGACGGAAAAAAATTCGTTCTGGTTGCCTCTCACTTAGTTCTGGAGCTCTATGTACGTTTTATTGATACTTTAGTTGTTACTAACGATTTTTTATCTTTGGTTAGGGGGTGGGGCAACTTCACAAAATTATCTCGAGTGTTCCGTTGAAAATATTTATCTGACGAGGAAAAGTTGTAGAGATATTTGACAGAACTCATGCGGGGGCAACCAGAACTCTGAGAAAAAATTGAATTTTCCGAAAACAAAATTTGGTCTCATCTAAAGCATTCCATCGCGCCATCAATCTACTGCTCAGTCGATGGAAAAAAAATCCGTTCTGGTTGCCTCTCACATAGTTTTAGAGTTCCATGTACTTTTCATTGAAATTTCAGTTGGTACTAACGATTTTTTTCTTTCGTTAGGGGGGGGGGGGGCAATTTCACAAAATTATCTCGAGTGTTCCGTTGAAAATATGTGTCTAACGAGGAAAAGTTGTAGAGATATTTGACAGAACTCTTGCGGGGGCAACCAGAACTCTGAGAAAAAATGCAATTTCCCGAAAAAAAAATTTGGTCTCATCTAAAGCATTCCATCGCACCATCAATCTACTGCTCAGTCGACGGAAAAAAATCCGTTCTGGTTGCCTCTCACATAGTTCTGGAGTTCTATGTACGTTTTATTGATAGTTCAGTTGTGACTAACGATTTTTTCTTTCGTTAGGGGGGGGGGGGGGGCAACTTCACAAAATTACCTCGAGTGTTCCGTTGAAAATTTTAGTCTGACGAGGAAAAGTTGTAGAGATATTTGACAGAACTCTTGCGGGGGCAACCAGAACTCTGAGAAAAAATTCAATTTTCCGAAAACAAAATTTGGTCTCATCTAAAGCATTCCATCGCGCCATCAATCTACTGCTCAGTCGATGGAAAAAAAAATCCGTTCTGGTTGCCTCTCACATAGTTCTGGAGTTCTATGTACGTTTTATTGACAGTTCAGTTGTGACTAACGATTTTTTCTTTCGTTAGGGGGGGGGGGCAACTTCACAAAATTACCTCGAGTGTTCCGTTGAAAGTTTTAGTCTGACGAGGAAAAGTTGTAGAGATATTTGACAGAACTCATGCGGGGGCAACCAGAACTCTGAGAAAAAATTCAATTTTCCGAAAACAAAATTTGGTCTCATCTAAAGCATTCCATCGCGCCATCAATCTACTGCTCAGTCGATGGAAAAAAAATCCGTTCTGGTTGCCTCTCACATAGTTCTAGAGTTCCATGTACTTTTCATTGAAATTTCAGCTGGTACTAACGATTTTTTTCTTTCGTTAGGGGCGGGGGGGCAACTTCACAAAATTATCTCGAGTGTTCCGTTGAAAATATGTGTCTAACGAGGAAAAGTTGTAGAGATATTTGACAGAACTCTTGCGGGGGCAACCAGAACTCTGAGAAAAAATGCGATTTCCCGAAAAAAAAATTTGGTCTCATCTAAAGCATTCCATCGCACCATCAATCTACTGCTCAGTCGACGGAAAAAAATCCGTTCTGGTTGCCTCTCACATAGTTCTGGAGTTCTATGTACGTTTTATTGATAGTTCAGTTGTGACTAACGATTTTTTCTTTCGTTAGGGGGGGGGGGGGGCAACTTCACAAAATTACCTCGAGTGTTCCGTTGAAAATTTTAGTCTGACGAGGAAAAGTTGTAGAGATATTTGACAGAACTCTTGCGGGGGCAACCAGAACTCTGAGAAAAAATTCAATTTTCCGAAAACAAAATTTGGTCTCATCTAAAGCATTCCATCGCGCCATCAATCTACTGCTCAGTCGATGGAAAAAAAATCCTTTCTGGTTGCCTCTCACATAGTTCTGGAGTTCTATGTACGTTTTATTGACAGTTCAGTTGTGACCAACGACTTTTTCTTTCGTTAGGGGGGGGGGGGGCAACTTCACAAAATTACCTCGAGTGTTCCGTTGAAAGTTTTAGTCTGACGAGGAAAAGTTGTAGAGATATTTGACAGAACTCATGCGGGGGCAACCAGAACTCTGAGAAAAAATTCAATTTTCCGAAAACAAAATTTGGTCTCATCTAAAGCATTCCATCGCGCCATCAATCTACTGCTCAGTCGATGGAAAAAAATCCGTTCTGGTTGCCTCTCACATAGTTCTAGAGTTCCATGTACTTTTCATTGAAATTTCAGCTGGTACTAACGATTTTTTTCTTTCGTTAGGGGCGGGGGGGCAACTTCACAAAATTATCTCGAGTGTTCCGTTGAAAATATGTGTCTAACGAGGAAAAGTTGTAGAGATATTTGACAGAACTCTTGCGGGGGCAACCAGAACTCTGAGAAAAAATTCAATTTCCCGAAAAAAAAATTTGGTCTCATCTAAAGCATTCCATCGCACCATCAATCTACTGCTCAGTCAACGGAAAAAAATCCGTTCTGGTTGCCTCTCACATAGTTCTGGAGTTCTATGTACGTTTTATTGATAGTTCAGTTGTGACTAACGATTTTTTCTTTCGATAGGGGGGGGGGGGTGGGGGCAACTTCACAAAATTACCTCGAGTGTTCCGTTGAAAATTTTAGTCTGACGAGGAAAAGTTGTAGAGATATTTGACAGAACTCTTCCGGGGGCAACCAGAACTCTGAGAAAAAATTCAATTTTCCGAAAAAAAAGTTTGGTCTCATCTAAAGCATTCAATCAAGCGTTCAATCTACTGCTCAGTCGAAAGAAAAAAAATCCGTTCTGGTTGTCTCTCACATAGTTTTGGATTTCCAGGTACTTTTTATTGAAATTTCAAATGGTACTAACGGTTTTTTTCTTTCGTTGGGGGGGGGGGGGGGCAACTCTAGAAAATTATCTCGAGTGTTCCGATGAAAATATTTGTCTGACGCGGAAAAGTTATAAAGATATTCGACAGAATCCTTGCGGGGGCCACCAGAATTCTGAGAAAAAACTCAATTTTCCGAAAAAAAAATTTGGTCCCATCTAAAGCTTTCCATCGCGCCATGTCTACTGCTCAGCCTACTGCTCAGCCTACGCATAAAAATCCTTTCTGGTTGCCTCTCACATAATTCTGGAGTTCTATGCACTTTTTATTGATTGTTCAGTTGTTACTCACGATTTTTTTCTTTCGTTGGAGGGGGGTGGGGGGCATCTTCACAAAATTATCTCGAGTGTTCCGTTGAAAATACTTGTCTGACGAGGAAAAGTTCTAAAGATATTTGACAGAACTCTTACGAATGCAACCAGAACTCTATGAAAACATTTAATTTTCCGAAGAAAAAAAAGTTGGTCTCATCTAAAGCATTCCATCGCGCCTTCGATCTACTGCTCGGTCGACAGAAAAGAAATCCGTTTTGGTTGCCTCTCACATAGTCTGGAGTTCTATGTACTTTTTATTGATAGTTCAGTTCTTGCTAACGATTTTTTTCTTTCGTTAGGGGGGGGGGGGGGGGCAACTTCACAAAATTACCACGAGTGTTCCGTTGAAAATTTTAGTCTGACGAGGAAAAGTTGTAGAGATATTTGACAGAACTCATGCGGGGGCAACCAGAACTCTGAAAAAAATTCAATTTTCCGAAAACAAAATTTGGTCTCATCTAAAGCATTCCATCGCGCCATCAATCTACTGCTCAGTCGATGGAAAAAAAATCCGTTCTGGTTGCCTCTCACATAGTTCTAGAGTTCCATGTACTTTTCATTGAAATTTCAGCTGGTACTAACGATTTTTTTCTTTCGTTAGGGGTGGGGGGGCAACTTCACAAAATTATCTCGAGCGTTCCGTTGAAAATATGTGTCTAACGAGGAAAAGTTGTAGAGATATTTGACAGAACTCTTGCGGGGGCAACCAGAACTCTGAGAAAAAATGCAATTTCCCGAAAAAAAAATTTGGTCTCATCTAAAGCATTCCATCGCACCATCAATCTACTGCTCAGTCGGCGGAAAAAAATCCGTTCTGGTTGCCTCTCACATAGTTCTGGAGTTCTATGTACGTTTTATTGATAGTTCAGTTGTGACTAGCGATTTTTTCTTTCGATAGGGGGGGGGGGGGCAACTTCACAAAATTACCTCGAGTGTTCCGTTGAAAATTTTAGTCTGACGAGGAAAAGTTGTAGAGATATTTGACAGAACTCTTCCGTGGGCAACCAGAACTCTGAGAAAAAATTCAATTTTCCGAAAAAAAAGTTTGGTCTCATCTAAAGCATTCCATCGCGCCATCAATCTACTGCTCAGTCGATGGAAAAAAAATCCGTTCTGGTTGCCTCTCACATAGTTTTAGAGTTCCATGTACTTTTCATTGAAATTTCAGTTGGTACTAACGATTTTTTTCTTTCGTTAGGGGGGGGCGGGCAACTTCACAAAATTATCTCGAGTGTTCCGTTGAAAATATGTGTCTAACGAGGAAAAGTTGTAGAGATATTTGACAGAACTCTTGCGGGGGCAACCAGAACTCTGAGAAAAATGCAATTTCCCGAAAAAAAAATTTGGTCTCATCTAAAGCATTCCATCGCACCATCAATCTACTGCTCAGTCGACGGAAAAAATTCCGTTCTGGTTGCCTCTCACATAGTTCTGGAGTTCTATGTACGTTTTATTGATAGTTCAGTTGTGACAAACGATTTTTTCTTTCGTTAGGGGGGAGGGGGCAACTTCACAAAATTACCTCGAGTGTTCCGTTGAAAATTTTAGTCTGACGAGGAAAAGTTGTAGAGATATTTCACAGAACTCTTGCGGGGGCAACCAGAACTCTGAGAAAAAATTCAATTTTCTGAAAAAAAAGTTTGGTCTCATCTAAAGCCATCGTGCCATCGATCTAGTTCTCAGTCGACGCAAAAAAATCCGTTCTGGTTACCTTTCACATAGTTCTGGAGCTCTATGTACTATTTATTGATAGTTCAGTTGTTCCTAACGATTTTTTTCTTTCGTTAGGTGGGGGGGGGGGGGCACTTCACAAAATTATCTCGAGCGTTCCGTTGGAAATATTTGTCTGACGAGGAAAACTTGTAAATATATTTGACAGAACTCTTGCGGGGTCAACCAGAACTCTGAGAAAAAAATCAATTTTCCGCTGAAAAAAATTGGTCTCATCTAAAGCATTCCATCGCGCGATCGATCTACTGCTCAGTCGACGGAAAAAAATTCGTTCTGGTTGCCTCTCACTTAGTTCTGGAGCTCTATGTACGTTTTATTGATACTTTAGTTGTTACTAACGATTTTTTATCTTTGGTTAGGGGGTGGGGCAACTTCACAAAATTATCTCGAGTGTTCCGTTGAAAATATTTATCTGACGAGGAAAAGTTGTAGAGATATTTGACAGAACTCATGCGGGGGCAACCAGAACTCTGAGAAAAAATTGAATTTTCCGAAAACAAAATTTGGTCTCATCTAAAGCATTCCATCGCGCCATCAATCTACTGCTCAGTCGATGGAAAAAAAATCCGTTCTGGTTGCCTCTCACATAGTTTTAGAGTTCCATGTACTTTTCATTGAAATTTCAGTTGGTACTAACGATTTTTTTCTTTCGTTAGGGGGGGGGGGCAATTTCACAAAATTATCTCGAGTGTTCCGTTGAAAATATGTGTCTAACGAGGAAAAGTTGTAGAGATATTTGACAGAACTCTTGCGGGGGCAACCAGAACTCTGAGAAAAAATGCAATTTCCCGAAAAAAAAATTTGGTCTCATCTAAAGCATTCCATCGCACCATCAATCTACTGCTCAGTCGACGGAAAAAAATCCGTTCTGGTTGCCTCTCACATAGTTCTGGAGTTCTATGTACGTTTTATTGATAGTTCAGTTGTGACTAACGATTTTTTCTTTCGTTAGGGGGGGGGGGGGCAACTTCACAAAATTACCTCGAGTGTTCCGTTGAAAATTTTAGTCTGACGAGGAAAAGTTGTAGAGATATTTGACAGAACTCTTGCGGGGGCAACCAGAACTCTGAGAAAAAATTCAATTTTCCGAAAACAAAATTTGGTCTCATCTAAAGCATTCCATCGCGCCATCAATCTACTGCTCAGTCGATGGAAAAAAAATCCGTTCTGGTTGCCTCTCACATAGTTCTGGAGTTCTATGTACGTTTTATTGACAGTTCAGTTGTGACTAACGATTTTTTCTTTCGTTAGGGGGGGGGGGCAACTTCACAAAATTACCTCGAGTGTTCCGTTGAAAGTTTTAGTCTGACGAGGAAAAGTTGTAGAGATATTTGACAGAACTCATGCGGGGGCAACCAGAACTCTGAGAAAAAATTCAATTTTCCGAAAACAAAATTTGGTCTCATCTAAAGCATTCCATCGCGCCATCAATCTACTGCTCAGTCGATGGAAAAAAAATCCGTTCTGGTTGCCTCTCACATAGTTCTAGAGTTCCATGTACTTTTCATTGAAATTTCAGCTGGTACTAACGATTTTTTTCTTTCGTTAGGGGCGGGGGGGCAACTTCACAAAATTATCTCGAGTGTTCCGTTGAAAATATGTGTCTAACGAGGAAAAGTTGTAGAGATATTTGACAGAACTCTTGCGGGGGCAACCAGAACTCTGAGAAAAAATGCGATTTCCCGAAAAAAAAATTTGGTCTCATCTAAAGCATTCCATCGCACCATCAATCTACTGCTCAGTCGACGGAAAAAAATCCGTTCTGGTTGCCTCTCACATAGTTCTGGAGTTCTATGTACGTTTTATTGATAGTTCAGTTGTGACTAACGATTTTTTCTTTCGTTAGGGGGGGGGGGGGGCAACTTCACAAAATTACCTCGAGTGTTCCGTTGAAAATTTTAGTCTGACGAGGAAAAGTTGTAGAGATATTTGACAGAACTCTTGCGGGGGCAACCAGAACTCTGAGAAAAAATTCAATTTTCCGAAAACAAAATTTGGTCTCATCTAAAGCATTCCATCGCGCCATCAATCTACTGCTCAGTCGATGGAAAAAAAATCCTTTCTGGTTGCCTCTCACATAGTTCTGGAGTTCTATGTACGTTTTATTGACAGTTCAGTTGTGACCAACGACTTTTTCTTTCGTTAGGGGGGGGGGGGGCAACTTCACAAAATTACCTCGAGTGTTCCGTTGAAAGTTTTAGTCTGACGAGGAAAAGTTGTAGAGATATTTGACAGAACTCATGCGGGGGCAACCAGAACTCTGAGAAAAAATTCAATTTTCCGAAAACAAAATTTGGTCTCATCTAAAGCATTCCATCGCGCCATCAATCTACTGCTCAGTCGATGGAAAAAAATCCGTTCTGGTTGCCTCTCACATAGTTCTAGAGTTCCATGTACTTTTCATTGAAATTTCAGCTGGTACTAACGATTTTTTTCTTTCGTTAGGGGCGGGGGGGCAACTTCACAAAATTATCTCGAGTGTTCCGTTGAAAATATGTGTCTTACGAGGAAAAGTTGTAGAGATATTTGACAGAACTCTTGCGGGGGCAACCAGAACTCTGAGAAAAAATGCAATTTCCCGAAAAAAAAATTTGGTCTCATCTAAAGCATTCCATCGCACCATCAATCTACTGCTCAGTCAACGGAAAAAAATCCGTTCTGGTTGCCTCTCACATAGTTCTGGAGTTCTATGTACGTTTTATTGATAGTTCAGTTGTGACTAACGATTTTTTCTTTCGATAGGGGGGGGGGGGGTGGGGGCAACTTCACAAAATTACCTCGAGTGTTCCGTTGAAAATTTTAGTCTGACGAGGAAAAGTTGTAGAGATATTTGACAGAACTCTTCCGGGGGCAACCAGAACTCTGAGAAAAAATTCAATTTTCCGAAAAAAAAGTTTGGTCTCATCTAAAGCATTCAATCAAGCGTTCAATCTACTGCTCAGTCGAAAGAAAAAAAATCCGTTCTGGTTGTCTCTCACATAGTTTTGGATTTCCAGGTACTTTTTATTGAAATTTCAAATGGTACTAACGGTTTTTTTCTTTCGTTGGGGGGGGGGGGGGGCAACTCTAGAAAATTATCTCGAGTGTTCCGATGAAAATATTTGTCTGACGCGGAAAAGTTATAAAGATATTCGACAGAATCCTTGCGGGGGCCACCAGAATTCTGAGAAAAAACTCAATTTTCCGAAAAAAAAATTTGGTCCCATCTAAAGCTTTCCATCGCGCCATGTCTACTGCTCAGCCTACTGCTCAGCCTACGCATAAAAATCCTTTCTGGTTGCCTCTCACATAATTCTGGAGTTCTATGCAATTTTTATTGATTGTTCAGTTGTTACTCACGATTTTTTTCTTTCGTTGGAGGGGGGTGGGGGGCATCTTCACAAAATTATCTCGAGTGTTCCGTTGAAAATACTTGTCTGACGAGGAAAAGTTCTAAAGATATTTGACAGAACTCTTACGAATGCAACCAGAACTCTATGAAAACATTTAATTTTCCGAAGAAAAAAAAGTTGGTCTCATCTAAAGCATTCCATCGCGCCTTCGATCTACTGCTCGGTCGACAGAAAAGAAATCCGTTTTGGTTGCCTCTCACATAGTCTGGAGTTCTATGTACTTTTTATTGATAGTTCAGTTCTTGCTAACGATTTTTTTCTTTCGTTAGGGGGGGGGGGGCAACTTCACAAAATTACCTCGAGTGTTCCGTTGAAAATTTTAGTCTGACGAGGAAAAGTTGTAGAGATATTTGACAGAACTCATGCGGGGGCAACCAGAACTCTGAAAAAAATTCAATTTTCCGAAAACAAAATTTGGTCTCATCTAAAGCATTCCATCGCGCCATCAATCTACTGCTCAGTCGATGGAAAAAAAATCCGTTCTGGTTGCCTCTCACATAGTTCTAGAGTTCCATGTACTTTTCATTGAAATTTCAGCTGGTACTAACGATTTTTTTCTTTCGTTAGGGGTGGGGGGGCAACTTCACAAAATTATCTCGAGCGTTCCGTTGAAAATATGTGTCTAACGAGGAAAAGTTGTAGAGATATTTGACAGAACTCTTGCGGGGGCAACCAGAACTCTGAGAAAAAATGCAATTTCCCGAAAAAAAAATTTGGTCTCATCTAAAGCATTCCATCGCACCATCAATCTACTGCTCAGTCGACGGAAAAAAATCCGTTCTGGTTGCCTCTCACATAGTTCTGGAGTTCTATGTACGTTTTATTGATAGTTCAGTTGTGACTAGCGATTTTTTCTTTCGATAGGGGGGGGGGGGGGCAACTTCACAAAATTACCTCGAGTGTTCCGTTGAAAATTTTAGTCTGACGAGGAAAAGTTGTAGAGATATTTGACAGAACTCTTCCGTGGGCAACCAGAACTCTGAGAAAAAATTCAATTTTCCGAAAAAAAAGTTTGGTCTCATCTAAAGCATTCCATCGCGCCATCAATCTACTGCTCAGTCGATGGAAAAAAAATCCGTTCTGGTTGCCTCTCACATAGTTTTAGAGTTCCATGTACTTTTCATTGAAATTTCAGTTGGTACTAACGATTTTTTTCTTTCGTTAGGGGGGGGCGGGCAACTTCACAAAATTATCTCGAGTGTTCCGTTGAAAATATGTGTCTAACGAGGAAAAGTTGTAGAGATATTTGACAGAACTCTTGCGGGGGCAACCAGAACTCTGAGAAAAATGCAATTTCCCGAAAAAAAAATTTGGTCTCATCTAAAGCATTCCATCGCACCATCAATCTACTGCTCAGTCGACGGAAAAAATTCCGTTCTGGTTGCCTCTCACATAGTTCTGGAGTTCTATGTACGTTTTATTGATAGTTCAGTTGTGACAAACGATTTTTTCTTTCGTTAGGGGGGAGGGGGCAACTTCACAAAATTACCTCGAGTGTTCCGTTGAAAATTTTAGTCTGACGAGGAAAAGTTGTAGAGATATTTCACAGAACTCTTGCGGGGGCAACCAGAACTCTGAGAAAAAATTCAATTTTCTGAAAAAAAAGTTTGGTCTCATCTAAAGCCATCGTGCCATCGATCTAGTTCTCAGTCGACGCAAAAAAATCCGTTCTGGTTACCTTTCACATAGTTCTGGAGCTCTATGTACTATTTATTGATAGTTCAGTTGTTCCTAACGATTTTTTTCTTTCGTTAGGTGGGGGGGGGGGGCACTTCACAAAATTATCTCGAGCGTTCCGTTGGAAATATTTGTCTGACGAGGAAAACTTGTAAATATATTTGACAGAACTCTTGCGGGGTCAACCAGAACTCTGAGAAAAAAATCAATTTTCCGCTGAAAAAAATTGGTCTCATCTAAAGCATTCCATCGCGCGATCGATCTACTGCTCAGTCGACGGAAAAAAATTCGTTCTGGTTGCCTCTCACTTAGTTCTGGAGCTCTATGTACGTTTTATTGATACTTTAGTTGTTACTAACGATTTTTTATCTTTGGTTAGGGGGTGGGGCAACTTCACAAAATTATCTCGAGTGTTCCGTTGAAAATATTTATCTGACGAGGAAAAGTTGTAGAGATATTTGACAGAACTCATGCGGGGGCAACCAGAACTCTGAGAAAAAATTGAATTTTCCGAAAACAAAATTTGGTCTCATCTAAAGCATTCCATCGCGCCATCAATCTACTGCTCAGTCGATGGAAAAAAAATCCGTTCTGGTTGCCTCTCACATAGTTTTAGAGTTCCATGTACTTTTCATTGAAATTTCAGTTGGTACTAACGATTTTTTTCTTTCGTTAGGGGGGGGGGGCAATTTCACAAAATTATCTCGAGTGTTCCGTTGAAAATATGTGTCTAACGAGGAAAAGTTGTAGAGATATTTGACAGAACTCTTGCGGGGGCAACCAGAACTCTGAGAAAAAATGCAATTTCCCGAAAAAAAAATTTGGTCTCATCTAAAGCATTCCATCGCACCATCAATCTACTGCTCAGTCGACGGAAAAAAATCCGTTCTGGTTGCCTCTCACATAGTTCTGGAGTTCTATGTACGTTTTATTGATAGTTCAGTTGTGACTAACGATTTTTTCTTTCGTTAGGGGGGGGGGGGGGGCAACTTCACAAAATTACCTCGAGTGTTCCGTTGAAAATTTTAGTCTGACGAGGAAAAGTTGTAGAGATATTTGACAGAACTCTTGCGGGGGCAACCAGAACTCTGAGAAAAAATTCAATTTTCCGAAAACAAAATTTGGTCTCATCTAAAGCATTCCATCGCGCCATCAATCTACTGCTCAGTCGATGGAAAAAAAATCCGTTCTGGTTGCCTCTCACATAGTTCTGGAGTTCTATGTACGTTTTATTGACAGTTCAGTTGTGACTAACGATTTTTTCTTTCGTTAGGGGGGGGGGGCAACTTCACAAAATTACCTCGAGTGTTCCGTTGAAAGTTTTAGTCTGACGAGGAAAAGTTGTAGAGATATTTGACAGAACTCATGCGGGGGCAACCAGAACTCTGAGAAAAAATTCAATTTTCCGAAAACAAAATTTGGTCTCATCTAAAGCATTCCATCGCGCCATCAATCTACTGCTCAGTCGATGGAAAAAAAATCCGTTCTGGTTGCCTCTCACATAGTTCTAGAGTTCCATGTACTTTTCATTGAAATTTCAGCTGGTACTAACGATTTTTTTCTTTCGTTAGGGGCGGGGGGGCAACTTCACAAAATTATCTCGAGTGTTCCGTTGAAAATATGTGTCTAACGAGGAAAAGTTGTAGAGATATTTGACAGAACTCTTGCGGGGGCAACCAGAACTCTGAGAAAAAATGCGATTTCCCGAAAAAAAAATTTGGTCTCATCTAAAGCATTCCATCGCACCATCAATCTACTGCTCAGTCGACGGAAAAAAATCCGTTCTGGTTGCCTCTCACATAGTTCTGGAGTTCTATGTACGTTTTATTGATAGTTCAGTTGTGACTAACGATTCTTTCTTTCGTTAGGGGGGGGGGGGGGGCAACTTCACAAAATTACCTCGAGTGTTCCGTTGAAAATTTTAGTCTGACGAGGAAAAGTTGTAGAGATATTTGACAGAACTCTTGCGGGGGCAACCAGAACTCTGAGAAAAAATTCAATTTTCCGAAAACAAAATTTGGTCTCATCTAAAGCATTCCATCGCGCCATCAATCTACTGCTCAGTCGATGGAAAAAAAATCCTTTCTGGTTGCCTCTCACATAGTTCTGGAGTTCTATGTACGTTTTATTGACAGTTCAGTTGTGACCAACGACTTTTTCTTTCGTTAGGGGGGGGGGGGGGGCAACTTCACAAAATTACCTCGAGTGTTCCGTTGAAAGTTTTAGTCTGACGAGGAAAAGTTGTAGAGATATTTGACAGAACTCATGCGGGGGCAACCAGAACTCTGAGAAAAAATTCAATTTTCCGAAAACAAAATTTGGTCTCATCTAAAGCATTCCATCGCGCCATCAATCTACTGCTCAGTCGATGGAAAAAAATCCGTTCTGGTTGCCTCTCACATAGTTCTAGAGTTCCATGTACTTTTCATTGAAATTTCAGCTGGTACTAACGATTTTTTTCTTTCGTTAGGGGCGGGGGGGCAACTTCACAAAATTATCTCGAGTGTTCCGTTGAAAATATGTGTCTAACGAGGAAAAGTTGTAGAGATATTTGACAGAACTCTTGCGGGGGCAACCAGAACTCTGAGAAAAAATGCAATTTCCCGAAAAAAAAATTTGGTCTCATCTAAAGCATTCCATCGCACCATCAATCTACTGCTCAGTCAACGGAAAAAAATCCGTTCTGGTTGCCTCTCACATAGTTCTGGAGTTCTATGTACGTTTTATTGATAGTTCAGTTGTGACTAACGATTTTTTCTTTCGATAGGGGGGGGGGGGGGTGGGGGCAACTTCACAAAATTACCTCGTGTGTTCCGTTGAAAATTTTAGTCTGACGAGGAAAAGTTGTAGAGATATTTGACAGAACTCTTCCGGGGGCAACCAGAACTCTGAGAAAAAATTCAATTTTCCGAAAAAAAAGTTTGGTCTCATCTAAAGCATTCAATCAAGCGTTCAATCTACTGCTCAGTCGAAAGAAAAAAAATCCGTTCTGGTTGTCTCTCACATAGTTTTGGATTTCCAGGTACTTTTTATTGAAATTTCAAATGGTACTAACGGTTTTTTTCTTTCGTTGGGGGGGGGGGGGGGGGGCAACTCTAGAAAATTATCTCGAGTGTTCCGATGAAAATATTTGTCTGACGCGGAAAAGTTATAAAGATATTCGACAGAATCCTTGCGGGGGCCACCAGAATTCTGAGAAAAAACTCAATTTTCCGAAAAAAAAATTTGGTCCCATCTAAAGCTTTCCATCGCGCCATGTCTACTGCTCAGCCTACTGCTCAGCCTACGCATAAAAATCCTTTCTGGTTGCCTCTCACATAATTCTGGAGTTCTATGCACTTTTTATTGATTGTTCAGTTGTTACTCACGATTTTTTTCTTTCGTTGGAGGGGGGTGGGGGGCATCTTCACAAAATTATCTCGAGTGTTCCGTTGAAAATACTTGTCTGACGAGGAAAAGTTCTAAAGATATTTGACAGAACTCTTACGAATGCAACCAGAACTCTATGAAAACATTTAATTTTCCGAAGAAAAAAAAGTTGGTCTCATCTAAAGCATTCCATCGCGCCTTCGATCTACTGCTCGGTCGACAGAAAAGAAATCCGTTTTGGCTGCCTCTCACATAGTCTGGAGTTCTATGTACTTTTTATTGATAGTTCAGTTCTTGCTAACGATTTTTTTCTTTCGTTAGGGGGGGGGGGCAACTTCACAAAATTACCCCGAGTGTTCCGTTGAAAATATTTGTCTGACGAGGAAAAGTTCTAGAGATATTTGACAGAACTCTTGCGGCGGCAACCGGAACTCTGAGAAAAAATTCAATTTTCTGAAAAAAAAGTTTGGTCTCATCTAAAGCCATCGTGCCATCGATCTAGTGCTCAGTCGACGCAAAAAAATCCGTTCTGGTTACCTCTCACATAGTTCTGGAGCTCTATGTACTTTTTATTGATAGTTCAGTTGTTCCTAACGATTTTTTTCTTTCGTTAGGTGGGGGGGGGGGGGGGGGCAACTTCACAAAATTATCTCGAGCGTTCCGTTGAAAATATTTGTCTGACGAGGAAAACTTGTAAATATATTTGACAGAACTCTTGCGGGGTCAACCAGAACTCTGAGAAAAAAATCAATTTTCCGCTGAAAAAAATTGGTCTCATCTAAAGCATTCCATCGCGCGATCGATCTACTGTTCAGTCGACGGAAAAAAATCCGTTCTGGTTGCCTCTCACTTAGTTCTGGAGCTCTATGTACGTTTTATTGATACTTTAGGTTGTACTAACGATTTTTTATCTTTCGTTAGGGGGTGGGGCAACTTCACAAAATTATCTCGAGTGTTCCGTTGAAAATATTTATTTGACGAGGAAACGTTGTCGAGATATTTGACAGAACTCATGCAGGGGCAACCAGAACTCTGAGAAAAAATTCAATTTTCCGAAAACAAAATTTGGTCTCATCTAAAGCATTCCATCGCGCCATCAATCTACTGCTCAGTCGATGGAAAAAAAATCCGTTCTGGTTGCCTCTCACATAGTTTTAGAGTTCCATGTACTTTTCATTGAAATTTCAGTTGGTACTAACGATTTTTTTTTTCGTTAGGGGGGGTGGGGGCAACTTCACAAAATTATCTCGAGTGTTCCGTTGAAAATATGTGTCTAATGAGGAAAAGTTGTAGAGATATTTGACAGAACTCTTGCGGGGGCAACCAGAACTCTGAGAAAAAATGCAATTTCCCGAAAAAAAAATTTGGTCTCATCTAAAGCATTCCATCGCACCATCAATCTACTGCTCAGTCGACGGAAAAAAATCCGTTCTGGTTGCCTCTCACATAGTTCTGGAGTTCTATGTACGTTTTATTGATAGTTCAGTTGTGACTAACGATTTTTTCTTTCGTTAGGGGGGGGGGGGCAACTTCACAAAATTACCTCGAGTGTTCCGTTGAAAATTTTAGTCTGACGAGGAAAAGTTGTAGAGATATTTGACAGAACTCTCGCGGGGGCAACCAGAACTCTGAGAAAAAATTCAATTTTCCGAAGACAAAATTTGGTCTCATCTAAAGCATTCCATCGCGCGATCGATCTACTGTTCAGTCGACGGAAAAAAATCCGTTCTGGTTGCCTCTCACTTAGTTCTGGAGCTCTATGTACGTTTTATTGATACTTTAGGTTGTACTAACGATTTTTTATCTTTCGTTAGGGGGTGGGGCAACTTCACAAAATTATCTCGAGTGTTCCGTTGAAAATATTTATTTGACGAGGAAAAGTTGTAGAGATATTTGACAGAACTCATGCAGGGGCAACCAGAACTCTGAGAAAAAATTCAATTTTCCGAAAACGAAATTTGGTCTCATCTAAAGCATTCCATCGCGCCATCAATCTACTGCTCAGTCGATGGAAAAAAAATCCGTTCTGGTTGCCTCTCACATAGTTTTAGAGTTCCATGTACTTTTCATTGAAATTTCAGTTGGTACTAACGATTTTTTTCTTTCGTTAGGGGGGGGCGGGGGGCAATTTCACAAAATTATCTCGAGTGTTCCGTTGAAAATATGTGTCTAACGAGGAAAAGTTGTAGAGATATTTGACAGAACTCTTGCGGGGGCAACCAGAACTCTGAGAAAAAATGCAATTTCCCGAAAAAAAAATTTGGTCTCATCTAAAGCATTCCATCGCACCATCAATCTACTGCTCAGTCGACGGAAAAAAATCCGTTCTGGTTGCCTCTCACATAGTTCTGGAGTTCTATGTACGTTTTATTGATAGTTCAGTTGTGACTAACGATTTTTTCTTTCGTTAGGGGGGGGGGGGCAACTTCACAAAATTACTTCGAGTGTTCCGTTGAAAATTTTAGTCTGACGAGGAAAAGTTGTAGAGATATTTGACAGAACTCTTGCGGGGGCAACCAGAACTCTGAGAAAAAATTCAATTTTCCGAAAACAAAATTTGGTCTCATCTAAAGCATTCCATCGCGCCATCAATCTACTGCTCAGTCGATGGAAAAAAAATCCGTTCTGGTTGCCTCTCACATAGTTCTGGAGTTCTATGTACGTTTTATTGACAGTTCAGTTGTGACTAACGATTTTTTCTTTCGTTAGGGGGGGGGGGGGGCAACTTCACAAAATTACCTCGAGTGTTCCGTTGAAAATTTTAGTCTGACGAGGAAAAGTTGTAGAGATATTTGACAGAACTCATGCGGGGGCAACCAGAACTCTGAAAAAAATTCAATTTTCCGAAAACAAAATTTGGTCTCATCTAAAGCATTCCATCGCGCCATCAATCTACTGCTCAGTCGATGGAAAAAAAATCCGTTCTGGTTGCCTCTCACATAGTTCTAGAGTTCCATGTACTTTTCATTGAAATTTCAGCTGGTACTAACGATTTTTTTCTTTCGTTAGGGGTGGGGGGGGCAACTTCACAAAATTATCTCGAGTGTTCCGTTGAAAATATGTGTCTAACGAGGAAAAGTTGTAGAGATATTTGACAGAACTCTTGCGGGGGCAACCAGAACTCTGAGAAAAAATGCAATTTCCCGAAAAAAAAATTTGGTCTCATCTAAAGCATTCCATCGCACCATCAATCTACTGCTCAGTCGACGGAAAAAAATCCGTTCTGGTTGCCTCTCACATAGTTCTGGAGTTCTATGTACGTTTTATTGATAGTTCAGTTGTGACTAGCGATTTTTTCTTTCGATAGGGGGGGGGGGGGCAACTTCACAAAATTACCTCGAGTGTTCCGTTGAAAATTTTAGTCTGACGAGGAAAAGTTGTAGAGATATTTGACAGAACTCTTCCGTGGGCAACCAGAACTCTGAGAAAAAATTCAATTTTCCGAAAAAAAAGTTTGGTCTCATCTAAAGCATTCCATCGCGCCATCAATCTACTGCTCAGTCGATGGAAAAAAAATCCGTTCTGGTTGCCTCTCACATAGTTTTAGAGTTCCATGTACTTTTCATTGAAATTTCAGTTGGTACTAACGATTTTTTTCTTTCGTTAGGGGGGGGGGGCAACTTCACAAAATTATCTCGAGTGTTCCGTTGAAAATATGTGTCTAACGAGGAAAAGTTGTAGAGATATTTGACAGAACTCTTGCGGGGGCAACCAGAACTCTGAGAAAAATGCAATTTCCCGAAAAAAAAATTTGGTCTCATCTAAAGCATTCCATCGCACCATCAATCTACTGCTCAGTCGACGGAAAAAATTCCGTTCTGGTTGCCTCTCACATAGTTCTGGAGTTCTATGTACGTTTTATTGATAGTTCAGTTGTGACAAACGATTTTTTCTTTCGTTAGGGGGGTGGGGGCAACTTCACAAAATTACCTCGAGTGTTCCGTTGAAAATTTTAGTCTGACGAGGAAAAGTTGTAGAGATATTTGACAGAACTCTTGCGGGGGCAACCAGAACTCTGAGAAAAAATTCAATTTTCTGAAAAAAAAGTTTGGTCTCATCTAAAGCCATCGTGCCATCGATCTAGTTCTCAGTCGACGCAAAAAAATCCGTTCTGGTTACCTCTCACATAGTTCTGGAGCTCTATGTACTATTTATTGATAGTTCAGTTGTTCCTAACGATTTTTTTCTTTCGTTAGGTGGGGGGGGGGGGCACTTCACAAAATTATCTCGAGCGTTCCGTTGGAAATATTTGTCTGACGAGGAAAACTTGTAAATATATTTGACAGAACTCTTGCGGGGTCAACCAGAACTCTGAGAAAAAAATCAATTTTCCGCTGAAAAAAATTGGTCTCATCTAAAGCATTCCATCGCGCGATCGATCTACTGCTCAGTCGACGGAAAAAAATTCGTTCTGGTTGCCTCTCACTTAGTTCTGGAGCTCTATGTACGTTTTATTGATACTTTAGTTGTTACTAACGATTTTTTATCTTTGGTTAGGGGGTGGGGCAACTTCACAAAATTATCTCGAGTGTTCCGTTGAAAATATTTATCTGACGAGGAAAAGTTGTAGAGATATTTGACAGAACTCATGCGGGGGCAACCAGAACTCTGAGAAAAAATTCAATTTTCCGAAAACAAAATTTGGTCTCATCTAAAGCATTCCATCGCGCCATCAATCTACTGCTCAGTCGATGGAAAAAAAATCCGTTCTGGTTGCCTCTCACATAGTTCTAGAGTTCCATGTACTTTTCATTGAAATTTCAGCTGGTACTAACGATTTTTTTCTTTCGTTAGGGGCGGGGGGGCAACTTCACAAAATTATCTCGAGTGTTCCGTTGAAAATATGTGTCTAACGAGGAAAAGTTGTAGAGATATTTGACAGAACTCTTGCGGGGGCAACCAGAACTCTGAGAAAAAATGCGATTTCCCGAAAAAAAAATTTGGTCTCATCTAAAGCATTCCATCGCACCATCAATCTACTGCTCAGTCGACGGAAAAAAATCCGTTCTGGTTGCCTCTCACATAGTTCTGGAGTTCTATGTACGTTTTATTGATAGTTCAGTTGTGACTAACGATTTTTTCTTTCGTTAGGGGGGGGGGGGGCAACTTCACAAAATTACCTCGAGTGTTCCGTTGAAAATTTTTGTCTGACGAGGAAAAGTTGTAGAGATATTTGACAGAACTCTTGCGGGGGCAACCAGAACTCTGAGAAAAAATTCAATTTTCCGAAAACAAAATTTGGTCTCATCTAAAGCATTCCATCGCGCCATCAATCTACTGCTCAGTCGATGGAAAAAAAATCCTTTCTGGTTGCCTCTCACATAGTTCTGGAGTTCTATGTACGTTTTATTGACAGTTCAGTTGTGACCAACGACTTTTTCTTTCGTTAGGGGGGGGGGGCAACTTCACAAAATTACCTCGAGTGTTCCGTTGAAAGTTTTAGTCTGACGAGGAAAAGTTGTAGAGATATTTGACAGAACTCATGCGGGGGCAACCAGAACTCTGAGAAAAAATTCAATTTTCCGAAAACAAAATTTGGTCTCATCTAAAGCATTCCATCGCGCCATCAATCTACTGCTCAGTCGATGGAAAAAAATCCGTTCTGGTTGCCTCTCACATAGTTCTAGAGTTCCATGTACTTTTCATTGAAATTTCAGCTGGTACTAACGATTTTTTTCTTTCGTTAGGGGCGGGGGGGCAACTTCACAAAATTATCTCGAGTGTTCCGTTGAAAATATGTGTCTAACGAGGAAAAGTTGTAGAGATATTTGACAGAACTCTTGCGGGGGCAACCAGAACTCTGAGAAAAAATGCGATTTCCCGAAAAAAAAATTTGGTCTCATCTAAAGCATTCCATCGCACCATCAATCTACTGCTCAGTCGACGGAAAAAAATCCGTTCTGGTTGCCTCTCACATAGTTCTGGAGTTCTATGTACGTTTTATTGATAGTTCAGTTGTGACTAACGATTTTTTCTTTCGTTAGGGGGGGGGGGGGCAACTTCACAAAATTACCTCGAGTGTTCCGTTGAAAATTTTAGTCTGACGAGGAAAAGTTGTAGAGATATTTGACAGAACTCTTGCGGGGGCAACCAGAACTCTGAGAAAAAATTCAATTTTCCGAAAACAAAATTTGGTCTCATCTAAAGCATTCCATCGCGCCATCAATCTACTGCTCAGTCGATGGAAAAAAAATGCGTTCTGGTTGCCTCTCACATAGTTCTGGAGTTCTATGTACGTTTTATTGACAGTTCAGTTGTGACTAACGATTTTTTCTTTCGTTGGGGGGGGGGGGGGGGGGGCAACTTCACAAAATTACCTCGAGTGTTCCGTTGAAAATTTTAGTCTGACGAGGAAAAGTTGTAGAGATATTTGACAGAACTCATGCGGGGGCAACCAGAACTCTGAAAAAAATTCAATTTTCCGAAAACAAAATTTGGTCTCATCTAAAGCATTCCATCGCGCCATCAATCTACTGCTCAGTCGATGGAAAAAAAATCCGTTCTGGTTGCCTCTCACATAGTTCTAGAGTTCCATGTACTTTTCATTGAAATTTCAGCTGGTACTAACGATTTTTTTCTTTCGTTAGGGGTGGGGGGGCAACTTCACAAAATTATCTCGAGTGTTCCGTTGAAAATATGTGTCTAACGAGGAAAAGTTGTAGAGATATTTGACAGAACTCTTGCGGGGGCAACCAGAACTCTGAGAAAAAATGCAATTTCCCGAAAAAAAAATTTGGTCTCATCTAAAGCATTCCATCGCACCATCAATCTACTGCTCAGTCGACGGAAAAAAATCCGTTCTGGTTGCCTCTCACATAGTTCTGGAGTTCTATGTACGTTTTATTGATAGTTCAGTCGTGACTAGCGATTTTTTCTTTCGACAGGGGCGGGGGGGCAACTTCACAAAATTACCTCGAGTGTTCCGTTGAAAATTTTAGTCTGACGAGGAAAAGTTGTAGAGATATTTGACAGAACTCTTCCGTGGGCAACCAGAACTCTGAGAAAAAATTCAATTTTCCGAAAAAAAAGTTTGGTCTCATCTAAAGCATTCCATCGCGCCATCAATCTACTGCTCAGTCGATGGAAAAAAAATCCGTTCTGGTTGCCTCTCACATAGTTTTAGAGTTCCATGTACTTTTCATTGAAATTTCAGTTGGTACTAACGATTTTGTTCTTTCGTTAGGGGGGGGGGGGGGCAACTTCACAAAATTATCTCGAGTGTTCCGTTGAAAATATGTGTCTAACGAGGAAAAGTTGTAGAGATATTTGACAGAACTCTTGCGGGGGCAACCAGAACTCTGAGAAAAATGCAATTTCCCGAAAAAAAAATTTGGTCTCATCTAAAGCATTCCATCGCACCATCAATCTACTGCTCAGTCGACGGAAAAAATTCCGTTCTGGTTGCCTCTCACATAGTTCTGGAGTTCTATGTACGTTTTATTGATAGTTCAGTTGTGACAACCGATTTTTTCTTTCGTTAGGGGGGAGGGGGCAACTTCACAAAATTACCTCGAGTGTTCCGTTGAAAATTTTAGTCTGACGAGGAAAAGTTGTAGAGATATTTGACAGAACTCTTGCGAGGGCAACCAGAACTCTGAGAAAAAATTCAATTTTCTGAAAAAAAAGTTTGGTCTCATCTAAAGCCATCGTGCCATCGATCTAGTTCTCAGTCGACGCAAAAAAATCCGTTCTGGTTACCTCTCACATAGTTCTGGAGCTCTATGTACTTTTTATTGATAGTTCAGTTGTTCCTAACGATTTTTTTTTTCGTTAGGTGGGGGGGGGGGCGGGCAACTTCACAAAATTATCTCGAGCGTTCCGTTGGAAATATTTGTCTGACGAGGAAAACTTGTAAATATATTTGACAGAACTCTTGCGGGGTCAACCAGAACTCTGAGAAAAAAATCAATTTTCCGCTGAAAAGAATTGGTCTCATCTAAAGCATTCCATCGCGCGATCGATCTACTGCTCAGTCGACGGAAAAAAATCCGTTCTGGTTGCCTCTCACTTAGTTCTGGAGCTCTATGTACGTATTATTGATACTTTAGTTGTTACTAACGATTTTTTATCTTTTGTTAGCGGGTGGGGCAACTTCACAAAATTATCTCGAGTGTTCCGTTGAAAATATTTATCTGACGAGGAAAAGTTGTAGAGATATTTGACAGAACTCATGCGGGGGCAACCAGAACTATGAGAAAGAATTCAATTTTCCGAAAACAAAATTTGGTCTCATCTAAAGCATTCCATCGCGCCATCAATCTACTGCTCAGTCGATGGAAAAAAAATCCGTTCTGGTTGCCTCTCACATAGTTTTAGAGTTCCATGTACTTTTCATTGAAATTTCAGTTGGTACTAACGATTTTTTTCTTTCGTTAGGGGGGGGGGGGGCAACTTCACAAAATTATCTCGAGTGTTCCGTTGAAAGTATGTGTCTAACGAGGAAAAGTTGTAGAGATATTTGACAGAACTCTTGCGGGGGCAACCAGAACTCTGAGAAAAAATGCAATTTCCAGAAAAAAAAATTTGGTCTCATCTAAAGCATTCCATCGCACCATCAATCTACTGCTCAGTCGACGGAAAAAAATCCGTTCTGGTTGCCTCTCACATAGTTCTGGAGTTCTATGTACGTTTTATTGATAGTTCAGTTGTGACTAACGATTTTTTCTTTCGTTAGGGGGGGGGGGGGCAACTTCACAAAATTACCTCGAGTGTTCCGTTGAAAATTTTAGTCTGACGAGGAAAAGTTGTAGAGATATTTGACAGAACTCTTGCGGGGGCAACCAGAACTCTGAGAAAAAATTCAATTTTCCGAAAACAAAATTTGGTCTCATCTAAAGCATTCCATCGCGCCATCAATCTACTGCTTAGTCGATGGAAAAAAAATCCTTTCTGGTTGCCTCTCACATAGTTCTGGAGTTCTATGTCCGTTTTATTGACAGTTCAGTTGTGACCAACGACTTTTTCTTTCGTTAGGGGGGGGGGGCAACTTCACAAAATTACCTCGAGTGTTCCGTTGAAAGTTTTAGTCTGACGAGGAAAAGTTGTAGAGATATTTGACAGAACTCATGCGGGGGCAACCAGAACTCTGAGAAAAAATTCAATTTTCCGAAAACAAAATTTGGTCTCATCTAAAGCATTCCATCGCGCCATCAATCTACTGCTCAGTCGATGGAAAAAAAATCCGTTCTGGTTGCCTCTCACATAGTTCTAGAGTTCCATGTACTTTTCATTGAAATTTCAGCTGGTACTAACGATTTTTTTCTTTCGTTAGGGGTGGGGGGGCAACTTCACAAAATTATCTCCAGTGTTCCGTTGAAAATATGTGTCTAACGAGGAAAAGTTGTAGAGATATTTGACAGAACTCTTGCGGGGGCAACCAGAACTCTGAGAAAAAATGCAATTTCCCGAAAAAAAAATTTGGTCTCATCTAAAGCATTCCATCGCACCATCAATCTACTGCTCAGTCAACGGAAAAAAATCCGTTCTGGTTGCCTCTCACATAGTTCTGGAGTTCTATGTACGTTTTATTGATAGTTCAGTTTTGACTAACGATTTTTTCTTTCGATAGGGGGGGGGGGGGTGGGGGCAACTTCACAAAATTACCTCGAGTGTTCCGTTGAAAATTTTAGTCTGACGAGGAAAAGTTGTAGAGATATTTGACAGAACTCTTCCGGGGGCAACCAGAACTCTGAGAAAAAATTCAATTTTCCGAAAAAAAAGTTTGGTCTCATCTAAAGCATTCAATCAAGCGTTCAATCTACTGCTCAGTCGAAAGAAAAAAAATCCGTTCTGGTTGTCTCTCACATAGTTTTGGATTTCCAGGTACTTTTTATTGAAATTTCAAATGGTACTAACGGTTTTTTTTCTTTCGTTGGGGGGGGGGGGGGCAACTCTAGAAAATTATCTCGAGTGTTCCGATGAAAATATTTGTCTGACGCGGAAAAGTTATAAAGATATTCGACAGAATCCTTGCGGGGGCCACCAGAATTCTGAGAAAAAACTCAATTTTCCGAAAAAAAAATTTGGTCCCATCTAAAGCTTTCCATCGCGCCATGTCTACTGCTCAGCCTACTGCTCAGCCTACGCATAAAAATCCTTTCTGGTTGCCTCTCACATAATTCTGGAGTTCTATGCACTTTTTATTGATTGTTCAGTTGTTACTCACGATTTTTTTCTTTCGTTGGAGGGGGGTGGGGGGCATCTTCACAAAATTATCTCGAGTGTTCCGTTGAAAATACTTGTCTGACGAGGAAAAGTTCTAAAGATATTTGACAGAACTCTTACGAATGCAACCAGAACTCTATGAAAACATTTAATTTTCCGAAGAAAAAAAAGTTGGTCTCATCTAAAGCATTCCATCGCGCCTTCGATCTACTGCTCGGTCGACAGAAAAGAAATCCGTTTTGGTTGCCTCTCACATAGTCTGGAGTTCTATGTACTTTTTATTGATAGTTCAGTTCTTGCTAACGATTTTTTTCTTTCGTTAGGGGGGGGGGGGCAACTTCACAAAATTACCCCGAGTGTTCCGTTGAAAATATTTGTCTGACGAGGAAAAGTTCTAGAGATATTTGACAGAACTCTTGCGGCGGCAACCGGAACTCTGAGAAAAAATTCAATTTTCTGAAAAAAAAGTTTGGTCTCATCTAAAGCCATCGTGCCATCGATCTAGTGCTCAGTCGACGCAAAAAAATCCGTTCTGGTTACCTCTCACATAGTTCTGGAGCTCTATGTACTTTTTATTGATAGTTCAGTTGTTCCTAACGATTTTTTTCTTTCGTTAGGTGGGGGGGGGGGGGGCAACTTCACAAAATTATCTCGAGCGTTCCGTTGAAAATATTTGTCTGACGAGGAAAACTTGTAAATATATTTGACAGAACTCTTGCGGGGTCAACCAGAACTCTGAGAAAAAAATCAATTTTCCGCTGATAAAAATTGGTCTCATCTAAAGCATTCCATCGCGCGATCGATCTACTGTTCAGTCGACGGAAAAAAATCCGTTCTGGTTGCCTCTCACTTAGTTCTGGAGCTCTATGTACGTTTTATTGATACTTTAGGTTGTACTAACGATTTTTTATCTTTCGTTAGGGGGTGGGGCAACTTCACAAAATTATCTCGAGTGTTCCGTTGAAAATATTTATTTGACGAGGAAAAGTTGTAGAGATATTTGACAGAACTCATGCGGGGGCAACCAGAACTCTGAGAAAAAATTCAATTTTCCGAAAACAAAATTTGGTCTCATCTAAAGCATTCCATCGCGCCATCAATCTACTGCTCAGTCGATGGAAAAAAAATCCGTTCTGGTTGCCTCTCACATAGTTTTAGAGTTCCATGTACTTTTCATTGAAATTTCAGTTGGTACTAACGATTTTTTTTTTTCGTTAGGGGGGGGTGGGGGCAACTTCACAAAATTATCTCGAGTGTTCCGTTGAAAATATGTGTCTAATGAGGAAAAGTTGTAGAGATATTTGACAGAACTCTTGCGGGGGCAACCAGAACTCTGAGAAAAAATGCAATTTCCCGAAAAAAAAATTTGGTCTCATCTAAAGCATTCCATCGCACCATCAATCTACTGCTCAGTCGACGGAAAAAAATCCGTTCTGGTTGCCTCTCACATAGTTCTGGAGTTCTATGTAAGTTTTATTGATAGTTCAGTTGTGACTAACGATTTTTTCTTTCGTTAGGGGGGGGGGGGGGGGGCAACTTCACAAAATTACCTCGAGTGTTCCGTTGAAAATTTTAGTCTGACGAGGAAAAGTTGTAGAGATATTTGACAGAACTCTCGCGGGGGCAACCAGAACTCTGAGAAAAAATTCAATTTTCCGAAGACAAAATTTGGTCTCATCTAAAGCATTCCATGGCGCCATCAATCTACTGCTCAGTCGATGGAAAAAAAATCCGTTCTGGTTGCCTCTCACATAGTTCTGGAGTTCTATGTACGTTTTATTGATAGTTCAGTTGTGACAAGCGATTTTTTCTTTCGTTAGGGGCGGGGGGGGGGCAACTTCACAAAATTACCTCGAGTGTTCCGTTGAAAATTTTAGTCTGACGAGGAAAAGTTGTAGAGATATTTGACAGAACTCTTCCGGGGGCAACCAGAACTCTGAGAAAAAATTCAATTTTCCGAAAAAAAAGTTTGGTCTCATCTAAAGCATTCAATCAAGCGTTCAATCTACTGCTCAGTCGAAAGAAAAAAAATCCGTTCTGGTTGTCTCTCACATAGTTTTGGATTTCCAGGTACTTTTTATTGACATTTCAAATGGTACTAACGGTTTTTTTCTTTCGTTAGGGGGGGGGGGGGGGCAACTCTAGAAAATTATCTCGAGTGTTCCGATGAAAACATTTGTCTGACGCGGAAAAGTTAAATAGATATTCGACAGAATCCTTGCGGGGGCCACCAGAATTCTGAGAAAAAACTCAATTTTCCGAAAAAAAAATTTGGTCCCATCTAAAGCTTTCCATCGCGCCATCGATCTACTGCTCAGCCTACGCATAAAAATCCCTTCTGGTTGCCTCTCACATAATTCTGGAGTTCTATGCACTTTTTATTGATAGTTCAGTTGTTCCTAACGATTTTTTTCTTTCGTTTGGTGGGGGGGGGGGGGGGCAACTTCACAAAATTATCTCGAGCGTTCCGTTGAAAATACTTGTCTGACGAGGAAAACTTGTAAATATATTTGACAGAACTCTTGCAGGGTCAACCAGAACTCTGAGAAAAAAATCAATTTTCCGCTGAAAAAAATTGGTCTCATCTAAAGCATTCCATCGCGCGATCGATCTACTGCTCAGTCGACGGAAAAAAATCCGTTCTGGTTGCCTCTCACTTAGTTCTGGAGCTCTATGTACGTTTTATTGATACTTTAGTTGTTACTAACGATTTTTTATCTTTGGTTAGGGGGTGGGGCAACTTCACAAAATTATCTCGAGTGTTCCGTTGAAAATATTTATCTGACGAGGAAAAGTTGTAGAGATATTTGACAGAACTCATGCGGGGGCAACCAGAACTCTGAGAAAAAATTCAATTTTCCGAAAACAAAATTTGGTCTCATCTAAAGCATTCCATCGCGCCATCAATCTACTGCTCAGTCGATGGAAAAAAAATCCGTTCTGGTTGCCTCTCACATAGTTTTAGAGTTCCATGTACTTTTCATTGAAATTTCAGTTGGTACTAACGATTTTTTTCTTTCGTTAGGGGGGGGGGGGGGCAACTTCACAAAATTATCTAGAGTGTTCCGTTGAAAATATGTGTCTAACGAGGAAAAGTTGTAGAGATATTTGACAGAACTCTTGCGGGGGCAACCAGAACTCTGAGAAAAAATTCAATTTTCCGAAAACAAAATTTGGTCTCATCTAAAGCATTCCATCGCGCCATCAATCTACTGCTCAGTCGATGGAAAAAAAATCCGTTCTGGTTGCCTCTCACATAGTTCTAGAGTTCCATGTACTTTTCATTGAAATTTCAGCTGGTACTAACGATTTTTTTTTTCGTTAGGGTCGGGGGGGGCAACTTCACAAAATTATCTCGAGTGTTCCGTTGAAAATATGTGTCTAACGAGGAAAAGTTGTAGAGATATTTGACAGAACTCTTGCGGGGGCAACCAGAACTCTGAGAAAAAATGCAATTTCCCGAAAAAAAAATTTGGTCTAATCTGAAGCATTCCATCGCACCATCAATCTACTGCTCAGTCGACGGAAAAAAATCCGTTCTGGTTGCCTCTCACATAGTTCTGGAGTTCTATGTACGTTTTATTGATAGTTCAGTTGTGACTAACGATTTTTTCTTTCGATAGGGGCGGGGGGGGCAACTTCACAAAATTACCTCGAGTGTTCCGTTGAAAATTTTAGTCTGACGAGGAAAAGTTGTAGAGATATTTGCCAGAACTCTTCCGGGGGCAACCAGAACTCTGAGAAAAAATTCTATTTTCCGAAAAAAAAGTTTGGTCTCATCTAAAGCATTCAATCAAGCGTTCAATCTACTGCTCAGTCTAAAGAAAAAAAATCCGTTCTGGTTGTCTCTCACATAGTTTTGGATTTCCAGGTACTTTTTATTGAAATTTCAAATGGTACTAACGGTTTTTTTCTTTCGTTAGGGGGGGGGGGGGGACTCTAGAAAATTATCTCGAGTGTTCCGATGAAAACATTTGTCTGACGCGGAAAAGTTATAAAGATATTCGACAGAATCCTTGCGGGGGCCACCAGAATTCTGAGAAAAAACTCAATTTTCCGAAAACAAAATTTGGTCCCATCTAAAGCTTTCCATCGCGCCATCGATCTACTGCTCAGCCTACGCATAAAAATCCTTTCTGGTTGCCTCTCACATAATTCTGGAGTTCTATGCACTTTTTATTGATTGTTCAGTTGTTACTCACGATTTTTTTCTTTCGTTGGAGGGGGGTGGGGGGCATCTTCACAAAATTATCTCGAGTGTTCCGTTGAAAATACGTGTCTGACGAGGAAAAGTTCTAAAGATATTTGACAGAACTCTTACGAATGCAACCAGAACTCTATGAAAACATTTAATTTTCCGAAGAAAAAAAAGTTGGTCTCATCTAAAGCATTCCATCGCGCCTTCGATCTACTGCTCAGTCGACAGAAAAGAAATCCGTTTTGGTTGCCTCTCACATAGTCTGGAGTTCTATGTACTTTTTATTGATAGTTCAGTTCTTGCTAACGATTTTTTTCTTTCGTTAGGGGGGGGGGGGGCAACTTCACAAATTTACCCCGAGTGTTCCGTTGAAAATATTTGTCTGACGAGGAAAAGTTGTAGAGATATTTGACAGAACTCTTGCGGCGGCAACCGGAACTCTGAGAAAAATCTCAATTTTCTGAAAAAAAAGTTTGGTCTCATCTAAAGCCATCGTGCCATCGATCTAGTGCTCAGTCGACGCAAAAAAATCCGTTCTGGTTACCTCTCACATAGTTCTGGAGCTCTATGTACTTTTTATTGATAGTTCAGTTGTTCCTACCGATTTTTTTCTTTCGTTAGGTGGGGGGGGGGGGCAACTTCACAAAATTATCTCGAGCGTTCCGTTGAAAATATTTGTCTGACGAGGAAAACTTGTAAATATATTTGACAGAACTCTTGCGGGGTCAACCAGAACTCTGAGAAAAAAATCAATTTTCCGCTGAAAAAAATTGGTCTCATCTAAAGCATTCCATCGCGCGATCGATCTACTGCTCAGTCGACGGAAAAAAATCCGTTCTGGTTGCCTCTCACTTAGTTCTGGAGCTCTATGTACGTTTTATTGATACTTTAGGTTGTACTAACGATTTTTTATCTTTCGTTAGGGGGTGGGGCAACTTCACAAAATTATCTCGAGTGTTCCGTTGAAAATATTTATTTGACGAGGAAAAGTTTTAGAGATATTTGACAGAACTCATGCGGGGGCAACCAGAACTCTGAGAAAAAATTCAATTTTCCGAAAACAAAATTTGGTCTCATCTAAAGCATTCCATCGCGCCATCAATCTACTGCTCAGTCGATGGAAAAAAAATCCATTCTGGATGCCTCTCACATAGTTTTAGAGTTCCATGTACTTTTCATTGAAATTTCAGTTGCTACTAACGATTTTTTTCTTTCGTTAGGGGGGGGGGGGGGTGCAACTTCACAAAATTATCTCGAGTGTTCCGTTGAAAATATGTGTCTATCGAGGAAAAGTTGTAGAGATATTTGACAGAACTCTTGCGGGGGCAACCAGAACTCTGAGAAAAAATGCAATTTCCCGAAAAAAAAATTTGGTCTCATCTAAATCATTCCATCGCACCATCAATCTACTGCTCAGTCGACGGAAAAAAATCCGTTCTGGTTGCCTCTCACATAGTTCTGGAGTTCTATGTACGTTTTATTGATAGTTCAGTTGTTCCTAACGATTTTTTTCTTTCGTTAGGTGGGGGGGGGGGGGGGGCAACTTCACAAAATTATCTCGAGCGTTCCGTTGGAAATATTTGCCTGACGAGGAAAACTTGTAAATATATTTGACAGAACTCTTGCGGGGTCAACCAGAACTCTGAGAAAAAAATCAATTTTCCGCTGAAAAAAATTGGTCTCATCTAAAGCATTCCATCGCGCGATCGATCCACTGCTCAGTCGACGGGAAAAAATCCGTTCTGGTTGCCTCTCACTTAGTTCTGGAGCTCTATGTACGTTTTATTGATACTTTAGTTGTTACTAACGATTTTTTATCTGTGGTTAGGGGGTGGGGCAACTTCACAAAATTATCTCGAGTGTTCCGTTGAAAATATTTATCTGACGAGGAAAAGTTGTAGAGATATTTGACAGAACTCATGCGGGGGCAACCAGAACTCTGAGAAAAAATTCAATTTTCCGAAAACAAAATTTGGTCTCATCTAAAGCATTCCATCGCGCCATCAATCTACTGCTCAGTCGATGGAAAAAAAATCCGTTCTGGTTGCCTCTCACATAGTTTTAGAGTTCCATGTACTTTTCATTGAAATTTCAGTTGGTACTAACGATTTTTTTCTTTCGTTAGGGGTGGGGGGGGGGCAACTTCACAAAATTATCTCGAGTGTTCCGTTGAAAATATGTGTCTAACGAGGAAAAGTTGTAGAGATATTTGACAGAACTCTTGCGGGGGCAACCAGAACTCTGAGAAAAAATGCAATTTCCCGAAAAAAAAATTTGGTCTCATCTAAAGCATTCCATCGCACCATCAATCTACTGCTCAGTCGACGGAAAAAAATCCGTTCTGGTTGCCTCTCACATAGTTCTGGAGTTCTATGTACGTTTTATTGATAGTTCAGTTGTGACTAACGATTTTTTCTTTCGTTAGGGGGGGGGGGGGCAACTTCACAAAATTACCTCGAGTGTTCCGTTGAAAATTTTAGTCTGACGAGGAAAAGTTGTAGAGATATTTGACAGAACTCGTGCGGGGGCAACCAGAACTCTGAGAAAAAATTCAATTTTCCGAAAACAAAATTTGGTCTCATCTAAAGCATTCCATGGCGCCATCAATCTACTGCTCAGTCGATGGAAAAAAAATCCGTTCTGGTTGCCTCTCACATAGTTCTGGAGTTCTATGTACGTTTTATTGATAGTTCAGTTGTGACAAACGTTTTTTTCTTTCGTTAGGGGGGGGGGGGCAACTTCACAAAATTACCTCGAGTGTTCCGTTGAAAATTTTAGTCTGACGAGGAAAAGTTGTAGAGATATTTGACAGAACTCTTGCGGGGGCAACCAGAACTCTGAGAAAAAATTCAATTTTCCGAAAAAAAAGTTTGGTCTCATCTAAAGCCATCGTGCCATCGATCTAGTGCTCAGTCGACGCAAAAAAATCCGTTCTGGTTACCTTTCACATAGTTCTGGAGCTCTATGTACTTTTTATTGATAGTTCAGTTGTTCCTAACGATTTTTTTCTTTCGTTAGGTGGGGGGGGGGGGGCAACTTCACAAAATTATCTCGAGCGTTCCGTTGGAAATATTTGTCTGACGAGGAAAACTTGTAAATATATTTGACAGAACTCTTGCGGGGTCAACCAGAACTCTGAGAAAAAAATCAATTTTCCGCTGAAAAAAATTGGTCTCATCTAAAGCATTCCATCGCGCGATCGATCTACTGCTCAGTCGACGGAAAAAAATCCGTTCTGGTTGCCTCTCACTTAGTTCTGGAGCTCTATGTACGTTTTATTGATACTTTAGTTGTTACTAACGATTTTTTATCTTTGGTTAGGGGGTGGGGCAACTTCACAAAATTATCTCGAGTGTTCCGTTGAAAATATTTATCTGACGAGGAAAAGTTGTAGAGATATTTGACAGAACTCATGCGGGGGCAACCAGAACTCTGAGAAAAAATTCAATTTTCCGAAAACAAAATTTGGTCTCATCTAAAGCATTCCATCGCGCCATCAATCTACTGCTCAGTCGATGGAAAAAAAATCCGTTCTGGTTGCCTCTCACATAGTTTTAGAGTTCCATGTACTTTTCATTGAAATTTCAGTTGGTACTAACGATTTTTTTCTTTCGTTAGGGGGGGGGGGGGCAATTTGCCAAAATTATCTCGAGTGTTCCGTTGAAAATATGTGTCTAACGAGGAAAAGTTGTAGAGATATTTGACAGAACTCTTGCGGGGGCAACCAGAACTCTGAGAAAAAATGCAATTTCCCGAAAAAAAAATTTGGTCTCATCTAAAGCATTCCATCGCACCATCAATCTACTGCTCAGTCGACGGAAAAAAATCCGTTCTGGTTGCCTCTCACATAGTTCTGGAGTTCTATGTACGTTTTATTGATAGTTCAGTTGTGACTAACGATTTTTTCTTTCGTTAGGGCGGGGGGGGGGGCAACTTCACAAAATTACCTCGAGTGTTCCGTTGAAAATTTTAGTCTGACGAGGAAAAGTTGTAGAGATATTTGACAGAACTCTTGCGGGGGCAACCAGAACTCTGAGAAAAAATTCAATTTTCCGAAAACAAAATTTGGTCTCATCTAAAGCATTCCATGGCGCCATCAATCTACTGCTCAGTCGATGGAAAAAAAATCCGTTCTGGTTGCCTCTCACATAGTACTGGAGTTCTATGTACGTTTTATTGATAGTTCAGTTGTGACAAACGTTTTTTTCTTTCGTTAGGGGGGGGGGGGGGCAACTTCACAAAATTACCTCGAGTGTTCCGTTGAAAATTTTAGTCTGACGAGGAAAAGTTGTAGAGATATTTGACAGAACTCTTGCGGGGGCAACCAGAACTCTGAGAAAAAATTCAATTTTCCGAAAACAAAATTTGGTCTCATCTAAAGCATTCCATCGCGCCATCAATCTACTGCTCAGTCGATGGAAAAAAAATCCGTTCTGGTTGCCTCTCACATAGTTCTGGAGTTCTATGTACGTTTTATTGACAGTTCAGTTGTGACTAACGATTTTTTCTTTCGTTAGGGGGGGGGGGGGGCAACTTCACAAAATTACCTCGAGTGTTCCGTTGAAAATTTTAGTCTGACGAGGAAAAGTTGTAGAGATATTTGACAGAACTCTTGCGGGGGCAACCAGAACTCTGAGAAAAAATTCAATTTTCCGAAAACAAAATTTGGTCTCATCTAAAGCATTCCATCGCGCCATCAATCTACTGCTCAGTCGATGGAAAAAAAATCCGTTCTGGTTGCCTCTCACATAGTTCTGGAGTTCTATGTACGTTTTATTGACAGTTCAGTTGTGACTAACGATTTTTTCTTTCGTTAGGGGGGGGGGGGCAACTTCACAAAATTACCTCGAGTGTTCCGTTGAAAATTTTAGTCTGACGAGGAAAAGTTGTAGAGATATTTGACAGAACTCATGCGGGGGCAACCAGAACTCTGAAAAAAATTCAATTTTCCGAAAACAAAATTTGGTCTCATCTAAAGCATTCCATCGCGCCATCAATCTACTGCTCAGTCGATGGAAAAAAAATCCGTTCTGGTTGCCTCTCACATAGTTCTAGAGTTCCATGTACTTTTCATTGAAATTTCAGCTGGTACTAACGATTTTTTTCTTTCGTTAGGGGTGGGGGGGCAACTTCACAAAATTATCTCGAGTGTTCCGTTGAAAATATGTGTCTAACGAGGAAAAGTTGTAGAGATATTTGACAGAACTCTTGCGGGGGCAACCAGAACTCTGAGAAAAAATGCAATTTCCCGAAAAAAAAATTTGGTCTCATCTAAAGCATTCCATCGCACCATCAATCTACTGCTCAGTCGACGGAAAAAAATCCGTTCTGGTTGCCTCTCACATAGTTCTGGAGTTCTATGTACGTTTTATTGATAGTTCAGTCGTGACTAGCGATTTTTTCTTTCGATCGGGGCGGGGGGGGGGCAACTTCACAAAATTACCTCGAGTGTTCCGTTGAAAATTTTAGTCTGACGAGGAAAAGTTGTAGAGATATTTGACAGAACTCTTCCGTGGGCAACCAGAACTCTGAGAAAAAATTCAATTTTCCGAAAAAAAAGTTTGGTCTCATCTAAAGCATTCCATCGCGCCATCAATCTACTGCTCAGTCGATGGAAAAAAATCCGTTCTGGTTGCCTCTCACATAGTTTTAGAGTTCCATGTACTTTTCATTGAAATTTCAGTTACTACTAACGATTTTGTTCTTTCGTTAGGGGGGGGGGGGGCAACTTCACAAAATTATCTCGAGTGTTCCGTTGAAAATATGTGTCTAACGAGGAAAAGTTGTAGAGATATTTGACAGAACTCTTGCGGGGGCAACCAGAACTCTGAGAAAAATGCAATTTCCCGAAAAAAAAATTTGGTCTCATCTAAAGCATTCCATCGCACCATCAATCTACTGCTCAGTCGACGGAAAAAATTCCGTTCTGGTTGCCTCTCACATAGTTCTGGAGTTCTATGTACGTTTTATTGATAGTTCAGTTGTGACAAACGATTTTTTCTTTCGTTAGGGGGGGGGGGGCAACTTCACAAAATTACCTCGAGTGTTCCGTTGAAAATTTTAGTCTGACGAGGAAAAGTTGTAGAGATATTTGACAGAACTCTTGCGGGGTCAACCAGAACTCTGAGAAAAAAATCAATTTTCCGCTGAAAAGAATTGGTCTCATCTAAAGCATTCCATCGCGCGATCGATCTACTGCTCAGTCGACGGAAAAAAATCCGTTCTGGTTGCCTCTCACTTAGTTCTGGAGCTCTATGTACGTATTATTGATACTTTAGTTGTTACTAACGATTTTTTATCTTTTGTTAGGGGGTGGGGCAACTTCACAAAATTATCTCGAGTGTTCCGTTGAAAATATTTATCTGACGAGGAAAAGTTGTAGAGATATTTGACAGAACTCATGCGGGGGCAACCAGAACTCTGAGAAAGAATTCAATTTTCCGAAAACAAAATTTGGTCTCATCTAAAGCATTCCATCGCGCCATCAATCTACTGCTCAGTCGATGGAAAAAAAATCCGTTCTGGTTGCCTCTCACATAGTTTTAGAGTTCCATGTACTTTTCATTGAAATTTCAGTTGGTACTAACGATTTTTTTCTTTCGTTAGGGGGGGGGGGGCAACTTCACAAAATTATCTCGAGTGTTCCGTTGAAAGTATGTGTCTAACGAGGAAAAGTTGTAGAGATATTTGACAGAACTCTTGCGGGGGCAACCAGAACTCTGAGAAAAAATGCAATTTCCAGAAAAAAAAATTTGGTCTCATCTAAAGCATTCCATCGCACCATCAATCTACTGCTCAGTCGACGGAAAAAAATCCGTTCTGGTTGCCTCTCACATAGTTCTGGAGTTGTATGTACGTTTTATTGATAGTTCAGTTGTGACTAACGATTTTTTCTTTCGTTAGGGTGGGGGGGGGGCAATTTCACAAAATTACCTCGAGTGTTCCGTTGAAAATTTTAGTCTGACGAGGAAAAGTTGTAGAGATATTTGACAGAACTCTTGCGGGGGCAACCAGAACTCTGAGAAAAAATTCAATTTTCCGAAAACAAAATTTGGTCTCATCTAAAGCATTCCATCGCGCCATCAATCTACTGCTCAGTCGATGGAAAAAAAATCCGTTCTGGTTGCCTCTCACATAGTTCTAGAGTTCCATGTACTTTTCATTGAAATTTCAGCTGGTACCAACGATTTTTTTCTTTCGTTAGGGGCGGGGGGGCAACTTCACAAAATTATCTCGAGTGTTCCGTTGAAAATATGTGTCTAACGAGGAAAAGTTGTAGAGATATTTGACAGAACTCTTGCGGGGGCAACCAGAACTCTGAGAAAAAATGCAATTTCCCGAAAAAAAAATTTGGTCTCATCTAAAGCATTCCATCGAACCATCAATCTACTGCTCAGTCAACGGAAAAAAATCCGTTCTGGTTGCCTCTCACATAGTTCTGGAGTTCTATGTACGTTTTATTGATAGTTCAGTTGTGACTAACGATTTTTTCTTTCGATAGGGGGGGGGGGGGGGGGGGCAACTTCACAAAATTACCTCGAGTGTTCCGTTTAAAATTTTAGTCTGACGAGGAAAAGTTGTAGAGATATTTGACAGAACTCTTCCGGGGGCAACCAGAACTCTGAGAAAAAATTCAATTTTCCGAAAAAAAAGTTTGGTCTCATCTAAAGCATTCAATCAAGCGTTCAATCTACTGCTCAGTCGAAAGAAAAAAAATCCGTTCTGGTTGTCTCTCACATAGTTTTGGATTTCCAGGTACTTTTTATTGAAATTTCAAATGGTACTAACGGTTTTTTTCTTTCGTTGGAGGGGGGGGGGGCAACTCTAGAAAATTATCTCGAGTGTTCCGATGAAAATATTTGTCTGACGCGGAAAAGTTATAAAGATATTCGACAGAATCCTTGCGGGGGCCACCAGAATTCTGAGAAAAAACTCAATTTTCCGAAAAAAAAATTTGGTCCCATCTAAAGCTTTCCATCGCGCCATCTATCTACTGCTCAGCCTACGCATAAAAATCCCTTCTGGTTGCCTCTCACATAATTCTGGAGTTCTATGCACTTTTTATTGATAGTTCAGTTGCTCCTAACGATTTTTTTCTTACGTTAGGTGGGGGGTGGGGGGGGGCAACTTCACAAAATTATCTCGAGCGTTCCGTTGAAAATATTTGTATGACGAGGAAAACTTGTAAATATATTTGACAGAACTCTTGCAGGGTCAACCAGAACTCTGAGAAAAAAATCAATTTTCCGCTGAAAAAAATTGGTCTCATCTAAAGCATTCCATCGCGCGATCGATCTACTGCTCAGTCGACGGAAAAAAATCCGTTCTGGTTGCCTCTCACTTAGTTCTGGAGCTCTATGTACGTTTTATTGATACTTTAGTTGTTACTAACGATTTTTTATCTTTGGTTAGGGGGTGGGGCAACTTCACAAAATTATCTCGAGTGTTCCGTTGAAAATATTTATCTGACGAGGAAAAGTTGTAGAGATATTTGACAGAACTCATGCGGGGGCAACCAGAACTCTGAGAAAAAATTCAATTTTCCGAAAACAAAATTTGGTCTCATCTAAAGCATTCCATCGCGCCATCAATCTGCTGCTCAGTCGATGGAAAAAAATCCGTTCTGGTTGCCTCTCACATAGTTCTAGAGTTCCATGTACTTTTCATTGAAATTTCAGCTGGTACTAACGATTTTTTTTTTCGTTAGGGTCGGGGGGGCAACTTCACAAAATTATCTCGAGTGTTCCGTTGAAAATATGTGTCTAACGAGGAAAAGTTGTAGAGATATTTGACAGAACTCTTGCGGGGGCAACCAGAACTCTGAAAAAAATGCAATTTCCCGAAAGAAAAATTTGGTCTAATCTGAAGCATTCCATCGCACCATCAATCTACTGCTCAGTCGACGGAAAAAAATCCGTTCTGGTTGCCTCTCACATAGTTCTGGAGTTCTATGTACGTTTTATTGATAGTTCAGGTGTGACTAACGATTTTTTCTTTCGATAGGGGGGGGGGCAACTTCACAAAATTACCTCGAGTGTTCCGTTGAAAATTTTAGTCTGACGAGGAAAAGTTGTAGAGATATTTGACAGAACTCTTCCGGGGGCAACCAGAACTCTGAGAAAAAATTCTATTTTCCGAAAAAAAAGTTTGGTCTCATCTAAAGCATTCAATCAAGCGTTCAATCTACTGCTCAGTCTAAAGAAAAAAAATCCGTTCTGGTTGTCTCTCACATAGTTTTGGATTTCCAGGTACTTTTTATTGAAATTTCAAATGGTACTAACGGTTTTTTTCTGTCGTTAGGGGGGGGGGGGGACTCTAGAAAATTATCTCGAGTGTTCCGATGAAAACATTTGTCTGACGCGGAAAAGTTATAAAGATATTCGACAGAATCCTTGCGGGGGCCACCAGAATTCTGAGAAAAAACTCAATTTTCCGAAAAAAAAATTTGGTCCCATCTAAAGCTTTCCATCGCGCCATCGATCTACTGCTCAGCCTACGCATAAAAATCATTTCTGGTTGCCTCTCACATAATTCTGGAGTTCTATGCACTTTTTATTGATTGTTCAGTTGTTACTCACGATTTTTTTCTTTCGTTGGAGGGGGGTGGGGGGCATCTTCACAAAATTATCTCGAGTGTTCCGTTGAAAATACGTGTCTGACGAGGAAAAGTTCTAAAGATATTTGACAGAACTCTTACGAATGCAACCAGAACTCTATGAAAACATTTAATTTTCCGAAGAAAAAAAAGTTGGTCTCATCTAAAGCATTCCATCGCGCCTTCGATCTACTGCTCAGTCGACAGAAAAGAAATCCGTTTTGGTTGCCTCTCACATAGTCTGGAGTTCTATGTACTTTTTATTGATAGTTCAGTTCTTGCTAACGATTTTTTTCTTTCGTTAGGGGGGGTGGGGGCAACTTCACAAAATTACCCCGAGTGTTCCCCTGAAAATATTTGTCTGACGAGGAAAAGTTGTAGAGATATTTGACAGAACTCTTGCGGCGGCAACCGGAACTCTGAGAAAAAATTCAATTTTCTGAAAAAAAAGTTTGGTCTCATCTAAAGCCATCGTGCCATCGATCGAGTGCTCAGTCGACGCAAAAAAATCCGTTCTGGTTACCTCTCACATAGTTCTGGAGCTCTATGTACTTTTTATTGATAGTTCAGTTGTTCCTAACGATTTTTTTCTTTCGTTAGGTGGGGGGGGGGGGGCAACTTCACAAAATTATCTCGAGCGTTCCGTTGGAAATATTTGTCTGACGAGGAAAACTTGTAAATATATTTGACAGAACTCTTGCGGGGTCAACCAGAACTCTGAGAAAAAAATCAATTTTCCGCTGAAAAAAATTGGTCTCATCTAAAGCATTCCATCGCGCGATCGATCTACTGCTCAGTCGACGGAAAAAAATCCGTTCTGGTTGCCTCTCACTTAGTTCTGGAGCTCTATGTACGTTTTATTGATACTTTAGTTGTTACTAACGATTTTTTATCTTTGGTTAGGGGGTGGGGCAACTTCACAAAATTATCTCGAGTGTTCCGTTGAAAATATTTATCTGACGAGGAAAAGTTGTAGAGATATTTGACAGAACTCATGCGGGGGCAACCAGAACTCTGAGAAAAAATTCAATTTTCCGAAAACAAAATTTGGTCTCATCTAAAGCATTCCATCGCGCCATCAATCTACTGCTCAGTCGATGGAAAAAAAATCCGTTCTGGTTGCCTCTCACATAGTTTTAGAGTTCCATGTACTTTTCATTGAAATTTCAGTTGGTACTAACGATTTTTTTCTTTCGTTAGGGGGGGGGGGGGGCAATTTGCCAAAATTATCTCGAGTGTTCCGTTGAAAATATGTGTCTAACGAGGAAAAGTTGTAGAGATATTTGACAGAACTCTTGCGGGGGCAACCAGAACTCTGAGAAAAAATGCAATTTCCCGAAAAAAAAATTTGGTCTCATCTAAAGCATTCCATCGCACCATCAATCTACTGCTCAGTCGACGGAAAAAAATCCGTTCTGGTTGCCTCTCACATAGTTCTGGAGTTCTATGTACGTTTTATTGATAGTTCAGTTGTGACTAACGATTTTTTCTTTCGTTAGGGCGGGGGGGGGGGCAACTTCACAAAATTACCTCGAGTGTTCCGTTGAAAATTTTAGTCTGACGAGGAAAAGTTGTAGAGATATTTGACAGAACTCTTGCGGGGGCAACCAGAACTCTGAGAAAAAATTCAATTTTCCGAAAACAAAATTTGGTCTCATCTAAAGCATTCCATGGCGCCATCAATCTACTGCTCAGTCGATGGAAAAAAAATCCGTTCTGGTTGCCTCTCACATAGTACTGGAGTTCTATGTACGTTTTATTGATAGTTCAGTTGTGACAAACGTTTTTTTCTTTCGTTAGGGGGGGGGGGGGCAACTTCACAAAATTACCTCGAGTGTTCCGTTGAAAATTTTAGTCTGACGAGGAAAAGTTGTAGAGATATTTGACAGAACTCTTGCGGGGGCAACCAGAACTCTGAGAAAAAATTCAATTTTCCGAAAACAAAATTTGGTCTCATCTAAAGCATTCCATCGCGCCATCAATCTACTGCTCAGTCGATGGAAAAAAAATCCGTTCTGGTTGCCTCTCACATAGTTCTGGAGTTCTATGTACGTTTTATTGACAGTTCAGTTGTGACTAACGATTTTTTCTTTCGTTAGGGGGGGGGGGGGGGCAACTTCACAAAATTACCACGAGTGTTCCGTTGAAAATTTTAGTCTGACGAGGAAAAGTTGTAGAGATATTTGACAGAACTCTTGCGGGGGCAACCAGAACTCTGAGAAAAAATTCAATTTTCCGAAAACAAAATTTGGTCTCATCTAAAGCATTCCATCGCGCCATCAATCTACTGCTCAGTCGATGGAAAAAAAATCCGTTCTGGTTGCCTCTCACATAGTTCTGGAGTTCTATGTACGTTTTATTGACAGTTCAGTTGTGACTAACGATTTTTTCTTTCGTTAGGGGGGGGGGGCAACTTCACAAAATTAC
Source organism: Ophion slaviceki (assembly GCA_944452715.1). Classification (NCBI taxonomy): domain Eukaryota; kingdom Metazoa; phylum Arthropoda; class Insecta; order Hymenoptera; family Ichneumonidae; genus Ophion; species Ophion slaviceki. Next base: position 27,378,002 of record OX101793.1, on the reverse strand, counting down.
CTCGAGTGTTCCGTTGAAAATTTTAGTCTGACGAGGAAAAGTTGTAGAGATATTTGACAGAACTCATGCGGGGGCAACCAGAACTCTGAAAAAAATTCAATTTTCCGAAAACAAAATTTGGTCTCATCTAAAGCATTCCATCGCGCCATCAATCTACTGCTCAGTCGATGGAAAAAAAATCCGTTCTGGTTGCCTCTCACATAGTTCTAGAGTTCCATGTACTTTTCATTGAAATTTCAGCTGGTACTAACGATTTTTTTCTTTCGTTAGGGGTGGGGGGGCAACTTCACAAAATTATCTCGAGTGTTCCGTTGAAAATATGTGTCTAACGAGGAAAAGTTGTAGAGATATTTGACAGAACTCTTGCGGGGGCAACCAGAACTCTGAGAAAAAATGCAATTTCCCGAAAAAAAAATTTGGTCTCATCTAAAGCATTCCATCGCACCATCAATCTACTGCTCAGTCGACGGAAAAAAATCCGTTCTGGTTGCCTCTCACATAGTTCTGGAGTTCTATGTACGTTTTATTGATAGTTCAGTCGTGACTAGCGATTTTTTCTTTCGATCGGGGCGGGGGGGGGGGCAACTTCACAAAATTACCTCGAGTGTTCCGTTGAAAATTTTAGTCTGACGAGGAAAAGTTGTAGAGATATTTGACAGAACTCTTCCGTGGGCAACCAGAACTCTGAGAAAAAATTCAATTTTCCGAAAAAAAAGTTTGGTCTCATCTAAAGCATTCCATCGCGCCATCAATCTACTGCTCAGTCGATGGAAAAAAATCCGTTCTGGTTGCCTCTCACATAGTTTTAGAGTTCCATGTACTTTTCATTGAAATTTCAGTTACTACTAACGATTTTGTTCTTTCGTTAGGGGGGGGGGGGGGCAACTTCACAAAATTATCTCGAGTGTTCCGTTGAAAATATGTGTCTAACGAGGAAAAGTTGTAGAGATATTTGACAGAACTCTTGCGGGGGCAACCAGAACTCTGAGAAAAATGCAATTTCCCGAAAAAAAAATTTGGTCTCATCTAAAGCATTCCATCGCACCATCAATCTACTGCTCAGTCGACGGAAAAAATTCCGTTCTGGTTGCCTCTCACATAGTTCTGGAGTTCTATGTACGTTTTATTGATAGTTCAGTTGTGACAAACGATTTTTTCTTTCGTTAGGGGGGAGGGGGCAACTTCACAAAATTACCTCGAGTGTTCCGTTGAAAATTTTAGTCTGACGAGGAAAAGTTGTAGAGATATTTGACAGAACTCTTGCGGGGTCAACCAGAACTCTGAGAAAAAAATCAATTTTCCGCTGAAAAAAATTGGTCTCATCTAAAGCATTCCATCGCGCGATCGATCTACTGCTCAGTCGACGGAAAAAAATCCGTTCTGGTTGCCTCTCACTTAGTTCTGGAGCTCTATGTACGTATTATTGATACTTTAGTTGTTACTAACGATTTTTTATCTTTTGTTAGGGGGTGGGGCAACTTCACAAAATTATCTCGAGTGTTCCGTTGAAAATATTTATCTGACGAGGAAAAGTTGTAGAGATATTTGACAGAACTCATGCGGGGGCAACCAGAACTCTGAGAAAGAATTCAATTTTCCGAAAACAAAATTTGGTCTCATCTAAAGCATTCCATCGCGCCATCAATCTACTGCTCAGTCGATGGAAAAAAAATCCGTTCTGGTTGCCTCTCACATAGTTTTAGAGTTCCATGTACTTTTCATTGAAATTTCAGTTGGTACTAACGATTTTTTTCTTTCGTTAGGGGGGGGGGGGCAACTTCACAAAATTATCTCGAGTGTTCCGTTGAAAGTATGTGTCTAACGAGGAAAAGTTGTAGAGATATTTGACAGAACTCTTGCGGGGGCAACCAGAACTCTGAGAAAAAATGCAATTTCCAGAAAAAAAAATTTGGTCTCATCTAAAGCATTCCATCGCACCATCAATCTACTGCTCAGTCGACGGAAAAAAATCCGTTCTGGTTGCCTCTCACATAGTTCTGGAGTTGTATGTACGTTTTATTGATAGTTCAGTTGTGACTAACGATTTTTTCTTTCGTTAGGGTGGGGGGGGGGGCAATTTCACAAAATTACCTCGAGTGTTCCGTTGAAAATTTTAGTCTGACGAGGAAAAGTTGTAGAGATATTTGACAGAACTCTTGCGGGGGCAACCAGAACTCTGAGAAAAAATTCAATTTTCCGAAAACAAAATTTGGTCTCATCTAAAGCATTCCATCGCGCCATCAATCTACTGCTCAGTCGATGGAAAAAAAATCCGTTCTGGTTGCCTCTCACATAGTTCTAGAGTTCCATGTACTTTTCATTGAAATTTCAGCTGGTACCAACGATTTTTTTCTTTCGTTAGGGGCGGGGGGGCAACTTCACAAAATTATCTCGAGTGTTCCGTTGAAAATATGTGTCTAACGAGGAAAAGTTGTAGAGATATTTGACAGAACTCTTGCGGGGGCAACCAGAACTCTGAGAAAAAATGCAATTTCCCGAAAAAAAAATTTGGTCTCATCTAAAGCATTCCATCGAACCATCAATCTACTGCTCAGTCAACGGAAAAAAAATCCGTTCTGGTTGCCTCTCACATAGTTCTGGAGTTCTATGTACGTTTTATTGATAGTTCAGTTGTGACTAACGATTTTTTTCTTTCGATAGGGGGGGGGGGGGTGGGGGCAACTTCACAAAATTACCTCGAGTGTTCCGTTTAAAATTTTAGTCTGACGAGGAAAAGTTGTAGAGATATTTGACAGAACTCTTCCGGGGGCAACCAGAACTCTGAGAAAAAATTCAATTTTCCGAAAAAAAAGTTTGGTCTCATCTAAAGCATTCAATCAAGCGTTCAATCTACTGCTCAGTCGAAAGAAAAAAAATCCGTTCTGGTTGTCTCTCACATAGTTTTGGATTTCCAGGTACTTTTTATTGAAATTTCAAATGGTACTAACGGTTTTTTTCTTTCGTTGGAGGGGGGGGGGGCAACTCTAGAAAATTATCTCGAGTGTTCCGATGAAAATATTTGTCTGACGCGGAAAAGTTATAAAGATATTCGACAGAATCCTTGCGGGGGCCACCAGAATTCTGAGAAAAAACTCAATTTTCCGAAAAAAAAATTTGGTCCCATCTAAAGCTTTCCATCGCGCCATCTATCTACTGCTCAGCCTACGCATAAAAATCCCTTCTGGTTGCCTCTCACATAATTCTGGAGTTCTATGCACTTTTTATTGATAGTTCAGTTGCTCCTAACGATTTTTTTCTTACGTTAGGTGGGGGGGGGGGGGGGGCAACTTCACAAAATTATCTCGAGCGTTCCGTTGAAAATATTTGTCTGACGAGGAAAACTTGTAAATATATTTGACAGAACTCTTGCAGGGTCAACCAGAACTCTGAGAAAAAAATCAATTTTCCGCTGAAAAAAATTGGTCTCATCTAAAGCATTCCATCGCGCGATCGATCTACTGCTCAGTCGACGGAAAAAAATCCGTTCTGGTTGCCTCTCACTTAGTTCTGGAGCTCTATGTACGTTTTATTGATACTTTAGTTGTTACTAACGATTTTTTATCTTTGGTTAGGGGGTGGGGCAACTTCACAAAATTATCTCGAGTGTTCCGTTGAAAATATTTATCTGACGAGGAAAAGTTGTAGAGATATTTGACAGAACTCATGCGGGGGCAACCAGAACTCTGAGAAAAAATTCAATTTTCCGAAAACAAAATTTGGTCTCATCTAAAGCATTCCATCGCGCCATCAATCTGCTGCTCAGTCGATGGAAAAAAATCCGTTCTGGTTGCCTCTCACATAGTTCTAGAGTTCCATGTACTTTTCATTGAAATTTCAGCTGGTACTAACGATTTTTTTTTTCGTTAGGGTCGGGGGGGCAACTTCACAAAATTATCTCGAGTGTTCCGTTGAAAATATGTGTCTAACGAGGAAAAGTTGTAGAGATATTTGACAGAACTCTTGCGGGGGCAACCAGAACTCTGAAAAAAATGCAATTTCCCGAAAGAAAAATTTGGTCTAATCTGAAGCATTCCATCGCACCATCAATCTACTGCTCAGTCGACGGAAAAAAATCCGTTCTGGTTGCCTCTCACATAGTTCTGGAGTTCTATGTACGTTTTATTGATAGTTCAGGTGTGACTAACGATTTTTTCTTTCGATAGGGGGGGGGGCAACTTCACAAAATTACCTCGAGTGTTCCGTTGAAAATTTTAGTCTGACGAGGAAAAGTTGTAGAGATATTTGACAGAACTCTTCCGGGGGCAACCAGAACTCTGAGAAAAAATTCTATTTTCCGAAAAAAAAGTTTGGTCTCATCTAAAGCATTCAATCAAGCGTTCAATCTACTGCTCAGTCTAAAGAAAAAAAATCCGTTCTGGTTGTCTCTCACATAGTTTTGGATTTCCAGGTACTTTTTATTGAAATTTCAAATGGTACTAACGGTTTTTTTCTGTCGTTAGGGGGGGGGGGGGACTCTAGAAAATTATCTCGAGTGTTCCGATGAAAACATTTGTCTGACGCGGAAAAGTTATAAAGATATTCGACAGAATCCTTGCGGGGGCCACCAGAATTCTGAGAAAAAACTCAATTTTCCGAAAAAAAAATTTGGTCCCATCTAAAGCTTTCCATCGCGCCATCGATCTACTGCTCAGCCTACGCATAAAAATCATTTCTGGTTGCCTCTCACATAATTCTGGAGTTCTATGCACTTTTTATTGATTGTTCAGTTGTTACTCACGATTTTTTTCTTTCGTTGGAGGGGGGTGGGGGGCATCTTCACAAAATTATCTCGAGTGTTCCGTTGAAAATACGTGTCTGACGAGGAAAAGTTCTAAAGATATTTGACAGAACTCTTACGAATGCAACCAGAACTCTATGAAAACATTTAATTTTCCGAAGAAAAAAAAGTTGGTCTCATCTAAAGCATTCCATCGCGCCTTCGATCTACTGCTCAGTCGACAGAAAAGAAATCCGTTTTGGTTGCCTCTCACATAGTCTGGAGTTCTATGTACTTTTTATTGATAGTTCAGTTCTTGCTAACGATTTTTTTCTTTCGTTAGGGGGGGGTGGGGGCAACTTCACAAAATTACCCCGAGTGTTCCCCTGAAAATATTTGTCTGACGAGGAAAAGTTGTAGAGATATTTGACAGAACTCTTGCGGCGGCAACCGGAACTCTGAGAAAAAATTCAATTTTCTGAAAAAAAAGTTTGGTCTCATCTAAAGCCATCGTGCCATCGATCGAGTGCTCAGTCGACGCAAAAAAATCCGTTCTGGTTACCTCTCACATAGTTCTGGAGCTCTATGTACTTTTTATTGATAGTTCAGTTGTTCCTAACGATTTTTTTCTTTCGTTAGGTGGGGGGGGGGGGGCAACTTCACAAAATTATCTCTAGCGTTCCGTTGAAAATATTTGTCTGACGAGGAAAACTTGTAAATATATTTGACAGAACTCTTGCGGGGTCAACCAGAACTCTGAGAAAAAAATCAATTTTCCGCTGAAAAAAATTGGTCTCATCTAAAGCATTCCATCGCGCGATCGATCTACTGCTCAGTCGACGGAAAAAAATCCGTTCTGGTTGCCTCTCACTTAGTTCTGGAGCTCTATGTACGTTTTATTGATACTTTAGTTGTTACTAACGATTTTTTATCTTTGGTTAGGGGGTGGGGCAACTTCACAAAATTATCTCGAGTGTTCCGTTGAAAATATTTATCTGACGAGGAAAAGTTGTAGAGATATTTGACAGAACTCATGCGGGGGCAACCAGAACTCTGAGAAAAAATTCAATTTTCCGAAAACAAAATTTGGTCTCATCTAAAGCATTCCATCGCGCCATCAATCTACTGCTCAGTCGATGGAAAAAAATCCGTTCTGGTTGCCTCTCACATAGTTTTAGAGTTCCATGTACTTTTCATTGAAATTTCAGTTGGTACTAACGATTTTTTTCTTTCGTTAGGGGGTGGGGGGCCATTTCACAAAATTATCTCGAGTGTTCCGTTGAAAATATGTGTCTAACGAGGAAAAGTTGTAGAGATATTTGACAGAACTCTTGCGGGGGCAACCAGAACTCTGAGAAAAAATGCAATTTCCCGAAAAAAAAATTTGGTCTCATCTAAAGCATTCCATCGCACCATCAATCTACTGCTCAGTCGACGGAAAAAAATCCGTTCTGGTTGCCTCTCACATAGTTCTGGAGTTCTATGTACGTTTTATTGATAGTTCAGTTGTGACTAACGATTTTTTCTTTCGTTAGGGGGGGGGGGGGGCAACTTCACAAAATTACCTCGAGTGTTCCGTTGAAAATTTTAGTCTGACGAGGAAAAGTTGTAGAGATATTTGACAGAACTCTTGCGGGGGCAACCAGAACTCTGAGAAAAAATTCAATTTTCCGAAAACAAAATTTGGTCTCATCTAAAGCATTCCATCGCGCCATCAATCTACTGCTCAGTCGATGGAAAAAAAATCCGTTCTGGTTGCCTCTCACATAGTTCTGGAGTTCTATGTACGTTTTATTGACAGTTCAGTTGTGACTAACGATTTTTTCTTTCGTTAGGGGGGGGGGGGCAACTTCACAAAATTACCTCGAGTGTTCCGTTGAAAATTTTAGTCTGACGAGGAAAAGTTGTAGAGATATTTGACAGAACTCATGCGGGGGCAACCAGAACTCTGAAAAAAATTCAATTTTCCGAAAACAAAATTTGGTCTCATCTAAAGCATTCCATCGCGCCATCAATCTACTGCTCAGTCGATGGAAAAAAAATCCGTTCTGGTTGCCTCTCACATAGTTCTAGAGTTCCATGTACTTTTCATTGAAATTTCAGCTGGTACTAACGATTTTTTTCTTTCGTTAGGGGCGGGGGGGCAACTTCACAAAATTATCTCGAGTGTTCCGTTGAAAATATGTGTCTAACGAGGAAAAGTTGTAGAGATATTTGACAGAACTCTTGCGGGGGCAACCAGAACTCTGAGAAAAAATGCAATTTCCCGAAAAAAAAATTTGGTCTCATCTAAAGCATTCCATCGCACCATCAATCTACTGCTCAGTCGACGGAAAAAAATCCGTTCTGGTTGCCTCTCACATAGTTCTGGAGTTCTATGTACGTTTTATTGATAGTTCAGTTGTGACTAGCGATTTTTTCTTTCGATAGGGGGGGGGGGGCAACTTCACAAAATTACCTCGAGTGTTCCGTTGAAAATTTTAGTCTGACGAGGAAAAGTTGTAGAGATATTTGACAGAACTCTTCCGTGGGCAACCAGAACTCTGAGAAAAAATTCAATTTTCCGAAAAAAAAGTTTGGTCTCATCTAAAGCATTCCATCGCGCCATCAATCTACTGCTCAGTCGATGGAAAAAAAATCCGTTCTGGTTGCCTCTCACATAGTTTTAGAGTTCCATGTACTTTTCATTGAAATTTCAGTTGGTACTAACGATTTTTTTCTTTCGTTAGGGGGGGGGGGGCAACTTCACAAAATTATCTCGAGTGTTCCGTTGAAAATATGTGTCTAACGAGGAAAAGTTGTAGAGATATTTGACAGAACTCTTGCGGGGGCAACCAGAACTCTGAGAAAAATGCAATTTCCCGAAAAAAAAATTTGGTCTCATCTAAAGCATTCCATCGCACCATCAATCTACTGCTCAGTCGACGGAAAAAATTCCGTTCTGGTTGCCTCTCACATAGTTCTGGAGTTCTATGTACGTTTTATTGATAGTTCAGTTGTGACAAACGATTTTTTCTTTCGTTAGGGGTGAGGGGGCAACTTCACAAAATTACCTCGAGTGTTCCGTTGAAAATTTTAGTCTGACGAGGAAAAGTTGTAGAGATATTTGACAGAACTCTTGCGGGGGCAACCAGAACTCTGAGAAAAAATTCAATTTTCTGAAAAAAAAGTTTGGTCTCATCTAAAGCCATCGTGCCATCGATCTAGTTCTCAGTCGACGCAAAAAAATCCGTTCTGGCTACCTCTCACATAGTTCTGGAGCTCTATGTACTATTTATTGATAGTTCAGTTGTTCCTAACGATTTTTTTCTTTCGTTAGGTGGGGGGGGCGGGGGCACTTCACAAAATTATCTCGAGCGTTCCGTTGGAAATATTTGTCTGACGAGGAAAACTTGTAAATATATTTGACAGAACTCTTGCGGGGTCAACCAGAACTCTGAGAAAAAAATCAATTTTCCGCTGAAAAAAATTGGTCTCATCTAAAGCATTCCATCGCGCGATCGATCTACTGCTCAGTCGACGGAAAAAAATTCGTTCTGGTTGCCTCTCACTTAGTTCTGGAGCTGTATGTACGTTTTATTGATACTTTAGTTGTTACTAACGATTTTTTATCTTTGGTTAGGGGGTGGGGCAACTTCACAAAATTATCTCGAGTGTTCCGTTGAAAATATTTATCTGACGAGGAAAAGTTGTAGAGATATTTGACAGAACTCATGCGGGGGCAACCAGAACTCTGAGAAAAAATTCAATTTTCCGAAAACAAAATTTGGTCTCATCTAAAGCATTAGATCGCGCCATCAATCTACTGCTCAGTCGATGGAAAAAAAATCCGTTCTGGTTGCCTCTCACATAATTTTAGAGTTCCATGTACTTTTCATTGAAATTTCAGTTGGTACTAACGATTTTTTTCTTTCGTTAGGGGGGGGGGGGGGGCAATTTCACAAAATTATCTCGAGTGTTCCGTTGAAAATATGTGTCTAACGAGGAAAAGTTGTAGAGATATTTGACAGAACTCTTGCGGGGGCAACCAGAACTCTGAGAAAAAATGCAATTTCCCGAAAAAAAAATTTGGTCTCATCTAAAGCATTCCATCGCACCATCAATCTACTGCTCAGTCGACGGAAAAAAATCCGTTCTGGTTGCCTCTCACATAGTTCTGGAGTTCTATGTACGTTTTATTGATAGTTCAGTTGTGACTAACGATTTTTTCTTTCGTTAGGGGTGGGGGGGGCAACTTCACAAAATTACCTCGAGTGTTCCGTTGAAAATTTTAGTCTGACGAGGAAAAGTTGTAGAGATATTTGACAGAACTCTTGCGGGGGCAACCAGAACTCTGAGAAAAAATTCAATTTTCCGAAAACAAAATTTGGTCTCATCTAAAGCATTCCATCGCGCCATCAATCTACTGCTCAGTCGATGGAAAAAAAATCCGTTCTGGTTGCCTCTCACATAGTTTTGGAGTTCTATGTACGTTTTATTGACAGTTCAGTTGTGACTAACGATTTTTTCTTTCGTTAGGGGGGGGGGGCAACTTCACAAAATTACCTCGAGTGTTCCGTTGAAAGTTTTAGTCTGACGAGGAAAAGTTTTAGAGATATTTGACAGAACTCATGCGGGGGCAACCAGAACTCTGAGAAAAAATTCATTTTTCCGAAAACAAAATTTGGTCTCATCTAAAGCATTCCATCGCGCCATCAATCTACTGCTCAGTCGATGGAAAAAAAATCCGTTCTGGTTGCCTCTCACATAGTTCTAGAGTTCCATGTACTTTTCATTGAAATTTCAGCTGGTACTAACGATTTTTTTTCTTTCGTTAGGGGCGGGGGGGCAACTTCACAAAATTATCTCGAGTGTTCCGTTGAAAATATGTGTCTAACGAGGAAAAGTTGTAGAGATATTTGACAGAACTCTTGCGGGGGCAACCAGAACTCTGAGAAAAAATGCAATTTCCCGAAAAAAAAATTTGGTCTCATCTAAAGCATTCCATCGCACCATCAATCTACTGCTCAGTCGACGGAAAAAAATCCGTTCTGGTTGCCTCTCACATAGTTCTGGAGTTCTATGTACGTTTTATTGATAGTTCAGTTGTGACTAACGATTTTTTCTTTCGTTAGGGGGGGGGGGGGCAACTTCACAAAATTACCTCGAGTGTTCCGTTGAAAATTTTAGTCTGACGAGGAAAAGTTGTAGAGATATTTGACAGAACTCTTGCGGGGGCAACCAGAACTCTGAGAAAAAATTCAATTTTCCGAAAACAAAATTTGGTCTCATCTAAAGCATTCCATCGCGCCATCAATCTACTGCTCAGTCGATGGAAAAAAAATCCTTTCTGGTTGCCTCTCACATAGTTCTGGAGTTCTATGTACGTTTTATTGACAGTTCAGTTGTGACTAACGATTTTTTCTTTCGTTAGGGGGGGGGGGGGGGCAATTTCACAAAATTACCTCGAGTGTTCCGTTGAAAGTTTTAGTCTGACGAGGAAAAGTTGTAGAGATATTTGACAGAACTCATGCGGGGGCAACCAGAACTCTGAGAAAAAATTCAATTTTCCGAAAACAAAATTTGGTCGCATCTAAAGCATTCCATCGCGCCATCAATCTACTGCTCAGTCGATGGAAAAAAATCCGTTCTGGTTGCCTCTCACATAGTTCTAGAGTTCCATGTACTTTTCATTGAAATTTCAGCTGGTACTAACGGTTTTTTTTCTTTCGTTAGGGGTGGGGGGGCAACTTCACAAAATTATCTCGAGTGTTCCGTTGAAAATATGTGTCTAACGAGGAAAAGTTGTAGAGATATTTGACAGAACTCTTGCGGGGGCAACCAGAACTCTGAGAAAAAATGCAATTTCCCGAAAAAAAAATTTGGTCTCATCTAAAGCATTCCATCGAACCATCAATCTACTGCTCAGTCAACGGAAAAAAATCCGTTCTGGTTGCCTCTCACATAGTTCTGGAGTTCTATGTACGTTTTATTGATAGTTCAGTTGTGACTAACGATTTTTTCTTTCGATAGGGGGGGGGGGGGGGTGGGGGGCAACTTCACAAAATTACTTCGAGTGTTCCGTTTAAAATTTTAGTCTGACGAGGAAAAGTTGTAGAGATATTTGACAGAACTCTTCCGGGGGCAACCAGAACTCTGAGAAAAAATTCAATTTTCCGAAAAAAAAGTTTGGTCTCATCTAAAGCATTCAATCAAGCGTTCAATCTACTGCTCAGTCGAAAGAAAAAAAATCCGTTCTGGTTGTCTCTAACATAGTTTTGGATTTCCAGGTACTTTTTATTGAAATTTCAAATGGTACTAACGGTTTTTTTCTTTCGTTGGAGGGGGGGGGGGCAACTCTAGAAAATTATCTCGAGTGTTCCGATGAAAATATTTGTCTGACGCGGAAAAGTTATAAAGATATTCGACAGAATCCTTGCGGGGGCCACCAGAATTCTGAGAAAAAACTCAATTTTCCGAAAAAAAAATTTGGTCCCATCTAAAGCTTTCCATCGCGCCATCGATCTACTGCTCAGCCTACGCATAAAAATCCCTTCTGGTTGCCTCTCACATAATTCTGGAGTTCTATGCACTTTTTATTGATAGTTCAGTTGTTCCTAACGATTTTTTTCTTTCGTTAGGTGGGGGGGGGGGGGGGGCAACTTCACAAAATTATCTCGAGCGTTCCGTTGAAAATATTTGTCTGACGAGGAAAACTTGTAAATATATTTGACAGAACTCTTGCAGGGTCAACCAGAACTCTGAGAAAAAAATCAATTTTCCGCTGAAAAAAATTGGTCTCATCTAAAGCATTCCATCGCGCGATCGATCTACTGCTCAGTCGACGGAAAAAAATCCGTTCTGGTTGCCTCTCACTTAGTTCTGGAGCTCTATGTACGTTTTATTGATACTTTAGTTGTTACTAACGATTTTTTATCTTTGGTTAGGGGGTGGGGCAACTTCACAAAATTATCTCGAGTGTTCCGTTGAAAATATTTATCTGACGAGGAAAAGTTGTAGAGATATTTGACAGAACTCATGCGGGGGCAACCAGAACTCTGAGAAAAAATTCAATTTTCCGAAAACAAAATTTGGTCTCATCTAAAGCATTCCATCGCGCCATCAATCTGCTGCTCAGTCGATGGAAAAAAATCCGTTCTGGTTGCCTCTCACATAGTTCTAGAGTTCCATGTACTTTTCATTGAAATTTCAGCTGGTACTAACGATTTTTTTTTTCGTTAGGGTCGGGGGGGCAACTTCACAAAATTATCTCGAGTGTTCCGTTGAAAATATGTGTCTAACGAGGAAAAGTTGTAGAGATATTTGACAGAACTCTTGCGGGGGCAACCAGAACTCTGAAAAAAATGCAATTTCCCGAAAGAAAAATTTGGTCTAATCTGAAGCATTCCATCGCACCATCAATCTACTGCTCAGTCGACGGAAAAAAATCCGTTCTGGTTGCCTCTCACATAGTTCTGGAGTTCTATGTACGTTTTATTGATAGTTCAGGTGTGACTAACGATTTTTTCTTTCGATAGGGGGGGGGGGCAACTTCACAAAATTACCTCGAGTGTTCCGTTGAAAATTTTAGTCTGACGAGGAAAAGTTGTAGAGATATTTGACAGAACTCTTCCGGGGGCAACCAGAACTCTGAGAAAAAATTCTATTTTCCGAAAAAAAAGTATGGTCTCATCTAAAGCATTCAATCAAGCGTTCAATCTACTGCTCAGTCTAAAGAAAAAAAATCCGTTCTGGTTGTCTCTCACATAGTTTTGGATTTCCAGGTACTTTTTATTGAAATTTCAAATGGTACTAACGGTTTTTTTCTGTCGTTAGGGGGGGGGGTGGGACTCTAGAAAATTATCTCGAGTGTTCCGATGAAAACATTTGTCTGACGCGGAAAAGTTATAAAGATATTCGACAGAATCCTTGCGGGGGCCACCAGAATTCTGAGAAAAAACTCAATTTTCCGAAAAAAAAATTTGGTCCCATCTAAAGCTTTCCATCGCGCCATCGATCTACTGCTCAGCCTACGCATAAAAATCATTTCTGGTTGCCTCTCACATAATTCTGGAGTTCTATGCACTTTTTATTGATTGTTCAGTTGTTACTCACGATTTTTTTCTTTCGTTGGAGGGGGGGGGGGGGCATCTTCACAAAATTATCTCGAGTGTTCCGTTGAAAATACGTGTCTGACGAGGAAAAGTTCTAAAGATATTTGACAGAACTCTTACGAATGCAACCAGAACTCTATGAAAACATTTAATTTTCCGAAGAAAAAAAAGTTGGTCTCATCTAAAGCATTCCATCGCGCCATCGATCTACTGCTCAGTCGACAGAAAAGAAATCCGTTTTGGTTGCCTCTCACATAGTCTGGAGTTCTATGTACTTTTTATTGATAGTTCAGTTCTTGCTAACGATTTTTTTCTTTCGTTAGGGGGGGGTGGGGGCAACTTCACAAAATTACCCCGAGTGTTCCCCTGAAAATATTTGTCTGACGAGGAAAAGTTGTAGAGATATTTGACAGAACTCTTGCGGCGGCAACCGGAACTCTGAGAAAAAATTCAATTTTCTGAAAAAAAAGTTTGGTCTCATCTAAAGCCATCGTGCCATCGATCGAGTGCTCAGTCGACGCAAAAAAATCCGTTCTGGTTACCTCTCACATAGTTCTGGAGCTCTATGTACTTTTTATTGATAGTTCAGTTGTTCCTAACGATTTTTTTCTTTCGTTAGGTGGGGGGGGGGGGCAACTTCACAAAATTATCTCTAGCGTTCCGTTGAAAATATTTGTCTATCGAGGAAAAGTTGTAGAGATATTTGACAGAACTCTTGCGGGGGCAACCAGAACTCTGAGAAAAAATGCAATTTCCCGAAAAAAAAATTTGGTCTCATCTAAAGCATTCCATCGCACCATCAATCTACTGCTCAGTCGACGGAAAAAAATCCGTTCTGGTTGCCTCTCACATAGTTCTGGAGTTCTATGTACGTTTTATTGATAGTTCAGTTGTTCCTAACGATTTTTTTCTTTCGTTAGGTGGGGGGGGGGGGGGCAACTTCACAAAATTATCTCGAGCGTTCCGTTGGAAATATTTGTCTGACGAGGAAAACTTGTAAATATATTTGACAGAACTCTTGCGGGGTCAACCAGAACTCTGAGAAAAAAATCAATTTTCCGCTGAAAAAAATTGGTCTCATCTAAAGCATTCCATCGCGCGATCGATCCACTTCTCAGTCGACGGGAAAAAATCCGTTCTGGTTGCCTCTCACTTAGTTCTGGAGCTCTATGTACGTTTTATTGATACTTTAGTTGTTACTAACGATTTTTTATCTTTGGTTAGGGGGTGGGGCAACTTCACAAAATTATCTCGAGTGTTCCGTTGAAAATATTTATCTGACGAGGAAAAGTTGTAGAGATATTTGAAAGAACTCATGCGGGGGCAACCAGAACTCTGAGAAAAAATTCAATTTTCCGAAAACAAAATTTGGTCTCATCTAAAGCATTCCATCGCGCCATCAATCTACTGCTCAGTCGATGGAAAAAAAATCCGTTCTGGTTGCCTCTCACATAGTTTTAGAGTTCCATGTACTTTTCATTGAAATTTCAGTTGGTACTAACGATTTTTTTCTTTCGTTAGGGGCGGGGGGGGGGGGCAACTTCACAAAATTATCTCGAGTGTTCCGTTGAAAATATGTGTCTAACGAGGAAAAGTTGTAGAGATATTTGACAGAACTCTTGCGGGGGCAACCAGAACTCTGAGAAAAAATGCAATTTCCCGAAAAAAAAATTTGGTCTCATCTAAAGCATTCCATCGCACCATCAATCTACTGCTCAGTCGACGGAAAAAAATCCGTTCTGGTTGCCTCTCACATAGTTCTGGAGTTCTATGTACGTTTTATTGATAGTTCAGTTGTGACTAACGATTTTTTCTTTCGTTAGGGGGGGGGGGGCAACTTCACAAAATTACCTCGAGTGTTCCGTTGAAAATTTTAGTCTGACGAGGAAAAGTTGTAGAGATATTTGACAGAACTCTTGCGGGGGCAACCAGGACTCTGAGAAAAAATTCAATTTTCCGAAAACAAAATTTGGTCTCATCTAAAGCATTCCATGGCGCCATCAATCTACTGCTCAGTCGATGGAAAAAAAATCCGTTCTGGTTGCCTCTCACATAGTTCTGGAGTTCTATGTACGTTTTATTGATAGTTCAGTTGTGACAAACGATTTTTTCTTTCGTTAGGGGGGGGGCGGGGCAACTTCACAAAATTACCTCGAGTGTTCCGTTGAAAATTTTAGTCTGACGAGGAAAAGTTGTAGAGATATTTGACAGAACTCTTGCGGGGGCAACCAGAACTCTGAGAAAAAATTCAATTTTCCGAAAAAAAAGTTTGGTCTCATCTAAAGCCATCGTGCCATCGATCTAGTGCTCAGTCGACGCAAAAAAATCCGTTCTGGTTACCTCTCACATAGTTCTGGAGCTCTATGTACTTTTTATTGATAGTTCAGTTGTTCCTAACGATTTTTTTCTTTCGTTAGGTGGGGGGGGGGGCAACTTCACAAAATTATCTCGAGCGTTCCGTTGAAAATATTTATCTGACGAGGAAAAGTTGTAGAGATATTTGACAGAACTCATGCGGGGGCAACCAGAACTCTGAGAAAAAATTCAATTTTCCGAAAACAAAATTTGGTCTCATCTAAAGCATTCCATCGCGCCATCAATCTACTGCTCAGTCGATGGAAAAAAAAATCCGTTCTGGTTGCCTCTCACATAGTTTTAGAGTTCCATGTACTTTTCATTGAAATTTCAGTTGGTACTAACGATTTTTTTCTTTCGTTAGGGGGGGGGGGGGCAACTTCACAAAATTATCTCGAGTGTTCCGTTGAAAATATGTGTCTAACGAGGAAAAGTTGTAGAGATATTTGACAAAACTCTTGCGGGGGCAACCAGAACTCTGAGAAAAAATGCAATTTCCCGAAAAAAAAATTTGGTCTCATCTAAAGCATTCCATTGCACCATCAATCTACTGCTCAGTCGACGGGACAAAATCCGTTCTGGTTGCCTCTCACATAGTTCTGGAGTTCTATGTACGTTTTATTGATAGTTCAGTTGTGACTAACGATTTTTTCTTTCGTTAGGGGGGCGGGGGCAACTTCACAAAATTACCTCGAGTGTTCCGTTGAAAATTTTAGTCTGACGAGGAAAAGTTGTAGAGATATTTGACAGAACTCTTGCGGGGGCAACCAGAACTCTGAGAAAAAATTCAATTTTCCGAAAACAAAATTTGGTCTCATCTAAAGCATTCCATGGCGCCATCAATCTACTGCTCAGTCGATGGAAAAAAAATGCGTTCTGGTTGCCTCTCACATAGTTCTGGAGTTCTATGTACGTTTTATTGATAGTTCAGTTGTGACAAACGATTTTTTCTTTCGTTAGGGGGGGGGGGGGGGCAACTTCACAAAATTACCTCGAGTGTTCCGTTGAAAATTTTAGTCTGACGAGGAAAAGTTGTAGAGATATTTGACAGAACTCTTGCGGGGGCAACCAGAACTCTGAGAAAAAATTCAATTTTCTGGAAAAAAAGTTTGGTCTCATCTAAAGCCATCGTGCCATCGATCTAGTGCTCAGTCGACGCAAAAAAATCCGTTCTGGTTACCTCTCACATAGTTCTGGAGCTCTATGTACTTTTTATTGATAGTTCAGTTGTTCCTAACGATTTTTTTCTTTCGTTAGGTGGGGGGGGGGCAACTTCACAAAATTATCTCGAGCGTTCCGTTGAAAATATTTATCTGACGAGGAAAAGTTGTAGAGATATTTGACAGAACTCATGCGGGGGCAACCAGAACTCTGAGAAAAAATTCAATTTTCCGAAAACAAAATTTGGTCTCATCTAAAGCATTCCATCGCGCCATCAATCTACTGCTCAGTCGATGGAAAAAAAAATCCGTTCTGGTTGCCTCTCACATAGTTTTAGAGTTCCATGTACTTTTCATTGAAATTTCAGTTGGTACTAACGATTTTTTTCTTTCGTTAGGGGGGGGGGGGCAACTTCACAAAATTATCTCGAGTGTTCCGTTGAAAATATGTGTCTAACGAGGAAAAGTTGTAGAGATATTTGACAAAACTCTTGCGGGGGCAACCAGAACTCTGAGAAAAAATGCAATTTCCCGAAAAAAAAATTTGGTCTCATCTAAAGCATTCCATTGCACCATCAATCTACTGCTCAGTCGACGGGACAAAATCCGTTCTGGTTGCCTCTCACATAGTTCTGGAGTTCTATGTACGTTTTATTGATAGTTCAGTTGTGACTAACGATTTTTTCTTTCGTTAGGGGGGCGGGGGCAACTTCACAAAATTACCTCGAGTGTTCCGTTGAAAATTTGAGTCTGACGAGGAAAAGTTGTAGAGATATTTGACAGAACTCTTGCGGGGGCAACCAGAACTCTGAGAAAAAATTCAATTTTCCGAAAACAAAATTTGGTCTCATCTAAAGCATTCCATGGCGCCATCAATCTACTGCTCAGTCGATGGAAAAAAAATGCGTTCTGGTTGCCTCTCACATAGTTCTGGAGTTCTATGTACGTTTTATTGATAGTTCAGTTGTGACAAACGATTTTTTCTTTCGTTAGGGGGGGGGGGGGGGGCAACTTCACAAAATTACCTCGAGTGTTCCGTTGAAAATTTTAGTCTGACGAGGAAAAGTTGTAGAGATATTTGACAGAACTCTTGCGGGGGCAACCAGAACTCTGAGAAAAAATTCAATTTTCTGGAAAAAAAGTTTGGTCTCATCTAAAGCCATCGTGCCATCGATCTAGTGCTCAGTCGACGCAAAAAAATCCGTTCTGGTTACCTCTCACATAGTTCTGGAGCTCTATGTACTTTTTATTGATAGTTCAGTTGTTCCTAACGATTTTTTTTTTCGCTAGGTGGGGGGGGGCAACTTCACAAAATTATCTCGAGCGTTCCGTTGGAAATATTTGTCTGACGAGGAAAACTTGTAAATATATTTGACAGAACTCTTGCGGGGTCAACCAGAACTCTGAGAAAAAAATCAATTTTCCGCTGAAAAAAATTGGTCTCATCTAAAGCATTCCATCGCGCGATCGATCTACTGCTCAGTCGACGGAAAAAAATCCGTTCTGGTTGCCTCTCACTTAGTTCTGGAGCTCTATGTACGTTTTATTGATACTTTAGTTGTTACTAACGATTTTTTATCTTTTGTTAGGGGGTGGGGCAACTTCACAAAATTATCTCGAGTGTTCCGTTGAAAATATTTATCTGACGAGGAAAAGTTGTAGAGATATTTGACAGAACTCATGCGGGGGCAACCAGAACTCTGAGAAAAAATTCAATCTTCCGAAAACAAAATTTGGTCTCATCTAAAGCATTCCATCGCGCCATCAATCTACTGCTCAGTCGATGGAAAAAAAATCCGTTCTGGTTGCCTCTCACATAGTTTTAGAGTTCCATGTACTTTTCATTGAAATTTCAGTCGGTACTAACGATTTTTTTCTTTCGTTAGGGGGGGGGGGGGGGCAACTTCACAAAATTATCTCGAGTGTTCCGTTGAAAATATGTGTCTAACGAGGAAAAGTTGTAAAGATATTTGACAAAACTCTTGCGGGGGCAACCAGAACTCTGAGAAAAAATGCAATTTCCCGAAAAAAAAATTTGGTCTCATCTAAAGCATTCCATCGCACCATCAATCTACTGCTCAGTCGACGGAAAAAAATCCGTTCTGGTTGCCTCTCACATAGTTCTGGAGTTCTATGTACGTTTTATTGATAGTTCAGTTGTGACTAACGATTTTTTCTTTCGTTAGGGGGGCGGGGGCAACTTCACAAAATTACCTCGAGTGTTCCGTTGAAAATTTTAGTCTGACGAGGAAAAGTTGTAGAGATATTTGACAGAACTCTTGCGGGGGCAACCAGAACTCTGAGAAAAAATTCAATTTTCCGAAAACAAAATTTGGTCTCATCTAAAGCATTCCATGGCGCCATCAATCTACTGCTCAGTCGATGGAAAAAAAATCCGTTCTGGTTGCCTCTCACATAGTTCTGGAGTTCTATGTACGGTTTATTGATAGTTCAGTTGTGACAAACGATTTTTTCTTTCGTTAGGGGGGGGGGGGCCAACTTCACAAAATTACCTCGAGTGTTCCGTTGAAAATTTTAGTCTGACGAGGAAAAGTTGTAGAGATATTTGACAGAACTCTTGCGGGGGCAACCAGAACTCTGAGAAAAAATTCAATTTTGTGAAAAAAAAGTTTAGTCTCATCTAAAGCCATCGTGCGATCGATCTAGTGCTCAGTCGACGCAAAAAAATCCGTTCTGGTTACCTCTCACATAGTTCTGGAGCTCTATGTACTTTTTATTGATAGTTCAGTTGTTCCTAACGATTTTTTTTTTCGTTAGGTGGGGGGGGGGGGGGGCGGGCAACTTCACAAAATTATCTCGAGCGTTCCGTTGGAAATATTTGTCTGACGAGGAAAACTTGTAAATATATTTGACAGAACTCTTGCGGGGTCAACCAGAACTCTGAGAAAAAAATCAATTTTCCGCTGAAAAAAATTGGTCTCATCTAAAGCATTCCATCGCGCGATCGATCTACTGCTCAGTCGACGGAAAAAAATCCGTTCTGGTTGCCTCTCACTTAGTTCTGGAGCTCTATGTACGTTTTATTGAGGCTTTAGTTGTTACTAACGATTTTTTATCTTTGGTTAGGGGGTGGGGCAACTTCACAAAATTATCTCGAGTGTTCCGTTGAAAATATTTATCTGACGAGGAAAAGTTGTAGAGATATTTGACAGAACTCATGCGGGGGCAACCAGAACTCTGAGAAAAAATTCAATTTTCCGAAAACAAAATTTGGTCTCATCTAAAGCATTCCATCGCGCCATCAATCTACTGCTCAGTCGATGGAAAAAAAAATCCGTTCTGGTTGCCTCTCACATAGTTTTAGAGTTCCATGTACTTTTCATTGAAATTTCAGTTGGTACTAACGATTTTTTTCTTTCGTTAGGGGGGGGGGGGGCAACTTCACAAAATTATCTCGAGTGTTCCGTTGAAAATATGTGTCTAACGAGGAAAAGTTGTAGAGATATTTGACAAAACTCTTGCGGGGGCAACCAGAACTCTGAGAAAAAATGCAATTTCCCGAAAAAAAAATTTGGTCTCATCTAAAGCATTCCATTGCACCATCAATCTACTGCTCAGTCGACGGGAAAAAATCCGTTCTGGTTGCCTCTCACATAGTTCTGGAGTTCTATGTACGTTTTATTGATAGTTCAGTTGTGACTAACGATTTTTTCTTTCGTTAGGGGGGCGGGGGCAACTTCACAAAATTACCTCGAGTGTTCCGTTGAAAATTTTAGTCTGACGAGGAAAAGTTGTAGAGATATTTGACAGAACTCTTGCGGGGGCAACCAGAACTCTGAGAAAAAATTCAATTTTCCGAAAACAAAATTTGGTCTCATCTAAAGCATTCCATGGCGCCATCAATCTACTGCTCAGTCGATGGAAAAAAAATCCGTTCTGGTTGCCTCTCACATAGTTCTGGAGTTCTATGTACGGTTTATTGATAGTTCAGTTGTGACAAACGATTTTTTCTTTCGTTAGGGGGGGGGGGCCAACTTCACAAAATTACCTCGAGTGTTCCGTTGAAAATTTTAGTCTGACGAGGAAAAGTTCTAGAGATATTTGACAGAACTCTTGCGGGGGCAACCAGAACTCTGAGAAAAAATTCAATTTTGTGAAAAAAAAGTTTAGTCTCATCTAAAGCCATCGTGCGATCGATCTAGTGCTCAGTCGACGCAAAAAAATCCGTTCTGGTTACCTCTCACATAGTTCTGGAGCTCTATGTACTTTTTATTGATAGTTCAGTTGTTCCTAACGATTTTTTTTTTCGCTAGGTGGGGGGGGCGGGCAACTTCACAAAATTATCTCGAGCGTTCCGTTGGAAATATTTGTCTGACGAGGAAAACTTGTAAATATATTTGACAGAACTCTTGCGGGGTCAACCAGAACTCTGAGAAAAAAATCAATTTTCCGCTGAAAAAAATTGGTCTCATCTAAAGCATTCCATCGCGCGATCGATCTACTGCTCAGTCGACGGAAAAAAATCCGTTCTGGTTGCCTCTCACTTAGTTCTGGAGCTCTATGTACGTATTATTGATACTTTAGTTGTTACGAACGATTTTTTATCTTTTGTTAGGGGGTGCGGCAACTTCACAAAATTATCTCGAGTGTTCCGTTGAAAATATTTATCTGACGAGGAAAAGTTGTAGAGATATTTGACAGAACTCATGCGGGGGCAACCAGAACTCTGAGAAAAAATTCAATTTTCCGAAAACTAAATTTGGTCTCATCTAAAGCATTCCATCGCGCCATCAATCTACTGCTCAGTCGATGGAAAAAAAATCCGTTCTGGTTGCCTCTCACATAGTTTTAGAGTTCCATGTACTTTTCATTGAAATTTAAGTTGGTACTAACGATTTTTTTCTTTAGTTAGGGGGGGGGGGGGGCAACTTCACAAAATTATCTCGAGTGTTCCGTTGAAAGTATGTGTCTAACGAGGAAAAGTTGTAGAGATATTTGACAGAACTCTTGCGGGGGCAACCAGAACTCTGAGAAAAAATGGAATTTCCAGAAAAAAAAATTTGGTCTCATCTAAAGCATTCCATCGCACCATCAATCTACTGCTCAGTCGACGGAAAAAAATCCGTTCTGGTTGCCTCTCACATAGTTCTGGAGTTCTATGTACGTTTTATTGATAGTTCAGTTGTGACTAACGATTTTTTCTTTCGTTAGGGGGGGGGGGGGCAACTTCACAAAATTACCTCGAGTGTTCCGTTGAAAATTTTAGTCTGACGAGGAAAAGTTGTAGAGATATTTGACAGAACTCTTGCGGGGGCAACCAGAACTCTGAGAAAAAATTCAATTTTCCGAAAACAAAATTTGGTCTCATCTAAAGCATTCCATCGCGCCATCAATCTACTGCTCAGTCGATGGAAAAAAAATCCGTTCTGGTTGCCTCTCACATAGTTCTAGAGTTCCATGTACTTTTCATTGAAATTTCAGCTGGTCCCAACGATTTTTTTCTTTCGTTAGGGGCGGGGGGGCAACTTCACAAAATTATCTCGAGTGTTCCGTTGAAAATATGTGTCTAACGAGGAAAAGTTGTAGAGATATTTGACAGAACTCTTGCGGGGGCAACCAGAACTCTGAGAAAAAATGCAATTTCCCGAAAAAAAAATTTGGTCTCATCTAAAGCATTCCATCGCACCATCAATCTACTGCTCAGTCGACGGAAAAAAATCCGTTCTGGTTGCCTCTCACATAGTTCTGGAGTTCTATGTACGTTTTATTGATAGTTCAGTTGTGACTATCGATTTTTTCTTTCGATAGGGGGGGGGGGGCAACTTCACAAAATTACCTCGAGTGTTCCGTTGAAAATTTTAGTCTGACGAGGAAAAGTTGTAGAGATATTTGACAGAACTCTTGCGGGGGCAACCAGAACTCTGAGAAAAAATTCAATTTTCCGAAAAAAAAGTTTGGTCTCATCTAAAGCCATCGTGCAATCGATCTAGTGCTCAGTCGACGCAAAAAAATCCGTTCTGGTTACCTCTCACATAGTTCTGGAGCTCTATGTACTTTTTATTGATAGTTCAGTTGTTCCTAACGATTTTTTTCTTTCGTTAGGTGGGGGGGGGGGGGGGCAACTTCACAAAATTATCTCGAGCGTTCCGTTGGAAATATTTGTCTGACGAGGAAAACTTGTAAATATATTTGACAGAACTCTTGCGGGGTCAACCAGAACTCTGAGAAAAAAATCAATTTTCCGCTGAAAAAAATTGGTCTCATCTAAAGCATTCCATCGCGCGATCGATCTACTGCTCAGTCGACGGAAAAAAATCCGTTCTGGTTGCCTCTCACTTAGTTCTGGAGCTCTATGTACGTTTTATTGATACTTTAGTTGTTACTAACGATTTTTTATCTTTGGTTAGGGGGTGGGGCAACTTCACAAAATTATCTCGAGTGTTCCGTTGAAAATATTTATCTGACGAGGAAAAGTTGTAGAGATATTTGACAGAACTCATGCGGGGGCAACCAGAACTCTGAGAAAAAATTCAATTTTCCGAAAACAAAATTTGGTCTCATCTAAAGCATTCCATCGCGCCATCAATCTACTGCTCAGTCGATGGAAAAAAAATCCGTTCTGGTTGCCTCTCACATAGTTTTAGAGTTCCATGTACTTTTCATTGAAATTTCAGTTGGTACTAACGATTTTTTTCTTTCGTTAGGGGGGCGGGGGGCAATTTCACAAAATTATCTCGAGTGTTCCGTTGAAAATATGTGTCTAACGAGGAAAACTTGTAGAGATATTTGACAGAACTCTTGCGGGGGCAACCAGAACTCTGAGAAAAAATGCAATTTCCCGAAAAAAAAATTTGGTCTCATCTAAAGCATTCCATCGCACCATCAATCTACTGCTCAGTCGACGGAAAAAAATCCGTTCTGGTTGCCTCTCACATAGTTCTGGAGTTCTATGTACGTTTTATTGATAGTTCAGTTGTGACTAACGATTTTTTCTTTCGTTAGGGGGGGGGGGCAACTTCACAAAATTACCTCGAGTGTTC
Source organism: Ophion slaviceki (assembly GCA_944452715.1). NCBI lineage: Eukaryota > Metazoa > Arthropoda > Insecta > Hymenoptera > Ichneumonidae > Ophion > Ophion slaviceki. Next base: position 27,354,676 of record OX101793.1, on the reverse strand, counting down.
CGTTGAAAATTTTAGTCTGACGAGGAAAAGTTGTAGAGATATTTGACAGAACTCTTGCGGGGGCAACCAGAACTCTGAGAAAAAATTCAATTTTCCGAAAACAAAATTTGGTCTCATCTAAAGCATTCCATCGCGCCATCAATCTACTGCTCAGTCGATGGAAAAAAAATCCGTTCTGGTTGCCTCTCACATAGTTCTGGAGTTCTATGTACGTTTTAGTGACAGTTCAGTTGTGACTAACGATTTTTTCTTTCGTTAGGGGGTGGGGGGCAACTTCACAAAATTACCTCGAGTGTTCCGTTGAAAATTTTAGTCTGACGAGGAAAAGTTGTAGAGATATTTGACAGAACTCATGCGGGGGCAACCAGAACTCTGAGAAAAAATTCAATTTTCCGAAAACAAAATTTGGTCTCATCTAAAGCATTCCATCGCGCCATCAATCTACTGCTCAGTCGATGGAAAAAAAATCCGTTCTGGTTGCCTCTCACATAGTTCTAGAGTTCCATGTACTTTTCATTGAAATTTCAGCTGGTACTAACGATTTTTTTCTTTCGTTAGGGGCGGGGGGGGCAACTTCACAAAATTATCTCGAGTTTTCCGTTGAAAATATGTGTCTAGCGAGGAAAAGTTGTAGAGATATTTGACAGAACTCTTGCGGGGGCAACCAGAACTCTGAGAAAAAATGCAATTTCCCGAAAAAAAAATTTGGTCTCATCTAAAGCATTCCATCGCACGATCAATCTACTGCTCAGTCGACGGAAAAAAATCCGTTCTGGTTGCCTCTCACATAGTTCTGGAGTTCTATGTACGTTTTATTGATAGTTCAGTTGTGACAAACGATTTTTTCTTTCGTTAGGGGGGGGGGGGGGGGCAACTTCACAAAATTACCTCGAGTGTTCCGTTGAAAATTTTAGTCTGACGAGGAAAAGTTGTAGAGATATTTGACAGAACTCTTGCGGGGGCAACCAGAACTCTGAGAAAAAATTCAATTTTCTGGAAAAAAAGTTTGGTCTCATCTAAAGCCATCGTGCCATCGATCTAGTGCTCAGTCGACGCAAAAAAATCCGTTCTGGTTACCTCTCACATAGTTCTGGAGCTCTATGTACTTTTTATTGATAGTTCAGTTGTTCCTAACGATTTTTTTTTTCGCTAGGTGGGGGGGGGCAACTTCACAAAATTATCTCGAGCGTTCCGTTGGAAATATTTGTCTGACGAGGAAAACTTGTAAATATATTTGACAGAACTCTTGCGGGGTCAACCAGAACTCTGAGAAAAAAATCAATTTTCCGCTGAAAAAAATTGGTCTCATCTAAAGCATTCCATCGCGCGATCGATCTACTGCTCAGTCGACGGAAAAAAATCCGTTCTGGTTGCCTCTCACTTAGTTCTGGAGCTCTATGTACGTTTTATTGATACTTTAGTTGTTACTAACGATTTTTTATCTTTTGTTAGGGGGTGGGGCAACTTCACAAAATTATCTCGAGTGTTCCGTTGAAAATATTTATCTGACGAGGAAAAGTTGTAGAGATATTTGACAGAACTCATGCGGGGGCAACCAGAACTCTGAGAAAAAATTCAATCTTCCGAAAACAAAATTTGGTCTCATCTAAAGCATTCCATCGCGCCATCAATCTACTGCTCAGTCGATGGAAAAAAAATCCGTTCTGGTTGCCTCTCACATAGTTTTAGAGTTCCATGTACTTTTCATTGAAATTTCAGTCGGTACTAACGATTTTTTTCTTTCGTTAGGGGGGGGGGGGGGGCAACTTCACAAAATTATCTCGAGTGTTCCGTTGAAAATATGTGTCTAACGAGGAAAAGTTGTAAAGATATTTGACAAAACTCTTGCGGGGGCAACCAGAACTCTGAGAAAAAATGCAATTTCCCGAAAAAAAAATTTGGTCTCATCTAAAGCATTCCATCGCACCATCAATCTACTGCTCAGTCGACGGAAAAAAATCCGTTCTGGTTGCCTCTCACATAGTTCTGGAGTTCTATGTACGTTTTATTGATAGTTCAGTTGTGACTAACGATTTTTTCTTTCGTTAGGGGGGCGGGGGCAACTTCACAAAATTACCTCGAGTGTTCCGTTGAAAATTTTAGTCTGACGAGGAAAAGTTGTAGAGATATTTGACAGAACTCTTGCAGGGGCAACCAGAACTCTGAGAAAAAATTCAATTTTCCGAAAACAAAATTTGGTCTCATCTAAAGCATTCCATGGCGCCATCAATCTACTGCTCAGTCGATGGAAAAAAAATCCGTTCTGGTTGCCTCTCACATAGTTCTGGAGTTCTATGTACGGTTTATTGATAGTTCAGTTGTGACAAACGATTTTTTCTTTCGTTAGGGGGGGGGGGCCAACTTCACAAAATTACCTCGAGTGTTCCGTTGAAAATTTTAGTCTGACGAGGAAAAGTTGTAGAGATATTTGACAGAACTCTTGCGGGGGCAACCAGAACTCTGAGAAAAAATTCAATTTTGTGAAAAAAAAGTTTAGTCTCATCTAAAGCCATCGTGCGATCGATCTAGTGCTCAGTCGACGCAAAAAAATCCGTTCTGGTTACCTCTCACATAGTTCTGGAGCTCTATGTACTTTTTATTGATAGTTCAGTTGTTCCTAACGATTTTTTTTTTCGTTAGGTGGGGGGGGGGGGGGGCGGGCAACTTCACAAAATTATCTCGAGCGTTCCGTTGGAAATATTTGTCTGACGAGGAAAACTTGTAAATATATTTGACAGAACTCTTGCGGGGTCAACCAGAACTCTGAGAAAAAAATCAATTTTCCGCTGAAAAAAATTGGTCTCATCTAAAGCATTCCATCGCGCGATCGATCTACTGCTCAGTCGACGGAAAAAAATCCGTTCTGGTTGCCTCTCACTTAGTTCTGGAGCTCTATGTACGTTTTATTGAGGCTTTAGTTGTTACTAACGATTTTTTATCTTTGGTTAGGGGGTGGGGCAACTTCACAAAATTATCTCGAGTGTTCCGTTGAAAATATTTATCTGACGAGGAAAAGTTGTAGAGATATTTGACAGAACTCATGCGGGGGCAACCAGAACTCTGAGAAAAAATTCAATTTTCCGAAAACAAAATTTGGTCTCATCTAAAGCATTCCATCGCGCCATCAATCTACTGCTCAGTCGATGGAAAAAAAAATCCGTTCTGGTTGCCTCTCACATAGTTTTAGAGTTCCATGTACTTTTCATTGAAATTTCAGTTGGTACTAACGATTTTTTTCTTTCGTTAGGGGGGGGGGGGGCAACTTCACAAAATTATCTCGAGTGTTCCGTTGAAAATATGTGTCTAACGAGGAAAAGTTGTAGAGATATTTGACAAAACTCTTGCGGGGGCAACCAGAACTCTGAGAAAAAATGCAATTTCCCGAAAAAAAAATTTGGTCTCATCTAAAGCATTCCATTGCACCATCAATCTACTGCTCAGTCGACGGGAAAAAATCCGTTCTGGTTGCCTCTCACATAGTTCTGGAGTTCTATGTACGTTTTATTGATAGTTCAGTTGTGACTAACGATTTTTTCTTTCGTTAGGGGGGCGGGGGCAACTTCACAAAATTACCTCGAGTGTTCCGTTGAAAATTTTAGTCTGACGAGGAAAAGTTGTAGAGATATTTGACAGAACTCTTGCGGGGGCAACCAGAACTCTGAGAAAAAATTCAATTTTCCGAAAACAAAATTTGGTCTCATCTAAAGCATTCCATGGCGCCATCAATCTACTGCTCAGTCGATGGAAAAAAAATCCGTTCTGGTTGCCTCTCACATAGTTCTGGAGTTCTATGTACGGTTTATTGATAGTTCAGTTGTGACAAACGATTTTTTCTTTCGTTAGGGGGGGGGGGCCAACTTCACAAAATTACCTCGAGTGTTCCGTTGAAAATTTTAGTCTGACGAGGAAAAGTTCTAGAGATATTTGACAGAACTCTTGCGGGGGCAACCAGAACTCTGAGAAAAAATTCAATTTTGTGAAAAAAAAGTTTAGTCTCATCTAAAGCCATCGTGCGATCGATCTAGTGCTCAGTCGACGCAAAAAAATCCGTTCTGGTTACCTCTCACATAGTTCTGGAGCTCTATGTACTTTTTATTGATAGTTCAGTTGTTCCTAACGATTTTTTTTTTCGCTAGGTGGGGGGGGCGGGCAACTTCACAAAATTATCTCGAGCGTTCCGTTGGAAATATTTGTCTGACGAGGAAAACTTGTAAATATATTTGACAGAACTCTTGCGGGGTCAACCAGAACTCTGAGAAAAAAATCAATTTTCCGCTGAAAAAAATTGGTCTCATCTAAAGCATTCCATCGCGCGATCGATCTACTGCTCAGTCGACGGAAAAAAATCCGTTCTGGTTGCCTCTCACTTAGTTCTGGAGCTCTATGTACGTATTATTGATACTTTAGTTGTTACGAACGATTTTTTATCTTTTGTTAGGGGGTGCGGCAACTTCACAAAATTATCTCGAGTGTTCCGTTGAAAATATTTATCTGACGAGGAAAAGTTGTAGAGATATTTGACAGAACTCATGCGGGGGCAACCAGAACTCTGAGAAAAAATTCAATTTTCCGAAAACTAAATTTGGTCTCATCTAAAGCATTCCATCGCGCCATCAATCTACTGCTCAGTCGATGGAAAAAAAATCCGTTCTGGTTGCCTCTCACATAGTTTTAGAGTTCCATGTACTTTTCATTGAAATTTCAGTTGGTACTAACGATTTTTTTCTTTCGTTAGGGGGGGGGGGGGGCAACTTCACAAAATTATCTCGAGTGTTCCGTTGAAAGTATGTGTCTAACGAGGAAAAGTTGTAGAGATATTTGACAGAACTCTTGCGGGGGCAACCAGAACTCTGAGAAAAAATGGAATTTCCAGAAAAAAAAATTTGGTCTCATCTAAAGCATTCCATCGCACCATCAATCTACTGCTCAGTCGACGGAAAAAAATCCGTTCTGGTTGCCTCTCACATAGTTCTGGAGTTCTATGTACGTTTTATTGATAGTTCAGTTGTGACTAACGATTTTTTCTTTCGTTAGGGGGGGGGGGGGCAACTTCACAAAATTACCTCGAGTGTTCCGTTGAAAATTTTAGTCTGACGAGGAAAAGTTGTAGAGATATTTGACAGAACTCTTGCGGGGGCAACCAGAACTCTGAGAAAAAATTCAATTTTCCGAAAACAAAATTTGGTCTCATCTAAAGCATTCCATCGCGCCATCAATCTACTGCTCAGTCGATGGAAAAAAAATCCGTTCTGGTTGCCTCTCACATAGTTCTAGAGTTCCATGTACTTTTCATTGAAATTTCAGCTGGTCCCAACGATTTTTTTCTTTCGTTAGGGGCGGGGGGGCAACTTCACAAAATTATCTCGAGTGTTCCGTTGAAAATATGTGTCTAACGAGGAAAAGTTGTAGAGATATTTGACAGAACTCTTGCGGGGGCAACCAGAACTCTGAGAAAAAATGCAATTTCCCGAAAAAAAAATTTGGTCTCATCTAAAGCATTCCATCGCACCATCAATCTACTGCTCAGTCGACGGAAAAAAATCCGTTCTGGTTGCCTCTCACATAGTTCTGGAGTTCTATGTACGTTTTATTGATAGTTCAGTTGTGACTATCGATTTTTTCTTTCGATAGGGGGGGGGGGGCAACTTCACAAAATTACCTCGAGTGTTCCGTTGAAAATTTTAGTCTGACGAGGAAAAGTTGTAGAGATATTTGACAGAACTCTTGCGGGGGCAACCAGAACTCTGAGAAAAAATTCAATTTTCCGAAAAAAAAGTTTGGTCTCATCTAAAGCCATCGTGCAATCGATCTAGTGCTCAGTCGACGCAAAAAAATCCGTTCTGGTTACCTCTCACATAGTTCTGGAGCTCTATGTACTTTTTATTGATAGTTCAGTTGTTCCTAACGATTTTTTTCTTTCGTTAGGTGGGGGGGGGGGGGGGCAACTTCACAAAATTATCTCGAGCGTTCCGTTGGAAATATTTGTCTGACGAGGAAAACTTGTAAATATATTTGACAGAACTCTTGCGGGGTCAACCAGAACTCTGAGAAAAAAATCAATTTTCCGCTGAAAAAAATTGGTCTCATCTAAAGCATTCCATCGCGCGATCGATCTACTGCTCAGTCGACGGAAAAAAATCCGTTCTGGTTGCCTCTCACTTAGTTCTGGAGCTCTATGTACGTTTTATTGATACTTTAGTTGTTACTAACGATTTTTTATCTTTGGTTAGGGGGTGGGGCAACTTCACAAAATTATCTCGAGTGTTCCGTTGAAAATATTTATCTGACGAGGAAAAGTTGTAGAGATATTTGACAGAACTCATGCGGGGGCAACCAGAACTCTGAGAAAAAATTCAATTTTCCGAAAACAAAATTTGGTCTCATCTAAAGCATTCCATCGCGCCATCAATCTACTGCTCAGTCGATGGAAAAAAAATCCGTTCTGGTTGCCTCTCACATAGTTTTAGAGTTCCATGTACTTTTCATTGAAATTTCAGTTGGTACTAACGATTTTTTTCTTTCGTTAGGGGGGCGGGGGGCAATTTCACAAAATTATCTCGAGTGTTCCGTTGAAAATATGTGTCTAACGAGGAAAACTTGTAGAGATATTTGACAGAACTCTTGCGGGGGCAACCAGAACTCTGAGAAAAAATGCAATTTCCCGAAAAAAAAATTTGGTCTCATCTAAAGCATTCCATCGCACCATCAATCTACTGCTCAGTCGACGGAAAAAAATCCGTTCTGGTTGCCTCTCACATAGTTCTGGAGTTCTATGTACGTTTTATTGATAGTTCAGTTGTGACTAACGATTTTTTCTTTCGTTAGGGGGGGGCGGCAACTTCACAAAATTACCTCGAGTGTTCCGTTGAAAATTTTAGTCTGACGAGGAAAAGTTGTAGAGATATTTGACAGAACTCTTGCGGGGGCAACCAGAACTCTGAGAAAAAATTCAATTTTCCGAAAACAAAATTTGGTCTCATCTAAAGCATTCCATCGCGCCATCAATCTACTGCTCAGTCGATGGAAAAAAAATCCGTTCTGGTTGCCTCTCACATAGTTCTGGAGTTCTATGTACGTTTTAGTGACAGTTCAGTTGTGACTAACGATTTTTTCTTTCGTTAGGGGGTGGGGGGCAACTTCACAAAATTACCTCGAGTGTTCCGTTGAAAATTTTAGTCTGACGAGGAAAAGTTGTAGAGATATTTGACAGAACTCATGCGGGGGCAACCAGAACTCTGAGAAAAAATTCAATTTTCCGAAAACAAAATTTGGTCTCATCTAAAGCATTCCATCGCGCCATCAATCTACTGCTCAGTCGATGGAAAAAAAATCCGTTCTGGTTGCCTCTCACATAGTTCTAGAGTTCCATGTACTTTTCATTGAAATTTCAGCTGGTACTAACGATTTTTTTCTTTCGTTAGGGGCGGGGGGGCAACTTCACAAAATTATCTCGAGTTTTCCGTTGAAAATATGTGTCTAGCGAGGAAAAGTTGTAGAGATATTTGACAGAACTCTTGCGGGGGCAACCAGAACTCTGAGAAAAAATGCAATTTCCCGAAAAAAAAATTTGGTCTCATCTAAAGCATTCCATCGCACGATCAATCTACTGCTCAGTCGACGGAAAAAAATCCGTTCTGGTTGCCTCTCACATAGTTCTGGAGTTCTATGTACGTTTTATTGATAGTTCAGTTGTGACTAGCGATTTTTTCTTTCGATAGGGGGGGGGGGGGGCAACTTCACAAAATTTCCTCGAGTGTTCCGTTGAAAATTTTAGTCTGACGAGGAAAAGTTGTAGAGATATTTGACAGAACTCTTCCGGGGGCAACCAGAACTCTGAGAAAAAATTCAATTTTCCGAAAAAAAAGTTTGGTTTCATCTAAAGCATTCAATAAAGCGTTCAATCTACTGCTCAGTCGAAAGAAAAAAAATCCGTTCTGGTTGTCTCTCACATAGTTTTGGATTTCCAGGTACTTTTTATTGAAATTTCAAATGGTACTAACGGTTTTTTTCTTTCGCTAGGGGGGTGGGGGCAACTCTAGAAAATTATCTCGAGTGTTCCGATGAAAATATTTGTCTGACGCGGAAAAGTTATAAAGATATTCGACAGAATCCTTGCGGGGGCCACCAGAATTCTGAGAAAAAACTCAATTTTCCGAAAAAAAATTTGGTCCCATCTAAAGCTTTCCATCGCGCCATCGATCTACTGCTCAGCCTACGCATAAAAATCCTTTCTGGTTGCCTCTCACATAATTCTGGAGTTCTATGTACTTTTTATTGATTGTTCAGTTGTTACTCACGATTTTTTTCTTTCGTTGGAGGGGGGTGGGGGGCATCTTCACAAAATTATCTCGAGTGTTCCGTTGAAAATACTTGTCTGACGAGGAAAAGTTCTAAAGATATTTGACAGAACTCTTACGAATGCAACCAGAACTCTATGAAAACATTTAATTTTCCGAAGAAAAAAAAGTTGGTCTCATCCAAAGCATTCCATCGCGCTTTCGATCTACTGCTCAGTCGACAGAAAAGAAATCCGTTTTGATTGCCTCTCACATAGTCTGGAGTTCTATGTACTTTTTATTGATAGTTCAGTTCTTGCTAACGATTTTTTTCTTTCGTTAGGGGGGGGGGGGGGCAACTTCACAAAATTACCCCGAGTGTTCCCCTGAAAATATTTGTCTGACGAGGAAAAGTTGTAGAGATATTTGACAGAACTCTTGCGGCGGCAACCGGAACTCTGAGAAAAAATTCAATTTTCTGAAAAAAAAGTTTGGTCTCATCTAAAGCCATCGTGCCATCGATCGAGTGCTCAGTCGACGCAAAAAAATCCGTTCTGGTTACCTCTCACATAGTTCTGGAGCTCTATGTACTTTTTATTGATAGTTCAGTTGTTCCTAACGATTTTTTTCTTTCGTTAGGTGGGGGGGGGGGGCAACTTCACAAAATTATCTCGAGCGTTCCGTTGAAAATATTTGTCTGACGAGGAAAACTTGTAAATATATTTGACAGAACTCTTGCGGGGTCAACCAGAACTCTGAGAAAAAAATCAATTTTCCGCTGAAAAAAATTGGTCTCATCTAAAGCATTCCATCGCGCGATCGATCTACTGCTCAGTCGACGGAAAAAAATCCGTTCTGGTTGCCTCTCACTTAGTTCTGGAGCTCTATGTACGTTTTATTGAGGCTTTAGTTGTTACTAACGATTTTTTATCTTTGGTTAGGGGGTGGGGCAACTTCACAAAATTATCTCGAGTGTTCCGTTGAAAATATTTATCTGACGAGGAAAAGTTGTAGAGATATTTGACAGAACTCATGCGGGGGCAACCAGAACTCTGAGAAAAAATTCAATTTTCCGAAAACAAAATTTGGTCTCATCTAAAGCATTCCATCGCGCCATCAATCTACTGCTCAGTCGATGGAAAAAAAAATCCGTTCTGGTTGCCTCTCACATAGTTTTAGAGTTCCATGTACTTTTCATTGAAATTTCAGTTGGTACTAACGATTTTTTTCTTTCGTTAGGGGGGGGGGGGGCAACTTCACAAAATTATCTCGAGTGTTCCGTTGAAAATATGTGTCTAACGAGGAAAAGTTGTAGAGATATTTGACAAAACTCTTGCGGGGGCAACCAGAACTCTGAGAAAAAATGCAATTTCCCGAAAAAAAAATTTGGTCTCATCTAAAGCATTCCATTGCACCATCAATCTACTGCTCAGTCGACGGGAAAAAATCCGTTCTGGTTGCCTCTCACATAGTTCTGGAGTTCTATGTACGTTTTATTGATAGTTCAGTTGTGACTAACGATTTTTTCTTTCGTTAGGGGGGCGGGGGCAACTTCACAAAATTACCTCGAGTGTTCCGTTGAAAATTTTAGTCTGACGAGGAAAAGTTGTAGAGATATTTGACAGAACTCATGCGGGGGCAACCAGAACTCTGAGAAAAAATTCAATTTTCCGAAAACAAAATTTGGTCTCATCTAAAGCATTCCATGGCGCCATCAATCTACTGCTCAGTCGATGGAAAAAAAATCCGTTCTGGTTGCCTCTCACATAGTTCTGGAGTTCTATGTACGGTTTATTGATAGTTCAGTTGTGACAAACGATTTTTTCTTTCGTTAGGGGGGGGGGGGCCAACTTCACAAAATTACCTCGAGTGTTCCGTTGAAAATTTTAGTCTGACGAGGAAAAGTTCTAGAGATATTTGACAGAACTCTTGCGGGGGCAACCAGAACTCTGAGAAAAAATTCAATTTTGTGAAAAAAAAGTTTAGTCTCATCTAAAGCCATCGTGCGATCGATCTAGTGCTCAGTCGACGCAAAAAAATCCGTTCTGGTTACCTCTCACATAGTTCTGGAGCTCTATGTACTTTTTATTGATAGTTCAGTTGTTCCTAACGATTTTTTTTTTCGCTAGGTGGGGGGGGCGGGCAACTTCACAAAATTATCTCGAGCGTTCCGTTGGAAATATTTGTCTGACGAGGAAAACTTGTAAATATATTTGACAGAACTCTTGCGGGGTCAACCAGAACTCTGAGAAAAAAATCAATTTTCCGCTGAAAAAAATTGGTCTCATCTAAAGCATTCCATCGCGCGATCGATCTACTGCTCAGTCGACGGAAAAAAATCCGTTCTGGTTGCCTCTCACTTAGTTCTGGAGCTCTATGTACGTATTATTGATACTTTAGTTGTTACGAACGATTTTTTATCTTTTGTTAGGGGGTGCGGCAACTTCACAAAATTATCTCGAGTGTTCCGTTGAAAATATTTATCTGACGAGGAAAAGTTGTAGAGATATTTGACAGAACTCATGCGGGGGCAACCAGAACTCTGAGAAAAAATTCAATTTTCCGAAAACTAAATTTGGTCTCATCTAAAGCATTCCATCGCGCCATCAATCTACTGCTCAGTCGATGGAAAAAAAATCCGTTCTGGTTGCCTCTCACATAGTTTTAGAGTTCCATGTACTTTTCATTGAAATTTCAGTTGGTACTAACGATTTTTTTCTTTCGTTAGGGGGGGGGGGGGGCAACTTCACAAAATTATCTCGAGTGTTCCGTTGAAAGTATGTGTCTAACGAGGAAAAGTTGTAGAGATATTTGACAGAACTCTTGCGGGGGCAACCAGAACTCTGAGAAAAAATGGAATTTCCAGAAAAAAAAATTTGGTCTCATCTAAAGCATTCCATCGCACCATCAATCTACTGCTCAGTCGACGGAAAAAAATCCGTTCTGGTTGCCTCTCACATAGTTCTGGAGTTCTATGTACGTTTTATTGATAGTTCAGTTGTGACTAACGATTTTTTCTTTCGTTAGGGGGGGGGGGGGCAACTGCACAAAATTACCTCGAGTGTTCCGTTGAAAATTTTAGTCTGACGAGGAAAAGTTGTAGAGATATTTGACAGAACTCTTGCGGGGGCAACCAGAACTCTGAGAAAAAATTCAATTTTCCGAAAACAAAATTTGGTCTCATCTAAAGCATTCCATCGCGCCATCAATCTACTGCTCAGTCGATGGAAAAAAAATCCGTTCTGGTTGCCTCTCACATAGTTCTAGAGTTCCATGTACTTTTCATTGAAATTTCAGCTGGTCCCAACGATTTTTTTCTTTCGTTAGGGGCGGGGGGGCAACTTCACAAAATTATCTCGAGTGTTCCGTTGAAAATATGTGTCTAACGAGGAAAAGTTGTAGAGATATTTGACAGAACTCTTGCGGGGGCAACCAGAACTCTGAGAAAAAATGCAATTTCCCGAAAAAAAAATTTGGTCTCATCTAAAGCATTCCATCGCACCATCAATCTACTGCTCAGTCGACGGAAAAAAATCCGTTCTGGTTGCCTCTCACATAGTTCTGGAGTTCTATGTACGTTTTATTGATAGTTCAGTTGTGACTATCGATTTTTTCTTTCGATAGGGGGGGGGGGGCAACTTCACAAAATTACATCGAGTGTTCCGTTGAAAATTTTAGTCTGACGAGGAAAAGTTGTAGAGATATTTGACAGAACTCTTGCGGGGGCAACCAGAACTCTGAGAAAAAATTCAATTTTCCGAAAAAAAAGTTTGGTCTCATCTAAAGCCATCGTGCAATCGATCTAGTGCTCAGTCGACGCAAAAAAATCCGTTCTGGTTACCTCTCACATAGTTCTGGAGCTCTATGTACTTTTTATTGATAGTTCAGTTGTTCCTAACGATTTTTTTCTTTCGTTAGGTGGGGGGGGGGGGGGGCAACTTCACAAAATTATCTCGAGCGTTCCGTTGGAAATATTTGTCTGACGAGGAAAACTTGTAAATATATTTGACAGAACTCTTGCGGGGTCAACCAGAACTCTGAGAAAAAAATCAATTTTCCGCTGAAAAAAATTGGTCTCATCTAAAGCATTCCATCGCGCGATCGATCTACTGCTCAGTCGACGGAAAAAAATCCGTTCTGGTTGCCTCTCACTTAGTTCTGGAGCTCTATGTACGTTTTATTGATACTTTAGTTGTTACTAACGATTTTTTATCTTTGGTTAGGGGGTGGGGCAACTTCACAAAATTATCTCGAGTGTTCCGTTGAAAATATTTATCTGACGAGGAAAAGTTGTAGAGATATTTGACAGAACTCATGCGGGGGCAACCAGAACTCTGAGAAAAAATTCAATTTTCCGAAAACAAAATTTGGTCTCATCTAAAGCATTCCATCGCGCCATCAATCTACTGCTCAGTCGATGGAAAAAAAATCCGTTCTGGTTGCCTCTCACATAGTTTTAGAGTTCCATGTACTTTTCATTGAAATTTCAGTTGGTACTAACGATTTTTTTCTTTCGTTAGGGGGGCGGGGGGCAATTTCACAAAATTATCTCGAGTGTTCCGTTGAAAATATGTGTCTAACGAGGAAAACTTGTAGAGATATTTGACAGAACTCTTGCGGGGGCAACCAGAACTCTGAGAAAAAATGCAATTTCCCGAAAAAAAAATTTGGTCTCATCTAAAGCATTCCATCGCACCATCAATCTACTGCTCAGTCGACGGAAAAAAATCCGTTCTGGTTGCCTCTCACATAGTTCTGGAGTTCTATGTACGTTTTATTGATAGTTCAGTTGTGACTAACGATTTTTTCTTTCGTTAGGGGGGGGGGGCAACTTCACAAAATTACCTCGAGTGTTCCGTTGAAAATTTTAGTCTGACGAGGAAAAGTTGTAGAGATATTTGACAGAACTCTTGCGGGGGCAACCAGAACTCTGAGAAAAAATTCAATTTTCCGAAAACAAAATTTGGTCTCATCTAAAGCATTCCATCGCGCCATCAATCTACTGCTCAGTCGATGGAAAAAAAATCCGTGCTGGTTGCCTCTCACATAGTTCTGGAGTTCTATGTACGTTTTAGTGACAGTTCAGTTGTGACTAACGATTTTTTCTTTCGTTAGGGGGTGGGGGGCAACTTCACAAAATTACCTCGAGTGTTCCGTTGAAAATTTTAGTCTGACGAGGAAAAGTTGTAGAGATATTTGACAGAACTCATGCGGGGGCAACCAGAACTCTGAGAAAAAATTCAATTTTCCGAAAACAAAATTTGGTCTCATCTAAAGCATTCCATCGCGCCATCAATCTACTGCTCAGTCGATGGAAAAAAAATCCGTTCTGGTTGCCTCTCACATAGTTCTAGAGTTCCATGTACTTTTCATTGAAATTTCAGCTGGTACTAACGATTTTTTTCTTTCGTTAGGGGCGGGGGGGCAACTTCACAAACTTATCTCGAGTTTTCCGTTGAAAATATGTGTCTAGCGAGGAAAAGTTGTAGAGATATTTGACAGAACTCTTGCGGGGGCAACCAGAACTCTGAGAAAAAATGCAATTTCCCGAAAAAAAAATTTGGTCTCATCTAAAGCATTCCATCGCACGATCAATCTACTGCTCAGTCGACGGAAAAAAATCCGTTCTGGTTGCCTCTCACATAGTTCTGGAGTTCTATGTACGTTTTATTGATAGTTCAGTTGTGACTAGCGATTTTTTCTTTCGATAGGGGGGGGGGGGGGCAACTTCACAAAATTTCCTCGAGTGTTCCGTTGAAAATTTTAGTCTGACGAGGAAAAGTTGTAGAGATATTTGACAGAACTCTTCCGGGGGCAACCAGAACTCTGAGAAAAAATTCAATTTTCCGAAAAAAAAGTTTGGTTTCATCTAAAGCATTCAATAAAGCGTTCAATCTACTGCTCAGTCGAAAGAAAAAAAATCCGTTCTGGTTGTCTCTCACATAGTTTTGGATTTCCAGGTACTTTTTATTGAAATTTCAAATGGTACTAACGGTTTTTTTCTTTCGCTAGGGGGGTGGGGGCAACTCTAGAAAATTATCTCGAGTGTTCCGATGAAAATATTTGTCTGACGCGGAAAAGTTATAAAGATATTCGACAGAATCCTTGCGGGGGCCACCAGAATTCTGAGAAAAAACTCAATTTTCCGAAAAAAAATTTGGTCCCATCTAAAGCATTCCATCGCGCCATCGATCTACTGCTCAGCCGACGCATAAAAATCCTTTCTGGTTGCCTCTCACATAATTCTGGAGTTCTATGTACTTTTTATTGATTGTTCAGTTGTTACTCACGATTTTTTTCTTTCGTTGGAGGGGGGTGGGGGGCATCTTCACAAAATTATCTCGAGTGTTCCGTTGAAAATACTTGTCTGACGAGGAAAAGTTCTAAAGATATTTGACAGAACTCTTACGAATGCAACCAGAACTCTATGAAAACATTTAATTTTCCGAAGAAAAAAAAGTTGGTCTCATCCAAAGCATTCCATCGCGCTTTCGATCTACTGCTCAGTCGACAGAAAAGAAATCCGTTTTGATTGCCTCTCACATAGTCTGGAGTTCTATGTACTTTTTATTGATAGTTCAGTTCTTGCTAACGATTTTTTTCTTTCGTTAGGGGGGGGGGGGGGGCAACTTCACAAAATTACCCCGAGTGTTCCCCTGAAAATATTTGTCTGACGAGGAAAAGTTGTAGAGATATTTGACAGAACTCTTGCGGCGGCAACCGGAACTCTGAGAAAAAATTCAATTTTCTGAAAAAAAAGTTTGGTCTCATCTAAAGCCATCGTGCCATCGATCGAGTGCTCAGTCGACGCAAAAAAATCCGTTCTGGTTACCTCTCACATAGTTCTGGAGCTCTATGTACTTTTTATTGATAGTTCAGTTGTTCCTAACGATTTTTTTCTTTCGTTAGGTGGGGGGGGGGGGGCAACTTCACAAAATTATCTCGAGCGTTCCGTTGAAAATATTTGTCTGACGAGGAAAACTTGTAAATATATTTGACAGAACTCTTGCGGGGTCAACCAGAACTCTGAGAAAAAAATCAATTTTCCGCTGAAAAAAATTGGTCTCATCTAAAGCATTCCATCGCGCGATCGATCTACTGCTCAGTCGACGGAAAAAAATCCGTTCTGGTTGCCTCTCACTTAGTTCTGGAGCTCTATGTACGTTTTATTGATACTTTAGGTTGTACTAACGATTTTTTATCTTTCGTTAGGGGGTGGGGCAACTTCACAAAATTATCTCGAGTGTTCCGTTGAAAATATTTATTTGACGAGGAAAAGTTGTAGAGATATTTGACAGAACTCATGCGGGGGCAACCAGAACTCTGAGAAAAAATTCAATTTTCCGAAAACAAAATTTGGTCTCATCTAAAGCATTCCATCGCGCCATCAATCTACTGCTCAGTCGATGGAAAAAAAATCCGTTCTGGTTGCCTCTCACATAGTTTTAGAGTTCCATGTACTTTTCATTGAAATTTCAGTTGGTACTAACGATTTTTTTCTTTCGTTAGGGGGGGGGGGGCAACTTCACAAAATTATCTCGAGTGTTCCGTTGAAAATATGTGTCTAACGAGGAAAAGTTGTAGAGACATTTGACAAAACTCTTGCGGGGGCAACCAGAACTCTGAGAAAAAATGCAATTTCCCGAAAAAAAAATTTGGTCTCATCTAAAGCATTCCATCGCACCATCAATCTACTGCTCAGTCGACGGAAAAAAATCCGTTCTGGTTGCCTCTCACATAGTTCTGGAGTTCTATGTACGTTTTATTGATAGTTCAGTTGTGACTAACGATTTTTTCTTTCGTTAGGGGGGCGGGGGCAACTTCACAAAATTACCTCGAGTGTTCCGTTGAAAATTTTAGTCTGACGAGGAAAAGTTGTAGAGATATGTGACAGAACTCTTGCGGGGGCAACCAGAACTCTGAGAAAAAATTCAATTTTCCGAAAACAAAATTTGGTCTCATCTAAAGCATTCCATGGCGCCATCAATCTACTGCTCAGTCGATGGAAAAAAAATCCGTTCTGGTTGCCTCTCACATAGTTCTGGAGTTCTATGTACGTTTTATTGATAGTTCAGTTGTGACAAACGATTTTTTCTTTCGTTAGGGGGGGGGGGCAACTTCACAAAATTAACTCGAGTGTTCCGTTGAAAATTTTAGTCTGACGAGGAAAAGTTGTAGAGATATTTGACAGAACTCTTGCGGGGGCAACCAGAACTCTGAGAAAAAATTCAATTTTCTGGAAAAAAAGTTTGGTCTCATCTAAAGCCATCGTGCCATCGATCTAGTGCTCAGTCGACGCAAAAAAATCCGTTCTGGTTACCTCTCACATAGTTCTGGAGCTCTATGTACTTTTTATTGATAGTTCAGTTGTTCCTAACGATTTTTTTTTTCGTTAGGTGGGGGGGGGGGGGGGGCAACTTCACAAAATTATCTCGAGCGTTCCGTTGGAAATATTTGTCTGACGAGGAAAACTTGTAAATATATTTGACAGAACTCTTGCGGGGTCAACCAGAACTCTGAGAAAAAAATCAATTTTCCGCTGAAAAAAATTGGTCTCATCTAAAGCATTCCATCGCGCGATCGATCTACTGCTCAGTCGACGGAAAAAAATCCGTTCTGGTTGCCTCTTACTTAGTTCTGGAGCTCTATGTACGTTTTATTGATACTTTAGTTGTTACTAACGATTTTTTATCTTTTGTTAGGGGGTGGGGCAACTTCACAAAATTATCTCGAGTGTTCCGTTGAAAATATTTATCTGACGAGGAAAAGTTGTAGAGATATTTGACAGAACTCATGCGGGGGCAACCAGAACTCTGAGAAAAAATTCAATCTTCCGAAAACAAAATTTGGTCTCATCTAAAGCATTCCATCGCGCCATCAATCTACTGCTCAGTCGATGGAAAAAAAATCCGTTCTGGTTGCCTCTCACATAGTTTTAGAGTTCCATGTACTTTTCATTGAAATTTCAGTTGGTACTAACGATTTTTTTCTTTCGTTAGGGGGGGGGGGGCAACTTCACAAAATTATCTCGAGTGTTCCGTTGAAAATATGTGTCTAACGAGGAAAAGTTGTAGAGATATTTGACAAAACTCTTGCGGGGGCAACCAGAACTCTGAGAAAAAATGCAATTTCCCGAAAAAAAAATTTGGTCTCATCTAAAGCATTCCATCGCACCATCAATCTACTGCTCAGTCGACGGAAAAAAATCCGTTCTGGTTGCCTCTCACATAGTTCTGGAGTTCTATGTACGTTTTATTGATAGTTCAGTTGTGACTAACGATTTTTTCTTTCGTTAGGGGGTGGGGGCAACTTCACAAAATTACCTCGAGTGTTCCGTTGAAAATTTTAGTCTGACGAGGAAAAGTTGTAGAGATATTTGACAGAACTCTTGCGGGGGCAACCAGAACTCTGAGAAAAAATTCAATTTTCCGAAAACAAAATTTGCTCTCATCTAAAGCATTCCATGGCGCCATCAATCTACTGCTCAGTCGATGGAAAAAAAATCCGTTCTGGTTGCCTCTCACATAGTTCTGGAGTTCTATGTACGGTTTATTGATAGTTCAGTTGTGACAAACGATTTTTTCTTTCGTTAGGGGGGGGGGGGGGCAACTTCACAAAATTACCTCGAGTGTTCCGTTGAAAATTTTAGTCTGACGAAGAAAAGTTGTAGAGATATTTGACAGAACTCTTGCGGGGGCAACCAGAACTCTGAGAAAAAATTCAATTTTGTGAAAAAAAAGTTTAGTCTCATCTAAAGCCATCGTGCCATCGATCTAGTGCTCAGTCGACGCAAAAAAATCCGTTCTGGTTACCTCTCACATAGTTCTGGAGTTCTATGTACTTTTTATTGATAGTTCAGTTGTTCCTAACGATTTTTTTTTTCGTTAGGTGGGGGGGGCGGGCAACTTCACAAAATTATCTCGAGCGTTCCGTTGGAAATATTTGTCTGACGAGGAAAACTTGTAAATATATTTGACAGAACTCTTGCGGGGTCAACCAGAACTCTGAGAAAAAAATCAATTTTCCGCTGAAAAAAATTGGTCTCATCTAAAGCATTCCATCGCGCGATCGATCTACTGCTCAGTCGACGGAAAAAAATCCGTTCTGGTTGCCTCTCACTTAGTTCTGGAGCTCTATGTACGTATTATTGATACTTTAGTTGTTACGAACGATTTTTTATCTTTTGTTAGGGGGTGGGGCAACTTCACAAAATTATCTCGAGTGTTCCGTTGAAAATATTTATCTGACGAGGAAAAGTTGTAGAGATATTTGACAGAACTCATGCGGGGGCAACCAGAACTCTGAGAAAAAATTCAATTTTCCGAAAACAAAATTTGGCCTCATCTAAAGCATTCCATCGCGCCATCAATCTACTGCTCAGTCGTCGGAAAAAAAATCCGTTCTAGTTGCCTCTCACATAGTTTTAGAGTTCCATGTACTTTTCATTGAAATTTCAGTTGGTACTAACGATTTTTTTCTTTCGTTAGGGGGGCGGGGGGCAATTTCACAAAATTATCTCGAGTGTTCCGTTGAAAGAATGTGTCTAACGAGGAAAAGTTGTAGAGATATTTGACAGAACTCTTGCGGGGGCAACCAGAACTCTGAGAAAAAATGCAATTTGCCGAAAAAAAAATTTGGTCTCATCTAAAGCATTCCATCGCACCATCAATCTACTGCTCAGTCGACGGAAAAAAATCCGTTCTGGTTGCCTCTCACATAGTTCTGGAGTTCTATGTACGTTTTATTGATAGTTCAGTTGTGACTAACGATTTTTTCTTTCGTTAGGGGGGGGGGGGGCAACTTCACAAAATTACCTCGAGTGTTCCGTTGAAAATTTTAGTCTGACGAGGAAAAGTTGTAGAGATATTTGACAGAACTCTTGCGGGGGCAACCAGAACTCTGAGAAAAAATGCAATTTCCCGAAAAAAAAATTTGGTCTCATCTAAAGCATTCCATCGCACCATCAATCTACTGCTCAGTCGACGGAAAAAAATCCGTTCTGGTTGCCTCTCACATAGTTCTGGAGTTCTATGTACGTTTTATTGATAGTTCAGTTGTGACTAACGATTTTTTCTTTCGTTAGGGGGTGGGGGCAACTTCACAAAATTACCTCGAGTGTTCCGTTGAAAATTTTAGTCTGACGAGGAAAAGTTGTAGAGATATTTGACAGAACTCTTGCGGGGGCAACCAGAACTCTGAGAAAAAATTCAATTTTCCGAAAACAAAATTTGCTCTCATCTAAAGCATTCCATGGCGCCATCAATCTACTGCTCAGTCGATGGAAAAAAAATCCGTTCTGGTTGCCTCTCACATAGTTCTGGAGTTCTATGTACGGTTTATTGATAGTTCAGTTGTGACAAACGATTTTTTCTTTCGTTAGGGGGGGGGGGGGCAACTTCACAAAATTACCTCGAGTGTTCCGTTGAAAATTTTAGTCTGACGAGGAAAAGTTGTAGAGATATTTGACAGAACTCTTGCGGGGGCAACCAGAACTCTGAGAAAAAATTCAATTTTGTGAAAAAAAAGTTTAGTCTCATCTAAAGCCATCGTGCCATCGATCTAGTGCTCAGTCGACGCAAAAAAATCCGTTCTGGTTACCTCTCACATAGTTCTGGAGTTCTATGTACTTTTTATTGATAGTTCAGTTGTTCCTAACGATTTTTTTTTTCGTTAGGTGGGGGGGGCGGGCAACTTCACAAAATTATCTCGAGCGTTCCGTTGGAAATATTTGTCTGACGAGGAAAACTTGTAAATATATTTGACAGAACTCTTGCGGGGTCAACCAGAACTCTGAGAAAAAAATCAATTTTCCGCTGAAAAAAATTGGTCTCATCTAAAGCATTCCATCGCGCGATCGATCTACTGCTCAGTCGACGGAAAAAAATCCGTTCTGGTTGCCTCTCACTTAGTTCTGGAGCTCTATGTACGTATTATTGATACTTTAGTTGTTACGAACGATTTTTTATCTTTTGTTAGGGGGTGGGGCAACTTCACAAAATTATCTCGAGTGTTCCGTTGAAAATATTTATCTGACGAGGAAAAGTTGTAGAGATATTTGACAGAACTCATGCGGGGGCAACCAGAACTCTGAGAAAAAATTCAATTTTCCGAAAACAAAATTTGGCCTCATCTAAAGCATTCCATCGCGCCATCAATCTACTGCTCAGTCGTCGGAAAAAAAATCCGTTCTAGTTGCCTCTCACATAGTTTTAGAGTTCCATGTACTTTTCATTGAAATTTCAGTTGGTACTAACGATTTTTTTCTTTCGTTAGGGGGGCGGGGGGCAATTTCACAAAATTATCTCGAGTGTTCCGTTGAAAGAATGTGTCTAACGAGGAAAAGTTGTAGAGATATTTGACAGAACTCTTGCGGGGGCAACCAGAACTCTGAGAAAAAATGCAATTTGCCGAAAAAAAAATTTGGTCTCATCTAAAGCATTCCATCGCACCATCAATCTACTGCTCAGTCGACGGAAAAAAATCCGTTCTGGTTGCCTCTCACATAGTTCTGGAGTTCTATGTACGTTTTATTGATAGTTCAGTTGTGACTAACGATTTTTTCTTTCGTTAGGGGGGGGGGGGGCAACTTCACAAAATTACCTCGAGTGTTCCGTTGAAAATTTTAGTCTGACGAGGAAAAGTTGTAGAGATATTTGACAGAACTCTTGCGGGGGCAACCAGAACTCTGAGAAAAAATTCAATTTTCCGAAAACAAAATTTGGTCTCATCTAAAGCATTCCATCGCGCCATCAATCTACTGCTCAGTCGATGGAAAAAAAATCCGTTCTGGTTGCCTCTCACATAGTTCTGGAGTTCTATGTACGTTTTATTGACAGTTCAGTTGTGACTAACGATTTTTTCTTTCGTTAGGGATGGGGGGGCAACTTCACAAAATTACCTCGAGTGTTCCGTTGAAAATATTTATCTGACGAGGAAAAGTTGTAGAGATATTTGACAGAACTCATGCGGGGGCAACCAGAACTCTGAGAAAGAATTCAATTTTCCGAAAACAAAATTTGGTCTCATCTAAAGCATTCCATCGCGCCATCAATCTACTGCTCAGTCGATGGAAAAAAAATCCGTTCTGGTTGCCTCTCACATAGTTTTAGAGTTCCATGTACTTTTCATTGAACTTTCAGTTGGTACTAACAATTTTTTTCTTTCGTTAGGGGGGGGGGGCAACTTCACAAAATTATCTCGAGTGTTCCGTTGAAAGTATGTGTCTAACGAGGAAAAGTTGTAGAGATATTTGACAGAACTCTTGCGGGGGCAACCAGAACTCTGAGAAAAAATGCAATTTCCAGAAAAAAAAATTTGGTCTCATCTAAAGCATTCCATCGCACCATCAATCTACTGCTCAGTCGACGGAAAAAAATCCGTTCTGGTTGCCTCTCACATAGTTCTGGAGTTCTATGTACGTTTTATTGATAGTTCAGTTGTGACTAACGATTTTTTCTTTCGTTAGGGGGGGCGGGGGGGCAATTTCACAAAATTACCTCGAGTGTTCCGTTGAAAATTTTAGTCTGACGAGGAAAAGTTGTAGAGATATTTGACAGAACTCTTGCGGGGGCAACCAGAACTCTGAGAAAAAATTCAATTTTCCGAAAACAAAATTTGGTCTCATCTAAAGCATTCCATCGCGCCATCAATCTACTGCTCAGTCGATGGAAAAAAAATCCGTTCTGGTTCCTCTCACATAGTTCTAGAGTTCCATGTACTTTTCATTGAAATTTCAGCTGGTACCAACGATTTTTTTCTTTCGTTAGGGGCGGGGGGGCAACTTCACAAAATTATCTCGAGTGTTCCGTTGAAAATATGTGTCTAACGAGGAAAAGTTGTAGAGATATTTGACAGAACTCTTGCGGGGGCAACCAGAACTCTGAGAAAAAATGGAATTTCCCGAAAAAAAAATTTGGTCTCATCTAAAGCATTCCATCGCACCATCAATCTACTGCTCAGTCGACGGAAAAAAATCCGTTCTGGTTGCCTCTCACATAGTTCTGGAGTTCTATGTACGTTTTATTGATAGTTCAGTTGTGACTATCGATTTTTTCTTCCGATAGGGGGGGGGGGGGGCAACTTCACAAAATTACCTCGAGTGTTCCGTTGAAAATTTTAGTCTGACGAGGAAAAGTTGTAGAGATATTTGACAGAACTCTTGCGGGGGCAACCAGAACTCTGAGAAAAAATTCAATTTTCCGAAAACAAAATTTGGTCTCATCTAAAGCATTCCATGGCGCCATCAATCTACTGCTCAGTCGATGGAAAAAAAATCCGTTCTGGTTGCCTCTCACATAGTTCTGGAGTTCTATGTACGGTTTATTGATAGTTCAGTTGTGACAAACGATTTTTTCTTTCGTTAGGGGGGGGGGGGGCAACTTCACAAAATTACCTCGAGTGTTCCGTAGAAAATTTTAGTCTGACGAGGAAAAGTTGTAGAGATATTTGACAGAACTCTTGCGGGGGCAACCAGAACTCTGAGAAAAAATTCAATTTTATGAAAAAAAAGTTTGGTCTCATCTAAAGCCATCGTGCCATCGATCTAGTGCTCAGTCGACGCAAAAAAATCCGTTCTGGTTACCTCTCACATAGTTCTGGAGCTCTATGTACTTTTTATTGATAGTTCAGTTGTTCCTAACGATTTTTTTCTTTCGTTAGGTGGGGGGGGGGGGGCAACTTCACAAAATTATCTCGAGCGCTCCGTTGGAAATATTTGTCTGACGAGGAAAACTTGTAAATATATTTGACAGAACTCTTGCGGGGTCAACCAGAACTCTGAGAAAAAAATCAATTTTCCGCTGAAAAAAATTGGTCTCATCTAAAGCATTCCATCGCGCGATCGATCTACTGCTCAGTCGACGGAAAAAAATCCGTTCTGGTTGCCTCTCACTTAGTTCTGGAGCTCTATGTACGTTTTATTGATACTTTAGTTGTTACTAACGATTTTTTATCTTTGGTTAGGGGGTGGGGCAACTTCACAAAATTATCTCGAGTGTTCCGTTGAAAATATTTATCTGTCGAGGAAAAGTTGTAGAGATATTTGACAGAACTCATGCGGGGGCAACCACAACTCTGAGAAAAAATTCAATTTTCCGAAAACAAAATTTGGTCTCATCTAAAGCATTCCATCGCGCCATCAATCTACTGCTCAGTCGATGGAAAAAAAATCCGTTCTGGTTGCCTCTCACATAGTTTTAGAGTTCCATGTACTTTTCATTGAAATTTCAGTTGGTACTAACGATTTTTTTCTTTCGTTAGGGCGGGGGGGGGGGCAATTTCACAAAATTATCTCGAGTGTTCCGTTGAAAATATGTGTCTAACGAGGAAAAGTTGTAGAGATATTTGACAGAACTCTTGCGGGGGCAACCAGAACTCTGAGAAAAAATGCAATTTCCCGAAAAAAAAATTTGGTCTCATCTAAAGCATTCCATCGCACCATCAATCTACTGCTCAGTCGACGGAAAAAAATCCGTTCTGGTTGCCTCTCACATAGTTCTGGAGTTCTATGTACGTTTTATTGATAGTTCAGTTGTGACTAACGATTTTTTCTTTCGTTAGGGGGGGGGGCAACTTCACAAAATTACCTCGAGTGTTCCGTTGAAAATTTTAGTCTGACGAGGAAAAGTTGTAGAGATATTTGACAGAACTCTTGCGGGGGCAACCAGAACTCTGAGAAAAAATTCAATTTTCCGAAAACAAAATTTGGTCTCATCTAAAGCATTCCATCGCGCCATCAATCTACTGCTCAGTCGATGGAAAAAAAATCCGTTCTGGTTGCCTCTCACATAGTTCTGGAGTTCTATGTACGTTTTATTGACAGTTCAGTTGTGACTAACGATTTTTTCTTTCGTTAGGGGGGGGGGGCAACTTCACAAAATTACCTCGAGTGTTCCGTTGAAAATTTTAGTCTGACGAGGAAAAGTTGTAGAGATATTTGACAGAACTCATGCGGGGGCAACCAGAACTCTGAGAAAAAATTCAATTTTCCGAAAACAAAATTTGGTCTCATCTAAAGCATTCCATCGCGCCATCAATCTACTGCTCAGTCGATGGAAAAAAAATCCGTTCTGGTTGCCTCTCACATAGTTCTAGAGTTCCATGTACTTTTCATTGAAATTTCAGCTGGTACTAACGATTTTTTTCTTTCGTTAGGGGCGGGGGGGCAACTTCACAAAATTATCTCGAGTGTTCCGTTGAAAATATGTGTCTAACGAGGAAAAGTTGTAGAGATATTTGACAGAACTCTTGCGGGGGCAACCAGAACTCTGAGAAAAAATGCAATTTCCCGAAAAAAAAATTTGGTCTCATCTAAAGCATTCCATCGCACCATCAATCTACTGCTCAGTCGACGGAAAAAAATCCGTTCTGGTTGCCTCTCACATAGTTCTGGAGTTCTATGTACGTTTTAATGATAGTTCAGTTGTGACTATCGATTTTTTCTTTCGATAGGGGGGGGGGGGGGGGGCAACTTCACAAAATTACCTCGAGTGTTCCGTTGAAAATTTTAGTCTGACGAGGAAAAGTTGTAGAGATATTTGACAGAACTCTTCCGGGGGCAACAAGAACTCTGAGAAAAAATTCAATTTTCCAAAAAAAAAGTTTGGTCTCATCTAAAGCCATCGTGCCATCGATCTAGTGCTCAGTCGACGCAAAAAAATCCGTTCTGGTTACCTCTCACATAGTTCTGGAGCTCTATGTACTTTTTATTGATAGTTCAGTTGTTCCTAACGATTTTTTTCTTTCGTTAGGTGGGGGGGGGGGGGGGGGGGCAACTTCACAAAATTATCTCGAGCGCTCCGTTGGAAATATTTGTCTGACGAGGAAAACTTGTAAATATATTTGACAGAACTCTTGCGGGGTCAACCAGAACTCTGAGAAAAAAATCAATTTTCCGCTGAAAAAAATTGGTCTCATCTAAAGCATTCCATCGCGCGATCGATCTACTGCTCAGTCGACGGAAAAAAATCCGTTCTGGTTGCCTCTCACTTAGTTCTGGAGCTCTATGTACGTTTTATTGATACTTTAGTTGTTACTAACGATTTTTTATCTTTGGTTAGGGGGTGGGGCAACTTCACAAAATTATCTCGAGTGTTCCGTTGAAAATATTTATCTGTCGAGGAAAAGTTGTAGAGATATTTGACAGAACTCATGCGGGGGCAACCAGAACTCTGAGAAAAAATTCAATTTTCCGAAAACAAAATTTGGTCTCATCTAAAGCATTCCATCGCGCCATCAATCTACTGCTCAGTCGATGGAAAAAAAATCCGTTCTGGTTGCCTCTCACATAGTTTTAGAGTTCCATGTACTTTTCATTGAAATTTCAGTTGGTACTAACGATTTTTTTCTTTCGTTAGGGCGGGGGGGGGGCAATTTCACAAAATTATCTCGAGTGTTCCGTTGAAAATATGTGTCTAACGAGGAAAAGTTGTAGAGATATTTGACAGAACTCTTGCGGGGGCAACCAGAACTCTGAGAAAAAATTCAATTTTGTGAAAAAAAAGTTTGGTCTCATCTAAAGCCATCGTGCCATCGATCTAATGCTCAGTCGACGCAAAAAAATCCGTTCTGGTTACCTCTCACATAGTTCTGGAGCTCTATGTACTTTTTATTGATAGTTCAGTTGTTCCTAACGATTTTTTTTTTCGTTAGGTGGGGGGGGGGGGCAACTTCACAAAATTATCTCGAGCGTTCCGTTGGAAATATTTGTCTGACGAGGAAAACTTGTAAATATATTTGACAGAACTCTTGCGGGGTCAACCAGAACTCTGAGAAAAAAATCAGTTTTCCGCTGAAAAAAATTGGTCTCATCTAAAGCATTCCATCGCGCGATCGATCTACTGCTCAGTCGACGGAAAAAAATCCGTTCTGGTTGCCTCTCACTTAGTTCTGGAGCTCTATGTACGTATTATTGATACTTTAGTTGTTACTAACGATTTTTTATCTTTTGTTAGGGGGTGGGGCAACTTCACAAAATTATCTCGAGTGTTCCGTTGAAAATATTTATCTGACGAGGAAAAGTTGTAGAGATATTTGACAGAACTCATGGGGGGGCAACCAGAACTCTGAGAAAAAATTCAATTTTCCGAAAACAAAATTTGGTCTCATCTAAAGCATTCCATCGCGCCATCAATCTACTGCTCAGTCGATGGAAAAAAAATCCGTTCTGGTTGCCTCTCACATAGTTTTAGAGTTCCATGTACTTTTCATTGAAATTTCAGTTGGTACTAACGATTTTTTTTCTTTCGTTAGGGGGGGGGGCAACTTCAGAAAATTTTCTCGAGTGTTCCGTTGAAAGTATGTGTCTAACGAGGAAAAGTTGTAGAGATATTTGACAGAACTCTTGCGGGGGCAACCAGAACTCTGAGAAAAAATGCAATTTCCCGAAAAAAAAATTTGGTCTCATCTAAAGCATTCCATCGCACCGTCAATCTACTGCTCAGTCGACGGAAAAAAATCCGTTCTGGTTGCCTCTCACATAGTTCTGGAGTTCTATGTACGTTTTATTGATAGTTCAGTTGTGACTAACGATTTTTTCTTTCGTTAGGGGGGCGGGGGCAACTTCACAAAATTACCTCGAGTGTTCCGTTGAAAATTTTAGTCTGACGAGGAAAAGTTGTAGAGATATTTGACAGAACTCTTGCGGGGGCAACCAGAACTCTGAGAAAAAATTCAATTTTCCGAAAACAAAATTTGGTCTCATCTGAAGCATTCCATGGCGCCATCAATCTACTGCTCAGTCGATGGAAAAAAAATCCGTTCTGGTTGCCTCTCACTTAGTTCTGGAGCTCTATGTACGTTTTATTGATACTTTAGTTGTTACTAACGATTTTTTATCTTTTGTTAGGGGGTGGGGCAACTTCACAAAATTATCTCGAGTGTTCCGTTGAAAATATTTATCTGACGAGGAAAAGTTGTAGAGATATTTGACAGAACTCATGCGGGGGCAACCAGAACTCTGAGAAAAAATTCAATTTTCCGAAAACAAAATTTGGCCTCATCTAAAGCATTCCATCGCGCCATCAATCTACTGCTCAGTCGATGGAAAAAAAATCCGTTCTGGTTGCCTCTCACATAGTTTTAGAGTTCCATGTACTTTTCATTGAAATTTCAGTTGGTACTAACGATTTTTTTCTTTCGTTAGGGGGGGGGGGGGCAGTTTCACAAAATTATCTCGAGTGTTCCGTTGAAAATATGTGTCTAACGAGGAAAAGTTGTAGAGATATTTGACAAAACTCTTGCGGGGGCAACCAGAACTCTGAGAAAAAATGCAATTTCCCGAAAAAAAAATTTGGTCTCATCTAAAGCATTCCATCGCGCCATCAATCTACTGCTCAGTCGATGGAAAAAAAATCCGTTCTGGTTGCCTCTCACATAGTTCTAGAGTTCCATGTACTTTTCATTGAAATTTCAGCTGGTACTAACGATTTTTTTTTTCGTTAGGGTCGGGGGGGCAACTTCACAAAATTATCTCGAGTGTTCCGTTGAAATATGTGTCTAACGAGGAAAAGTTGTAGAGATTTGACAGAACTCTTGCGGGGGCAACCAGAACTCTGAGAAAAAATGCAATTTCCCGAAAAAAAAATTTGGTCTAATCTGAAGCATTCCATCGCACCATCAATCTACTGCTCAGTCGACGGAAAAAAATCCGTTCTGGTTGCCTCTCACATAGTTCTGGAGTTCTATGTACGTTTTATTGATAGTTCAGTTGTGACTAACGATTTTTTCTTTCGATAGGGGGGGGGGGGGGCAACTTCACAAAATTACCTCGAGTGTTCCGTTGAAAATTTTAGTCTGACGAGGAAAAGTTGTAGAGATATTTGCCAGAACTCTTCCGGGGGCAACCAGAACTCTGAGAAAAAATTCTATTTTCCGAAAAAAAAGTTTGGTCTCATCTAAAGCATTCAATCAAGCGTTCAATCTACTGCTCAGTCTAAAGAAAAAAAATCCGTTCTGGTTGTCTCTCACATAGTTTTGGATTTCCAGGTACTTTTTATTGAAATTTCAAATGGTACTAACGGTTTTTTTCTTTCGTTAGGGGGGGGGGACTCTAGAAAATTATCTCGAGTGTTCCGATGAAAACATTTGTCTGACGCGGAAAAGTTATAAAGATATTCGACAGAATCCTTGCGGGGGCCACCAGAATTCTGAGAAAAAACTCAATTTTCCGAAAAAAAAATTTGGTCCCATCTAAAGCTTTCCATCGCGCCATCGATCTACTGCTCAGCCTACGCATAAAAATCCTTTCTGGTTGCCTCTCACATAATTCTGGAGTTCTATTCACTTTTTATTGATTGTTCAGTTGTTACTCACGATTTTTTTCTTTCGTTGGAGGGGGGTGGGGGGCATCTTCACAAAATTATCTCGAGTGTTCCGTTGAAAATACGTGTCTGACGAGGAAAAGTTCTAAAGATATTTGACAGAACTCTTACGAATGCAACCAGAACTCTATGAAAACATTTAATTTTCCGAAGAAAAAAAAGTTGGTCTCATCTAAAGCATTCCATCGCGCCTTCGATCTACTGCTCAGTCGACAGAAAAGAAATCCGTTTTGGTTGCCTCTCACATAGTCTGGAGTTCTATGTACTTTTTATTGATAGTTCAGTTCTTGCTAACGATTTTTTTCTTTCGTTAGGGGGGGGGGGGCAACTTCACAAATTTACCCCGAGTGTTCCGTTGAAAATATTTGTCTGACGAGGAAAAGTTGTAGAGATATTTGACAGAACTCTTGCGGCGGCAACCGGAACTCTGAGAAAAAATTCAATTTTCTGAAAAAAAAGTTTGGTCTCATCTAAAGCCATCGTGCCATCGATCTAGTGCTCAGTCGACGCAAAAAAATCCGTTCTGGTTACCTCTCACATAGTTCTGGAGCTCTATGTACTTTTTATTGATAGTTCAGTTGTTCCTAATGATTTTTTTCTTTCGTTAGGTGGGGGGGGGGGGGGCAACTTCACAAAATTATCTCGAGCGTTCCGTTGAAAATATTTGTCTGACGAGGAAAACTTGTAAATATATTTGACAGAACTCTTGCGGGGTCAACCAGAACTCTGAGAAAAAAATCAATTTTCCGCTGAAAAAAATTGGTCTCATCTAAAGCATTCCATCGCGCGATCGATCTACTGCTCAGTCGACGGAAAAAAATCCGTTCTGGTTGCCTCTCACTTAGTTCTGGAGCTCTATGTACGTTTTATTGATACTTTAGGTTGTACTAACGATTTTTTATCTTTCGTTAGGGGGTGGGGCAACTTCACAAAATTATCTCGAGTGTTCCGTTGAAAATATTTATTTGACGAGGAAAAGTTGTAGAGATATTTGACAGAACTCATGCGGGGGCAACCAGAACTCTGAGAAAAAATTCAATTTTCCGAAAACAAAATTTGGTCTCATCTAAAGCATTCCATCGCGCCATCAATCTACTGCTCAGTCGATGGAAAAAAAATCCGTTCTGGATGCCTCTCACATAGTTTTAGAGTTCCATGTACTTTTCATTGAAATTTCAGTTGCTACTAACGATTTTTTTCTTTCGTTAGGGGGGGGGGGGCAACTTCACAAAATTATCTCGAGTGTTCCGTTGAAAATATGTGTCTATCGAGGAAAAGTTGTAGAGATATTTGACAGAACTCTTGCGGGGGCAACCAGAACTCTGAGAAAAAATGCAATTTCCCGAAAAAAAAATTTGGTCTCATCTAAAGCATTCCATCGCACCATCAATCTACTGCTCAGTCGACGGAAAAAAATCCGTTCTGGTTGCCTCTCACATAGTTCTGGAGTTCTATGTACGTTTTATTGATAGTTCAGTTGTTCCTAACGATTTTTTTCTTTCGTTAGGTGGGGGGGGGGGGGGGCAACTTCACAAAATTATCTCGAGCGTTCCGTTGGAAATATTTGCCTGACGAGGAAAACTTGTAAATATATTTGACAGAACTCTTGCGGGGTCAACCAGAACTCTGAGAAAAAAATCAATTTTCCGCTGAAAAAAATTGGTCTCATCTAAAGCATTCCATCGCGCGATCGATCCACTGCTCAGTCGACGGGAAAAAATCCGTTCTGGTTGCCTCTCACTTAGTTCTGGAGCTCTATGTACGTTTTATTGATACTTTAGTTGTTACTAACGATTTTTTATCTTTGGTTAGGGGGTGGGGCAACTTCACAAAATTATCTCGAGTGTTCCGTTGAAAATATTTATCTGACGAGGAAAAGTTGTAGAGATATTTGACAGAACTCATGCGGGGGCAACCAGAACTCTGAGAAAAAATTCAATTTTCCGAAAACAAAATTTGGTCTCATCTAAAGCATTCCATCGCGCCATCAATCTACTGCTCAGTCGATGGAAAAAAAATCCGTTCTGGTTGCCTCTCACATAGTTTTAGAGTTCCATGTACTTTTCATTGAAATTTCAGTTGGTACTAACGATTTTTTTCTTTCGTTAGGGGCGGGGGGGGGGCAACTTCACAAAATTATCTCGAGTGTTCCGTTGAAAATATGTGTCTAACGAGGAAAAGTTGTAGAGATATTTGACAGAACTCTTGCGGGGGCAACCAGAACTCTGAGAAAAAATGCAATTTCCCGAAAAAAAAATTTGGTCTCATCTAAAGCATTCCATCGCACCATCAATCTACTGCTCAGTCGACGGAAAAAAATCCGTTCTGGTTGCCTCTCACATAGTTCTGGAGTTCTATGTACGTTTTATTGATAGTTCAGTTGTGACTAACGATTTTTTCTTTCGTTAGGGGGGGGGGGGGCAACTTCACAAAATTACCTCGAGTGTTCCGTTGAAAATTTTAGTCTGACGAGGAAAAGTTGTAGAGATATTTGACAGAACTCTTGCGGGGGCAACCAGAACTCTGAGAAAAAATTCAATTTTCCGAAAACAAAATTTGGTCTCATCTAAAGCATTCCATGGCGCCATCAATCTACTGCTCAGTCGATGGAAAAAAAATCCGTTCTGGTTGCCTCTCACATAGTTCTGGAGTTCTATGTACGTTTTATTGATAGTTCAGTTGTGACAAACGTTTTTTTCTTTCGTTAGGGGGGGGGGGGGGCAACTTCACAAAATTACCTCGAGTGTTCCGTTGAAAATTTTAGTCTGACGAGGAAAAGTTGTAGAGATATTTGACAGAACTCTTGCGGGGGCAACCAGAACTCTGAGAAAAAATTCAATTTTCCGAAAAAAAAGTTTGGTCTCATCTAAAGCCATCGTGCCATCGATCTAGTGCTCAGTCGACGCAAAAAAATCCGTTCTGGTTACCTCTCACATAGTTCTGGAGCTCTATGTACTTTTTATTGATAGTTCAGTTGTTCCTAACGATTTTTTTCTTTCGTTAGGAGGGGGGGGGGGGCAACTTCACAAAATTATCTCGAGCGTTCCGTTGGAAATATTTGTCTGACGAGGAAAACTTGTAAATATATTTGACAGAACTCTTGCGGGGTCAACCAGAACTCTGAGAAAAAAATCAATTTTCCGCTGAAAAAAATTGGTCTCATCTAAAGCATTCCATCGCGCGATCGATCTACTGCTCAGTCGACGGAAAAAAATCCGTTCTGGTTGCCTCTCACTTAGTTCTGGAGCTCTATGTACGTTTTATTGATACTTTAGTTGTTACTAACGATTTTTTATCTTTGGTTAGGGGGAGGGGCAACTTCACAAAATTATCTCGAGTGTTCCGTTGAAAATATTTATCTGACGAGGAAAAGTTGTAGAGATATTTGACAGAACTCATGCGGGGGCAACCAGAACTCTGAGAAAAAATTCAATTTTCCGAAAACAAAATTTGGTCTCATCTAAAGCATTCCATCGCGCCATCAATCTACTGCTCAGTCGATGGAAAAAAAATCCGTTCTGGTTGCCTCTCACATAGTTTTAGAGTTCCATGTACTTTTCATTGAAATTTCAGTTGGTACTAACGATTTTTTTCTTTCGTTAGGGCGGGGGGGGGGGCAATTTGCCAAAATTATCTCGAGTGTTCCGTTGAAAATATGTGTCTAACGAGGAAAAGTTGTAGAGATATTTGACAGAACTCTTGCGGGGGCAACCAGAACTCTGAGAAAAAATGCAATTTCCCGAAAAAAAAATTTGGTCTCATCTAAAGCATTCCATCGCACCATCAATCTACTGCTCAGTCGACGGAAAAAAATCCGTTCTGGTTGCCTCTCACATAGTTCTGGAGTTCTATGTACGTTTTATTGATAGTTCAGTTGTGACTAACGATTTTTTCTTTCGTTAGGGGGGGGGGGGGGGCAACTTCACAAAATTACCTCGAGTGTTCCGTTGAAAATTTTAGTCTGACGAGGAAAAGTTGTAGAGATATTTGACAGAACTCTTGCGGGGGCAACCAGAACTCTGAGAAAAAATTCAATTTTCCGAAAACAAAATTTGGTCTCATCTAAAGCATTCCATGGCGCCATCAATCTACTGCTCAGTCGATGGAAAAAAAATCCGTTCTGGTTGCCTCTCACATAGTTCTGGAGTTCTATGTACGTTTTATTGATAGTTCAGTTGTGACAAACGTTTTTTTCTTTCGTTAGGGGGGGGGGGCAACTTCACAAAATTACCTCGAGTGTTCCGTTGAAAATTTTAGTCTGACGAGGAAAAGTTGTAGAGATATTTGACAGAACTCTTGCGGGGGCAACCAGAACTCTGAGAAAAAATTCAATTTTCCGAAAAAAAAGTTTGGTCTCATCTAAAGCCATCGTGCCATCGATCTAGTGCTCAGTCGACGCAAAAAAATCCGTTCTGGTTACCTCTCACATAGTTCTGGAGCTCTATGTACTTTTTATTGATAGTTCAGTTGTTCCTAACGATTTTTTTCTTTCGTTAGGTGGGGGGGGGGGGGGCAACTTCACAAAATTATCTCGAGCGTTCCGTTGGAAATATTTGTCTGACGAGGAAAACTTGTAAATATATTTGACAGAACTCTTGCGGGGTCAACCAGAACTCTGAGAAAAAAATCAATTTTCCGCTGAAAAAAATTGGTCTCATCTAAAGCATTCCATCGCGCGATCGATCTACTGCTCAGTCGACGGAAAAAAATCCGTTCTGGTTGCCTCTCACTTAGTTCTGGAGCTCTATGTACGTTTTATTGATACTTTAGTTGTTACTAACGATTTTTTATCTTTGGTTAGGGGGTGGGGCAACTTCACAAAATTATCTCGAGTGTTCCGTTGAAAATATTTATCTGACGAGGAAAAGTTGTAGAGATATTTGACAGAACTCATGCGGGGGCAACCAGAACTCTGAGAAAAAATTCAATTTTCCGAAAACAAAATTTGGTCTCATCTAAAGCATTCCATCGCGCCATCAATCTACTGCTCAGTCGACGGAAAAAAATCCGTTCTGGTTGCCTCTCACATAGTTCTGGAGTTCTATGTACGTTTTATTGATAGTTCAGTTGTGACTAACGATTTTTTCTTTCGTTAGGGGGGGGGGGGCAACTTCACAAAATTACCTCGAGTGTTCCGTTGAAAATTTTAGTCTGACGAGGAAAAGTTGTAGAGATATTTGACAGAACTCTTGCGGGGGCAACCAGAACTCTGAGAATAAATTCAATTTTCCGAAAACAAAATTTGGTCTCATCTAAAGCATTCCATCGCGCCATCAATCTACTGCTCAGTCGATGGAAAAAAAATCCGTTCTGGTTGCCTCTCACATAGTTCTGGAGTTCTATGTACGTTTTATTGACAGTTCAGTTGTGACTAACGATTTTTTCTTTCGTTAGGGGGGGGGGGGCAACTTCACAAAATTACCTCGAGTGTTCCGTTGAAAATTTTAGTCTGACGAGGAAAAGTTGTAGAGATATTTGACAGAACTCATGCGGGGGCAACCAGAACTCTGAAAAAAATTCAATTTTCCGAAAACAAAATTTGGTCTCATCTAAAGCATTCCATCGCGCCATCAATCTACTGCTCAGTCGATGGAAAAAAAATCCGTTCTGGTTGCCTCTCACATAGTTCTAGAGTTCCATGTACTTTTCATTGAAATTTCAGCTGGTACTAACGATTTTTTTCTTTCGTTAGGGGTGGGGGGGCAACTTCACAAAATTATCTCGAGTGTTCCGTTGAAAATATGTGTCTAACGAGGAAAAGTTGTAGAGATATTTGACAGAACTCTTGCGGGGGCAACCAGAACTCTGAGAAAAAATGCAATTTCCCGAAAAAAAAATTTGGTCTCATCTAAAGCATTCCATCGCACCATCAATCTACTGCTCAGTCGACGGAAAAAAATCCGTTCTGGTTGCCTCTCACATAGTTCTGGAGTTCTATGTACGTTTTATTGATAGTTCAGTCGTGACTAGCGATTTTTTCTTTCGACAGGGGCGGGGGGGCAACTTCACAAAATTACCTCGAGTGTTCCGTTGAAAATTTTAGTCTGACGAGGAAAAGTTGTAGAGATATTTGACAGAACTCTTGCGGGGGCAACCAGAACTCTGAGAAAAAATTCAATTTTCTGAAAAAAAAGTTTGGTCTCATCTAAAGCCATCGTGCCATCGATCTAGTTCTCAGTCGACGCAAAAAAATCCGTTCTGGTTACCTCTCACATAGTTCTGGAGCTCTATGTACTTTTTATTGATAGTTCAGTTGTTCCTAACAATTTTTTTTTTCGTTAGGTGGGGGGGGGCGGGCAACTTCACAAAATTATCTCGAGCGTTCCGTTGGAAATATTTGTCTGACGAGGAAAACTTGTAAATATATTTGACAGAACTCTTGCGGGGTCAACCAGAACTCTGAGAAAAAAATCAATTTTCCGCTGAAAAGAATTGGTCTCATCTAAAGCATTCCATCGCGCGATCGATCTACTGCTCAGTCGACGGAAAAAAATCCGTTCTGGTTGCCTCTCACTTAGTTCTGGAGCTCTATGTACGTATTATTGATACTTTAGTTGTTACTAACGATTTTTTATCTTTTGTTAGGGGGTGGGGCAACTTCACAAAATTATCTCGAGTGTTCCGTTGAAAATATTTATCTGACGAGGAAAAGTTGTAGAGATATTTGACAGAACTCATGCGGGGGCAACCAGAACTCTGAGAAAGAATTCAATTTTCCGAAAACAAAATTTGGTCTCATCTAAAGCATTCCATCGCGCCATCAATCTACTGCTCAGTCGATGGAAAAAAAATCCGTTCTGGTTGCCTCTCACATAGTTTTAGAGTTCCATGTACTTTTCATTGAAATTTCAGTTGGTACTAACGATTTTTTTCTTTCGTTAGGGGGGGGGGGGGCAACTTCACAAAATTATCTCGAGTGTTCCGTTGAAAGTATGTGTCTAACGAGGAAAAGTTGTAGAGATATTTGACAGAACTCTTGCGGGGGCAACCAGAACTCTGAGAAAAAATGCAATTTCCAGAAAAAAAAATTTGGTCTCATCTAAAGCATTCCATCGCACCATCAATCTACTGCTCAGTCGACGGAAAAAAATCCGTTCTGGTTGCCTCTCACATAGTTCTGGAGTTCTATGTACGTTTTATTGATAGTTCAGTTGTGACTAACGATTTTTTCTTTCGTTAGGGGGGGGGGGGCAATTTCACAAAATTACCTCGAGTGTTCCGTTGAAAATTTTAGTCTGACGAGGAAAAGTTGTAGAGATATTTGACAGAACTCTTGCGGGGGCAACCAGAACTCTGAGAAAAAATTCAATTTTCCGAAAACAAAATTTGGTCTCATCTAAAGCATTCCATCGCGCCATCAATCTACTGCTCAGTCGATGGAAAAAAAATCCGTTCTGGTTGCCTCTCACATAGTTCTAGAGTTCCATGTACTTTTCATTGAAATTTCAGCTGGTACCAACGATTTTTTTCTTTCGTTAGGGGCGGGGGGGGCAACTTCACAAAATTATCTCGAGTGTTCCGTTGAAAATATGTGTCTAACGAGGAAAAGTTGTAGAGATATTTGACAGAACTCTTGCGGGGGCAACCAGAACTCTGAGAAAAAATGCAATTTCCCGAAAAAAAAATTTGGTCTCATCTAAAGCATTCCATCGCACCATCAATCTACTGCTCAATCGACGGAAAAAAATCCGTTCTGGTTGCCTCTCACATAGTTCTGGAGTTCTATGTACGTTTTATTGATAGTTCAGTTGTGACTAACGATTTTTTCTTTCGTTAGGGGGGGGGGGCAACTTCACAAAATTACCTCGAGTGTTCCGTTGAAAATTTTAGTCTGACGAGGAAAAGTTGTAGAGATATTTGACAGAACTCTTGCGGGGGCAACCAGAACTCTGAGAAAAAATTCAATTTTCCGAAAACAAAATTTGGTCTCATCTAAAGCATTCCATCGCGCCATCAATCTACTGCTCAGTCGATGGAAAAAAAATCCGTTCTGGTTGCCTCTCACATAGTTCTGGAGTTCTATGTACGTTTTATTGACAGTTCAGTTGTGACTAACGATTTTTTCTTTCGTTAGGGGGGGGGCAACTTCACAAAATTACCTCGAGTGTTCCGTTGAAAATTTTAGTCTGACGAGGAAAAGTTGTAGAGATATTTGACAGAACTCTTGCGGGGGCAACCAGAACTCTGAGAAAAAATTCAATTTTCCGAAAACAAAATTTGGTCTCATCTAAAGCATTCCATCGCGCCATCAATCTACTGCTCAGTCGATGGAAAAAAAATCCGTTCTGGTTGCCTCTCACATAGTTCTGGAGTTCTATGTACGTTTTATTGACAGTTCAGTTGTGACTAACGATTTTTTCTTTCGTTAGGGGGGGGGGGGCAACTTCACAAAATTACCTCGAGTGTTCCGTTGAAAATTTTAGTCTGACGAGGAAAAGTTGTAGAGATATTTGACAGAACTCATGCGGGGGCAACCAGAACTCTGAAAAAAATTCAATTTTCCGAAAACAAAATTTGGTCTCATCTAAAGCATTCCATCGCGCCATCAATCTACTGCTCAGTCGATGGAAAAAAAATCCGTTCTGGTTGCCTCTCACATAGTTCTAGAGTTCCATGTACTTTTCATTGAAATTTCAGCTGGTACTAACGATTTTTTTCTTTCGTTAGGGGGGGGGGGGGCAACTTCACAAAATTATCTCGAGTGTTCCGTTGAAAATATGTGTCTAACGAGGAAAAGTTGTAGAGATATTTGACAGAACTCTTGCGGGGGCAACCAGAACTCTGAGAAAAAATGCAATTTCCCGAAAAAAAAATTTGGTCTCATCTAAAGCATTCCATCGCACCATCAATCTACTGCTCAGTCGACGGAAAAAAATCCGTTCTGGTTGCCTCTCACATAGTTCTGGAGTTCTATGTACGTTTTATTGATAGTTCAGTCGTGACTAGCGATTTTTTCTTTCGATAGGGGGGGGGGGGCAACTTCACAAAATTACCTCGAGTGTTCCGTTGAAAATTTTAGTCTGACGAGGAAAAGTTGTAGAGATATTTGACAGAACTCTTCCGTGGGCAACCAGAACTCTGAGAAAAAATTCAATTTTCCGAAAAAAAAGTTTGGTCTCATCTAAAGCATTCCATCGCGCCATCAATCTACTGCTCAGTCGATGGAAAAAAAATCCGTTCTGGTTGCCTCTCACATAGTTTTAGAGTTCCATGTACTTTTCATTGAAATTTCAGTTGGTACTAACGATTTTGTTCTTTCGTTAGGGGGGGGGGGGGGCAACTTCACAAAATTATCTCGAGTGTTCCGTTGAAAATATGTGTCTAACGAGGAAAAGTTGTAGAGATATTTGACAGAACTCTTGCGGGGGCAACCAGAACTCTGAGAAAAATGCAATTTCCCGAAAAAAAAATTTGGTCTCATCTAAAGCATTCCATCGCACCATCAATCTACTGCTCAGTCGACGGAAAAAATTCCGTTCTGGTTGCCTCTCACATAGTTCTGGAGTTCTATGTACGTTTTATTGATAGTTCAGTTGTGACAAACGATTTTTTCTTTCGTTAGGGGGGAGGGGGCAACTTCACAAAATTACCTCGAGTGTTCCGTTGAAAATTTTAGTCTGACGAGGAAAAGTTGTAGAGATATTTGACAGAACTCTTGCGGGGGCAACCAGAACTCTGAGAAAAAATTCAATTTTCTGAAAAAAAAGTTTGGTCTCATCTAAAGCCATCGTGCGATCGATCTAGTTCTCAGTCGACGCAAAAAAATCCGTTCTGGTTACCTCTCACATAGTTCTGGAGCTCTATGTACTTTTTATTGATAGTTCAGTTGTTCCTAACGATTTTTTTTTCGTTAGGTGGGGGGGGGGGGCGGGCAACTTCACAAAATTATCTCGAGCGTTCCGTTGGAAATATTTGTCTGACGAGGAAAACTTGTAAATATATTTGACAGAACTCTTGCGGGGTCAACCAGAACTCTGAGAAAAAAATCAATTTTCCGCTGAAAAGAATTGGTCTCATCTAAAGCATTCCATCGCGCGATCGATCTACTGCTCAGTCGACGGAAAAAAATCCGTTCTGGTTGCCTCTCACTTAGTTCTGGAGCTCTATGTACGTATTATTGATACTTTAGTTGTTACTAACGATTTTTTATCTTTTGTTAGGGGGTGGGGCAACTTCACAAAATTATCTCGAGTGTTCCGTTGAAAATATTTATCTGACGAGGAAAAGTTGTAGAGATATTTGACAGAACTCATGCGGGGGCAACCAGAACTCTGAGAAAGAATTCAATTTTCCGAAAACAAAATTTGGTCTCATCTAAAGCATTCCATCGCGCCATCAATCTACTGCTCAGTCGATGGAAAAAAAATCCGTTCTGGTTGCCTCTCACATAGTTTTAGAGTTCCATGTACTTTTCATTGAAATTTCAGTTGGTACTAACGATTTTTTTCTTTCGTTAGGGGTGGGGGGGGCAACTTCACAAAATTATCTCGAGTGTTCCGTTGAAAGTATGTGTCTAACGAGGAAAAGTTGTAGAGATATTTGACAGAACTCTTGCGGGGGCAACCAGAACTCTGAGAAAAAATGCAATTTCCAGAAAAAAAAATTTGGTCTCATCTAAAGCATTCCATCGCACCATCAATCTACTGCTCAGTCGACGGAAAAAAATCCGTTCTGGTTGCCTCTCACATAGTTCTGGAGTTCTATGTACGTTTTATTGATAGTTCAGTTGTGACTAACGATTTTTTCTTTCGTTAGGGGGGGGGGGGGCAATTTCACAAAATTACCTCGAGTGTTCCGTTGAAAATTTTAGTCTGACGAGGAAAAGTTGTAGAGATATTTGACAGAACTCTTGCGGGGGCAACCAGAACTCTGAGAAAAAATTCAATTTTCCGAAAACAAAATTTGGTCTCATCTAAAGCATTCCATCGCGCCATCAATCTACTGCTCAGTCGATGGAAAAAAAATCCGTTCTGGTTGCCTCTCACATAGTTCTAGAGTTCCATGTACTTTTCATTGAAATTTCAGCTGGTACCAACGATTTTTTTCTTTCGTTAGGGGCGGGGGGGCAACTTCACAAAATTATCTCGAGTGTTCCGTTGAAAATATGTGTCTAACGAGGAAAAGTTGTAGAGATATTTGACAGAACTCTTGCGGGGGCAACCAGAACTCTGAGAAAAAATGCAATTTCCCGAAAAAAAAATTTGGTCTCATCTAAAGCATTCCATCGCACCATCAATCTACTGCTCAGTCGACGGAAAAAAATCCGTTCTGGTTGCCTCTCACATAGTTCTGGAGTTCTATGTACGTTTTATTGATAGTTCAGTTGTGACTATCGATTTTTTCTTCCGATAGGGGGGGGGGGCAACTTCACAAAATTACCTCGATTGTTCCGTTGAAAATTTTAGTCTGACGAGGAAAAGTTGTAGAGATATTTGACAGAACTCTTGCGGGGGCAACCAGAACTCTGAGAAAAAATTCAATTTTCCGAAAAAAAAGTTTGGTCTCATCTAAAGCCATCGTGCCATCGATCTAGTGCTCAGTCGACGCAAAAAAATCCGTTCTGGTTACCTCTCACATAGTTCTGGAGCTCTATGTACTTTTTATTGATAGTCCAGTTGTTCCTAACGATTTTTTTCTTTCGTTAGGTGGGGGGGGGGGGGCAACTTCACAAAATTATCTCGAGCGTTCCGTTGGAAATATTTGTCTGACGAGGAAAACTTGTAAATATATTTGACAGAACTCTTGCGGGGTCAACCAGAACTCTGAGAAAAAAATCAATTTTCCGCTGAAAAAAATTGGTCTCATCTAAAGCATTCCATCGCGCGATCGATCTACTGCTCAGTCGACGGAAAAAAATCCGTTCTGGTTGCCTCTCACTTAGTTCTGGAGCTCTATGTACGTTTTATTGATACTTTAGTTGTTACTAACGATTTTTTATCTTTGGTTAGGGGGTGGGGCAACTTCACAAAATTATCTCGAGTGTTCCGTTGAAAATATTTATCTGACGAGGAAAAGTTGTAGAGATATTTGACAGAACTCATGCGGGGGCAACCAGAACTCTGAGAAAAAATTCAATTTTCCGAAAACAAAATTTGGTCTCATCTAAAGCATTCCAACGCGCCATCAATCTACTGCTCAGTCGATGGAAAAAAAATCCGTTCTGGTTGCCTCTCACATAGTTTTAGAGTTCCATGTACTTTTCATTGAAATTTCAGTTGGTACTAACGATTTTTTTCTTTCGTTAGGGGGGGGGGGGCAACTTCACAATATTATCTCGAGTGTTCCGTTGAAAATATGTGTCTAACGAGGAAAAGTTGTAGAGATATTTGACAAAACTCTTGCGGGGGCAACCAGAACTCTGAGAAAAAATGCAATTTCCCGAAAAAAAAATTTGGTCTCATCTAAAGCATTCCATTGCACCATCAATCTACTGCTCAGTCGACGGGAAAAAATCCGTTCTGGTTGCCTCTCACATAGTTCTGGAGTTCTATGTACGTTTTATTGATAGTTCAGTTGTGACTAACGATTTTTTCTTTCGTTAGGGGGGCGGGGGCAACTTCACAAAATTACCTCGAGTGTTCCGTTGAAAATTTTAGTCTGACGAGGAAAAGTTGTAGAGATATTTGACAGAACTCTTGCGGGGGCAACCAGAACTCTGAGAAAAAATTCAATTTTCCGAAAACAAAATTTGGTCTCATCTAAAGCATTCCATGGCGCC
Organism: Ophion slaviceki; assembly: GCA_944452715.1. Classification (NCBI taxonomy): domain Eukaryota; kingdom Metazoa; phylum Arthropoda; class Insecta; order Hymenoptera; family Ichneumonidae; genus Ophion; species Ophion slaviceki. The sequence continues at coordinate 27,313,364 of OX101793.1, read as the reverse complement.
ATCAATCTACTGCTCAGTCGATGGAAAAAAAATGCGTTCTGGTTGCCTCTCACATAGTTCTGGAGTTCTATGTACGTTTTATTGATAGTTCAGTTGTGACAAACGATTTTTTCTTTCGTTAGGGGGGGGGGGGGCAACTTCACAAAATTACCTCGAGTGTTCCGTTGAAAATTTTAGTCTGACGAGGAAAAGTTGTAGAGATATTTGACAGAACTCTTGCGGGGGCAACCAGAACTCTGAGAAAAAATTCAATTTTGTGAAAAAAAAGTTTGGTCTCATCTAAAGCCATCGTGCCATCGATCTAATGCTCAGTCGACGCAAAAAAATCCGTTCTGGTTACCTCTCACATAGTTCTGGAGCTCTATGTACTTTTTATTGATAGTTCAGTTGTTCCTAACGATTTTTTTTTTTCGTTAGGTGGGGGGGGGGGGGGGCAACTTCACAAAATTATCTCGAGCGTTCCGTTGGAAATATTTGTCTGACGAGGAAAACTTGTAAATATATTTGACAGAACTCTTGCGGGGTCAACCAGAACTCTGAGAAAAAAATCAGTTTTCCGCTGAAAAAAATTGGTCTCATCTAAAGCATTCCATCGCGCGATCGATCTACTGCTCAGTCGACGGAAAAAAATCCGTTCTGGTTGCCTCTCACTTAGTTCTGGAGCTCTATGTACGTATTATTGATACTTTAGTTGTTACTAACGATTTTTTATCTTTTGTTAGGGGGTGGGGCAACTTCACAAAATTATCTCGAGTGTTCCGTTGAAAATATTTATCTGACGAGGAAAAGTTGTAGAGATATTTGACAGAACTCATGCGGGGGCAACCAGAACTCTGAGAAAAAATTCAATTTTCCGAAAACAAAATTTGGTCTCATCTAAAGCATTCCATCGCGCCATCAATCTACTGCTCAGTCGATGGAAAAAAAATCCGTTCTGGTTGCCTCTCACATAGTTTTAGAGTTCCATGTACTTTTCATTGAAATTTCAGTTGGTACTAACGATTTTTTTTCTTTCGTTAGGGGGGGGGGCAACTTCAGAAAATTTTCTCGAGTGTTCCGTTGAAAGTATGTGTCTAACGAGGAAAAGTTGTAGAGATATTTGCCAGAACTCTTGCGGGGGAACCAGAACTCTGAGAAAAAATGCAATTTCCAGAAAAAAAAATTTGGTCTCATCTAAAGCATTCCATCGCACCATCAATCTACTGCTCAGTCGACGGAAAAAAATCCGTTCTGGTTGCCTCTCACATAGTTCTGGAGTTCTATGTACGTTTTATTGATAGTTCAGTTGTGACTAACGATTTTTTCTTTCGTTAGGGGGGCGGGGCAACTTCACAAAATTACCTCGAGTGTTCCGTTGAAAATTTTAGTCTGACGAGGAAAAGTTGTAGAGATATTTGACAGAACTCTTGCGGGGGCAACCAGAACTCTGAGAAAAAATTCAATTTTCCGAAAACAAAATTTGGTCTCATCTAAAGCATTCCATCGCGCCATCAATCTACTGCTCAGTCGATGGAAAAAAAATCCGTTCTGGTTGCCTCTCACATAGTTTTAGAGTTCCATGTACTTTTCATTGAAATTTCAGTTGGTACTAACGATTTTTTTCTTTCGTTAGGGGGGGGGGGGCAATTTCACAAAATTATCTCGAGTGTTCCGTTGAAAATATGTGTCTAACGAGGAAAAGTTGTAGAGATATTTGACAAAACTCTTGCGGGGGCAACCAGAACTCTGAGAAAAAATGCAATTTCCCGAAAAAAAAATTTGGTCTCATCTAAAGCATTCCATCGCACCATCAATCTACTGCTCAGTCGACGGAAAAAAATCCGTTCTGGTTGCCTCTCACATAGTTCTGGAGTTCTATGTACGTTTTATTGATAGTTCAGTTGTGACTAACGATTTTTTCTTTCGTTAGGGGGGCGGGGGCAACTTCACAAAATTACCTCGAGTGTTCCGTTGAAAATTTTAGTCTGACGAGGAAAAGTTGTAGAGATATTTGACAGAACTCTTGCGGGGGCAACCAGAACTCTGAGAAAAAATTCAATTTTCCGAAAACAAAATTTGGTATCATCTAAAGCATTCCATGGCGCCATCAATCTACTGCTCAGTCGATGGAAAAAAAATCCGTTCTGGTTGCCTCTCACATAGTTCTGGAGTTCTATGTACGGTTTATTGATAGTTCAGTTGTGACAAACGATTTTTTCTTTCGTTGGGGGGGGGGGGGGGGCAACTTCACAAAATTACCTCGAGTGTTCCGTAGAAAATTTTAGTCTGACGAGGAAAAGTTGTAGAGATATTTGACAGAACTCTTGCGGGGGCAACCAGAACTCTGAGAAAAAATTCAATTTTATGAAAAAAAAGTTTGGTCTCATCTAAAGCCATCGTGCCATCGATCTAGTGCTCAGTCGACGCAAAAAAATCCGTTCTGGTTACCTCTCACATAGTTCTGGAGCTCTATGTACTTTTTATTGATAGTTCAGTTGTTCCTAACGATTTTTTTTTTCGTTAGGTGGGGGGGGGGGGCAACTTCACAAAATTATCTCGAGCGTTCCGTTGGAAATATTTGTCTGACGAGGAAAACTTGTAAATATATTTGACAGAACTCTTGCGGGGTCAACCAGAACTCTGAGAAAAAAATCAATTTTCCGCTGAAAAAAATTGGTCTCATCTAAAGCATTCCATCGCGCGATCGATCTACTGCTCAGTCGACGGAAAAAAATCCGTTCTGGTTGCCTCTCACTTAGTTCTGGAGCTCTATGTACGTATTATTGATACTTTAGTTGTTACTAACGATTTTTTATCTTTTGTTAGGGGGTGGGGCAACTTCACAAAATTATCTCGAGTGTTCCGTTGAAAATATTTATCTGACGAGGAAAAGTTGTAGAGATATTTGACAGAACTCATGCGGGGGCAACCAGAACTCTGAGAAAAAATTCAATTTTCCGAAAACAAAATTTGGTCTCATCTAAAGCATTCCATCGCGCCATCAATCTACTGCTCAGTCGATGGAAAAAAAATCCGTTCTGGTTGCCTCTCACATAGTTCTAGAGTTCCATGTACTTTTCATTGAAATTTCAGCTGGTACTAACGATTTTTTTCTTTCGTTAGGGGCGGGGGGGCAACTTCACAAAATTATCTCGAGTTTTCCGTTGAAAATATGTGTCTAACGAGGAAAAGTTGTAGAGATATTTGACAGAACTCTTGCGGGGGCAACCAGAACTCTGAGAAAAAATGCAATTTCCCGAAAAAAAAATTTGGTCTCATCTAAAGCATTCCATCGCACGATCAATCTACTGCTCAGTCGACGGAAAAAAATCCGTTCTGGTTGCCTCTCACATAGTTCTGGAGTTCTATGTACGTTTTATTGATAGTTCAGTTGTGACTAGCGATTTTTTCTTTCGATAGGGGGGGGGGGGGGGCAACTTCACAAAATTACCTCGAGTGTTCCGTTGAAAATTTTAGTCTGACGAGGAAAAGTTGTAGAGATATTTGACAGAACTCTTCCGGGGGCAACCAGAACTCTGAGAAAAAATTCAATTTTCCGAAAAAAAAGTTTGGTTTCATCTAAAGCATTCAATAAAGCGTTCAATCTACTGCTCAGTCGAAAGAAAAAAAATCCGTTCTGGTTGTCTCTCACATAGTTTTGGATTTCCAGGTACTTTTTATTGAAATTTCAAATGGTACTAACGGTTTTTTTCTTTCGCTAGGGGGGTGGGGGCAACTCTAGAAAATTATCTCGAGTGTTCCGATGAAAATATTTGTCTGACGCGGAAAAGTTATAAAGATATTCGACAGAATCCTTGCGGGGGCCACCAGAATTCTGAGAAAAAACTCAATTTTCCGAAAAAAAATTTGGTCCCATCTAAAGCTTTCCATCGCGCCATCGATCTACTGCTCAGCCTACGCATAAAAATCCGTTCTGGTTGCCTCTCACATAATTCTGGAGTTCTATGTACTTTTTATTGATTGTTCAGTTGTTACTCACGATTTTTTTCTTTCGTTGGAGGGGGGTGGGGGGCATCTTCACAAAATTATCTCGAGTGTTCCGTTGAAAATACTTGTCTGACGAGGAAAAGTTCTAAAGATATTTGACAGAACTCTTACGAATGCAACCAGAACTCTATGAAAACATTTAATTTTCCGAAGAAAAAAAAGTTGGTCTCATCCAAAGCATTCCATCGCGCTTTCGATCTACTGCTCAGTCGACAGAAAAGAAATCCGTTTTGATTGCCTCTCACATAGTCTGGAGTTCTATGTACTTTTTATTGATAGTTCAGTTCTTGCTAACGATTTTTTTCTTTCGTTAGGGGGGGGGGGGGGGCAACTTCACAAAATTACCCCGAGTGTTCCCCTGAAAATATTTGTCTGACGAGGAAAAGTTGTAGAGATATTTGACAGAACTCTTGCGGCGGCAACCGGAACTCTGAGAAAAAATTCAATTTTCTGAAAAAAAAGTTTGGCCACATCTAAAGCCATCGTGCCATCGATCGAGTGCTCAGTCGACGCAAAAAAATCCGTTCTGGTTACCTCTCACATAGTTCTGGAGCTCTATGTACTTTTTATTGATAGTTCAGTTGTTCCTAACGATTTTTTTCTTTCGTTAGATGGGGGGGGGGCAACTTCACAAAATTATCTCGAGCGTTCCGTTGAAAATATTTGTCTGACGAGGAAAACTTGTAAATATATTTGACAGAACTCTTGCGGGGTCAACCAGAACTCTGAGAAAAAAATCAATTTTCCGCTGAAAAAAATTGGTCTCATCTAAAGCATTCCATCGCGCGATCGATCTACTGCTCAGTCGACGGAAAAAAATCCGTTCTGGTTGCCTCTCACTTAGTTCTGGAGCTCTATGTACGTTTTATTGATACTTTAGGTTGTACTAACGATTTTTTATCTTTCGTTAGGGGGTGGGGCAACTTCACAAAATTATCTCGAGTGTTCCGTTGAAAATATTTATTTGACGAGGAAAAGTTGTAGAGATATTTGACAGAACTCATGCGGGGGCAACCAGAACTCTGAGAAAAAATTCAATTTTCCGAAAACAAAATTTGGTCTCATCTAAAGCATTCCATCGCGCCATCAATCTACTGCTCAGTCGATGGAAAAAAAATCCGTTCTGGTTGCCTCTCACATAGTTTTAGAGTTCCATGTACTTTTCATTGAAATTTCAGTTGGTACTAACGATTTTTTTCTTTCGTTAGGGGGGGGGGGCAACTTCACAAAATTATCTCGAGTGTTCCGTTGAAAATATGTGTCTAACGAGGAAAAGTTGTAGAGATATTTGACAAAACTCTTGCGGGGGCAACCAGAACTCTGAGAAAAAATGCAATTTCCCGAAAAAAAAATTTGGTCTCATCTAAAGCATTCCATCGCACCATCAATCTACTGCTCAGTCGACGGAAAAAAATCCGTTCTGGTTGCCTCTCACATAGTTCTGGAGTTCTATGTACTTTTTATTGATTGTTCAGTTGTTACTCACGATTTTTTCTTTCGATAGGGGGGGGGGGCAACTTCACAAAATTACCTCGAGTGTTCCGTTGAAAATTTTAGTCTGACGAGGAAAAGTTGTAGAGATATTTGACAGAACTCTTCCGGGGGCAACCAGAACTCTGAGAAAAAATTCAATTTTCCGAAAAAAAAGTTTGGTCTCATCTAAAGCATTCAATCAAGCGTTCAATCTACTGCTCAGTCGAAAGAAAAAAAATCCGTTCTGGTTGTCTCTCACATAGTTTTGGATTTCCAGGTACTTTTTATTGAAATTTCAAATGGTACTAACGGTTTTTTTCTTTCGCTAGGGGGGTGGGGGCAACTCTAGAAAATTATCTCGAGTGTTCCGATGAAAATATTTGTCTGACGCGGAAAAGTTATAAAGATATTCGACAGAATCCTTGCGGGGGCCACCAGAATTCTGAGAAAAAACTCAATTTTCCGAAAAAAAATTTGGTCCCATCTAAAGCTTTCCATCGCGCCATCGATCTACTGCTCAGCCTACGCATAAAAATCCTTTCTGGTTGCCTCTCACATAATTCTGGAGTTCTATGTACTTTTTATTGATTGTTCAGTTGTTACTCACGATTTTTTTCTTTCGTTGGAGGGGCGTGGGGGGCATCTTCACAAAATTATCTCGAGTGTTCCGTTGAAAATACTTGTCTGACGAGGAAAAGTTCTAAAGATATTTGACAGAACTCTTACGAATGCAACCAGAACTCTATGAAAACATTTAATTTTCCGAAGAAAAAAAAGTTGGTCTCATCCAAATCATTCCATCGCGCCTTCGATCTACTGCTCAGTCGACAGAAAAGAAATCCGTTTTGGTTGCCTCTCACATAGTCTGGAGTTCTATGTACTTTTTATTGATAGTTCAGTTCTTGCTAACGATTTTTTTCTTTCGTTAGGGGGGGGGAGGGCAACTTCACAAAATTACCCCGAGTGTTCCGTTGAAAATATTTGTCTGACGAGGAAAAGTTGTAGAGATATTTGACAGAACTCTTGCGGCGGCAACCGGAACTCTGAGAAAAAATTCAATTTTCTGAAAAAAAAGTTTGGTCTCATCTAAAGCCATCGTGCCATCGATCGAGTGCTCAGTCGACGCTAAAAAATCCGTTCTGGTTACCTCTCACATAGTTCTGGAGCTCTATGTACTTTTTATTGATAGTTCAGTTGTTCCTAACGATTTTTTTCTTTCGTTAGGTGGGGGGGGGGGCGGGTAACTTCACAAAATTATCTCGAGCGTTCCGTTGAAAATATTTGTCTGACGAGGAAAACTTGTGAATATATTTGACAGAACTCTTGCGGGGTCAACCAGAACTCTGAGAAAAAAATCAATTTTCCGCTGAAAAAAATTGGTCTCATCTAAAGCATTCCATCGCGCGATCGATCTACTGCTCAGTCGACGGAAAAAAATCCGTTCTGGTTGCCTCTCACTTAGTTCTGGAGCTCTATGTACGTTTTATTGATACTTTAGGTTGTACTAACGATTTTTTATCTTTCGTTAGGGGGTGGGGCAACTTCACAAAATTATCTCGAGTGTTCCGTTGAAAATATTTATTTGACGGGGAAAAGTTGTAGAGATATTTGACAGAACTCATGCGGGGGCAACCAGAACTCTGAGAAAAAATTCAATTTTCCGAAAACAAAATTTGGTCTCATCTAAAGCATTCCATCGCGCCATCAATCTACTGCTCAGTCGATGGAAAAAAAATCCGTTCTGGTTGCCTCTCACATAGTTTTAGAGTTCCATGTACTTTTCATTGAAATTTCAGTTGGTACTAACGATTTTTTTCTTTCGTTAGGGGGGGTGGGGGCAACTTCACAAAATTATCTCGAGTGTTCCGTTGAAAATATATGTCTAACGAGGAAAAGTTGTAGAGATATTTGACAGAACTCTTGCGGGGGCAACCAGAACTCTGAGAAAAAATGCAATTTCCCGAAAAAAAAATTTGGTCTCATCTAAAGCATTCCATCGCACCATCAATCTACTGCTCAGTCGACGGAAAAAAATCCGTTCTGGTTGCCTCTCAAATAGTTCTGGAGTTCTATGTACGTTTTATTGATAGTTCAGTTGTGACTAACGATTTTTTCTTTCGATAGGGGGGGGGGGGGCAACTTCACAAAATTACCTCGAGTGTTCCGTTGAAAATTTTAGTCTGACGAGGAAAAGTTGTAGAGATATTTGACAGAACTCTTCCGGGGGCAACCAGAACTCTGAGAAAAAATTCAATTTTCCGAAAAAAAAGTTTGGTCTCATCTAAAGCATTCAATCAAGCGTTCAATCTACTGCTCAGTCGAAAGAAAAAAAATCCGTTCTGGTTGTCTCTCACATAGTTTTGGATTTCCAGGTACTTTTTATTGAAATTTCAAATGGTACTAACGGTTTTTTTTCTTTCGCTAGGGGGGTGGGGGCAACTCTAGAAAATTATCTCGAGTGTTCCGATGAAAATATTTGTCTGACGCGGAAAAGTTATAAAGATATTCGACAGAATCCTTGCGGGGGCCACCAGAATTCTGAGAAAAAACTCAATTTTCCGAAAAAAAATTTGGTCCCATCTAAAGCTTTCCATCGCGCCATCGATCTACTGCTCAGCCTACGCATAAAAATCCTTTCTGGTTGCCTCTCACATAATTCTGGAGTTCTATGTACTTTTTATTGATTGTTCAGTTGTTACTCACGATTTTTTTCTTTCGTTGGGGGGCGTGGGGGGCATCTGCACAAAATTATCTCGAGTGTTCCGTTGAAAATACTTGTCTGACGAGGAAAAGTTCTAAAGATATTTGACAGAACTCTTACGAATGCAACCAGAACTCTATGAAAACATTTAATTTTCCGAAGAAAAAAAAGTTGGTCTCATCCAAATCATTCCATCGCGCCTTCGATCTACTGCTCAGTCGACAGAAAAGAAATCCGTTTTGGTTGCCTCTCACATAGTCTGGAGTTCTATGTACTTTTTATTGATAGTTCAGTTCTTGCTAACGATTTTTTTCTTTCGTTAGGGGGGGGGGGGCAACTTCACAAAATTACCCCGAGTGTTCCGTTGAAAATATTTGTCTGACGAGGAAAAGTTGTAGAGATATTTGACAGAACTCTTGCGGCGGCAACCGGAACTCTGAGAAAAAATTCAATTTTCTGAAAAAAAAGTTTGGTCTCATCTAAAGCCATCGTGCCATCGATCGAGTGCTCAGTCGACGCTAAAAAATCCGTTCTGGTTACCTCTCACATAGTTCTGGAGCTCTATGTACTTTTTATTGATAGTTCAGTTGTTCCTAACGATTTTTTTCTTTCGTTAGGTGGGGGGGGGGGGGG